>LPNX010903308.1:0-32255 GCA_001517045.1 Pseudotsuga menziesii | reverse complement strand
TATATATATATATATATATATATATATATATATTTTCAAGTTTCAAATATTGTTTATTCTTTTAAGACAGTCACATTCAGAATGTTTGGGATGTTGTTAATCAAACCCAGAAAAATGGCTCATTGAACCAAAAATGATTAACAAAGAATTGAACCAAAAACGACCTTTATCAACCTTTATAAGGTATGTGCATAAAATAAAAATACCTAAAAACAAAATACAATCTGAGTAGCTCTAGATCTATAGTATAATGGTGGAGGTTTTTATAGATTTACTCAAATATATATACAATTTGAGATCCTCAAAATGAAACCCATCTCAAGTCAGCCCCAACGCGTCTGGAAAGAAATAAAAAAAATTCAGAATAAAGTTCAGACACAAGCGTTGTAACAATCCTTCCTTTATATGTAATGGCACCCGCTTAATAAATAAAACATAGGTGTACAGTCTTACCAAGTCCAAAATCGTTTTGAGGATAACCGGATGAAGAAATAAACCCAAAAGTTATCAAATCAAAGCCGTATTGCTTGGTAATTAGGAATTGATGTGTTACAAGTCAAAATGCATGACTAAATCTGATATTTTATATTTTAGAATATGCCCAATCCAGAAGCACGGTTCTAAGCCATTTATAACTTTATGTAAACTATTGTTTTTGCAGCTCAATCCTATCCCACTCCAAACTAGCGGATCTAAATCATTTTCGGCATAACTGTGTTTGACTACTTTGGAAAAATAAATGCAGGCATAAATTCAAAATGCAGTTAGATAACTCATACATTTTTGTTAGCCCCGGATCTATAACTATCCTCCCAACATCATTGGGAATATCTGAGCCTAAGCATCATATCAACCACAATTCAATCTTTCTATCCAGTAAATAAATCTGAAGATACACCCAAGCCACATTTCGCCAAATTGAATCTATATATATTCAGCAATTTTCCTTTGCATAAGTATTGAATGAATCAAATGTAGGCACAAGCATCATTTTACTAGATTTGTTAACTTAACTCAACGATACACTGCCTGCTCACACAATCGCTCAGGTCGTCCCCAGAGAGAGAATTCCTTATCTGTCATGGAATTGCTTCAAAGGTAAGCTCCAAGCAATTCTTCTTCCAAATGTAATCCTGCAACTATCAAGTTAGCCCATGCTTGAGGGCCGAGCATTGTAGCTGGGTTCTGATACCATATGTAGTATACCTGATACCTTAAAGCAACAAAACAATTAAGAAGTCTGCAAAATAAAAAATTTAGTAATTCTTTCACCAATTAAAACATTTATATTGCATTAATAATGATCATATAAACACAGAAAAATAATCCAGCACCACAAAATAACACAATGAGACAATGATCTTCACGTGGTTCACTTCATCCACAAGGCTACATCCACCAACCTATTTGCTCTTTTATTTCATTATCAAAATAGAGTGCTTACAAAATCATGGCTCATTACTGGCCGGTTTTATCTCACCTCAAGGATCTTCGCAGGGAGACACTTGGAACTCAACAGCCCTATTTGGGACCCTTACAATCAGCTCATAGAAGGAAATTAATAACAGCCCTATGGCACACAAAGAACAGCATTTAAGTACCCTAATAGGTGGGTGTCTTGAAGTTCTTACCTTATACTTGGTCAAGTAGTATTAGGGTTTTTATTCTGTTAATCCTTTAAGGATAACCTCACTCCTGAAGTACTCATTATATACCTTCTATATCATTTTTGAGATAAGCTCATTCTCAGCAAGACAAATCGTAGTTTCGTGCTCATAATCATCAAGACAAATTACTAGACCAATCCTACAGGAACCGGCTAGTAAGCTTTAAAAATAAGAAAATATATAGCTAAATCATACCAAAACTATAACAGCCGTAGGGTCATAATAAATATCATGAATATATATATATATATATAAGTTACCATTTTACTCTATTAGTTCTATCGTCCTTCATCATAAAGCTAAAATAAAATCCCTTTATGAGATCTTTGCATCAAGCCAAAAAAATAACCTTAATGCGTGAGTTCTATCCTCATCCCTAATTCATAAGAAATAAAATATGAACTCATGTGTATGTAAAGGTCTTGTGGATGGGGATATAATATAACAGTGGTAATATAAGTCACATATATACGACCTACAACTCCTCCTTAGCTTATGAGGTAGTAACTGCAATACTTCAGATCATTAAACAGAAATGCCGAATCCTTTAAAACAAAATCCAATAAGATTGGATCTGTACTATGCCCTACTACCGTAGGTGGAGAAAAAAATAGTTTTATCCTCAAAACTGAATGGTGGAAAAGGATTCCCAGATATTCGGCTTGTGAGAAATGATAACAGCATGAGCGTTAGCTTCACATCTTGAATGCGTGTTAAAACTGGCCGCAGAGGGTGAATCTACAGATAATAAAAGTATGGAAATGATGGCTGCAGAGGGCGTAACCTTCAGATCTTAAAAGTATGGCAATGAGAGCAACATTCAGAGAAAAAAAAAATATTCATATCTTAAAAGTGCGGCAAGGCTGGCAGCAAAGGCCATAATCTACACATATTAAAGGTATGGTAAAGTTGGCAGCGAAGAGTATTTCTTAGGATCTCAAATTTAGCATTCTGAATGAATCTGGCAGTAAGTAACAGAACTATGGAATAGCGTTGAGATAAGTAAAAATATTTTGGCAAAGACTAAAATACCTATCCTTTGTACAAAGGTGGTTCGCCGATCACCCATGAGATCAATAAAAATTAAAACAAGTAAACAGGGATTCCATCCAAATCACTGGCACATGTAAATCGATCTAAAAGAAAAATACCAAGGATCCCCTATGATCTCGCAGGGAGTTAGGCCATTTCGGCTTGTCATAATTTCCTTTGTAGCCGTGTTCTCCCCGAAAATAGTAGTACATGGCCTACAATTCAAAAGGGATAACATAAGTGAAAATCAAAACATAAAGGAGATGCTAATGGAAACTCATACGAGATCAGGTTGTGCATCTTCCCAACAAGAGGTAGTTCCCACGAGTGAACCTGGATTATTTCTGCGATCCCCAAGATGCAGACAGCCTTTTCAAAACCCAGCGTGTATAGCTCCACCCCTTCTTTCCTAACCAGTCGAATTATTAAATAAGGTCTGAGTTCAAAACCATTCAGTCACTACAAGTGTCAAGGTTATTGGTCAGTACTCCCTTTCGGAACCTCCCCTTAATTCGTGCCAAGATTAGGGCACAAATTCAAGCGACTGTTTCAGCCACTAAACAGTCACGACTGTCAAGGCTCAGGGAAGATTTTATTTCCCTCATTCAAGCTAAACCTACCTTCTAATTATGCCAGGGTTAAAGCCGGAAACATACGGAGGATTTAATATTATATTTTTCCTTGTTCTGTCATGATACTCTACGTTCTCTCAATTAATAATATTTGTCCTTTAAATTTTCCGTTGTGCTTATGATATGATTTATATCATAATGTTTTTTTGTGTGAATAAACTTTTACCTAACTTTCAGGTTTTCTGTGGGTGGGGCCTTGGCACTTGAGCTCCTCACCCAAAAACCCTCATACAATACATTACAAATATTCCAGGGCATAGGGGAGGGATATTACAGTAAATGTGACTTCCATAACTGTGAAAGTTGGAGTCCATTTGTCATCTCCTATGGCATCATGTGATCTACACCTATATGTCTGTGGTTGTTGGCTGTGATAGGTGTAATGATTGGTTGAAATGCCGGTAAAAATATATATGTTTATATATTTAAAAGGAAAACAAAATGCTAGTAAATATATATATGTTTGTATATTTTATAAAGGAAACAGAATGCTGGTAAAATATATATGTTTATATATTTTAAAAGGAAAATGAAATGCTGGTAAATACATATATGTTTATATATTTAAAAAAGAAAAAGGAGTGCTGGTAAATATATATTGTTTATATTTTTTAAAAGAAAATGGAATGCTGATCACATGTCGACTGGCTGCTCACTTTGATGAGCTCTAGTGCTGTGTTTAAATGTTCCCCAAATGTGGCGAGTATCCCATACTAGCTTAGTATTTAAAGTGTAGAAAATGGAGATGATCTGGTCTAAGTTGTGAGTGTTTTTGCTGGGTGAGCATGTCCGCCCTTTCAATTGGTAGGCCTTGATGTAAGGCGCTTATGTGTTATGAAATACCTCTACAAGAGAGAGAGACTGTGTAAATAATTTGCAGCTTGGGTACTGCAGAATTGTAAACCTTTGAGAGATCAAAGAAATAAAGAAACTAGCAAAAGTTTGTGGATGTAGCCTAGTGGATGAGGTGAACCACGTGAAGATGGTTGTCTCTTTTGTGTTACTTTGTTGTGCTGGATTATTTCTTTGTTTACATGATGGTTATGAATGCAGTATAAATGTTTTAATTGGTGAAAAGATTTCTAAAGTTTTTATTTTGCAGACTTGTTGAATGCTTTATAGCTTTAAGGTATCAGGGGTATTTTACAATTATGAAAACGCATCCAGCCTCCTAATGAAGCATTCAAATTTTCTTGTGCCACTCTAGTGTCTTAAGTGTTTTAAGGTTTTATGAATATTGTTTTGGTTCTGAGTGTTCTTTTAGGTTTCTCCATTAAGAGGTGAGGCTCTCCTAGCCTCACCTTCGATCTTTGCTACTAGATCTCACTGCGAACAGCAAATCAATTGGAATCAGAGTAGTTCGCTGCTAGACCTAGATTTTAATTAATTTATTTTTCTTGCTTTTGCTATCTAATGCTCATTTTTCTTAAAACCTATTTCCTGTAGTTCTGTGTTTATTTTTTTTCTGCTTCTAGTTTTTGCTTCCAATTTTCCATCGCGGCCCTCCCCATGGCTGCGATATGGCCCTAATACTAATTTTGCAAACCATTCATAGCTAAAGAATTTACTATCCTCTAATCCCCATTTTCTACAGACCATTTTCATCGCTCCATGGATTCCCTCCTTCCAACACACTGCCAAGATTTTCTCTACTTTTTTGTTTCTTTTAGGCATGCTTCTACTAACACACCCTCCATCATTTGTGCCTGCACCATTTTTCATCTTCTCTCCATCATCTTCTCTCCATCATCTACGCCTCCATCATCGCTGTCAATACCTTACTCCACCCCATATCCTTGTCCATTATTGCATATCCTCCATCTCTGTTGCGCCTACCCTCCAACACACTCACCCTCAAGAGTCTTACCCTTCTCCTTGATGAAAATGGTGTCCTCCTGCCGCACATCCCCAAAATGAAGCAGTAGCATTGTTCATTGTTTTGTGTGTGAGAGTTGAAGACTCCCTTTAGTGAAAACCCTAATTCTGTTAAGACTTTGTGAAGCATGTGAAAAATTTTGGATTTGTATTTCTCTCTACAACTGTGCAAAGTGCAAATGCGTTTGCTGATTGGGTCACCAAGGTGCATCAATAGCCTTGTCAAATTATTTGTTTTCCCAATACCCTCATTTCCCATTCCATCCAACTCATGTTGAAAAGGGTAAATGGTCATTTAATCTGAAAGGGGGTCGTGAGTGTAAATAAATGATACCTTTATTTGTGTGGGAAGTTGTCACTATTTGTAATACTCAGGAAGTTGTAGCAGATGTCATTTAAGTGGAATACCATCCATATTTTGATTTGAAGGTGCTAAAGAAAATCTCCACTAAATAACTAAATTTCTCCATATGATATTCCATTCTGTATTCCATTTTCATGGTCTTCTTTGCAATCCTCATATTTATGTGCCTTGGTTCAGTTGAGAAATCCAGTACAAAATTATTTTCCTCATTGTTGTATATTGTGTGACCAGCATTTGCCCCTCCCTGACAACGCACCATAATATCATAGCGTTGTGCTAAAATGTCAACAATATTTCCCTTTCCTTCATCACACCATTGAGTTCCTAGTACTAGACATACTTGACTCAGGGATCTAACAAGATCTTCCATTTTCTCTCTCTCCTCAATAGCGTCGGTCTCCATGACGTAGGCATTGCATTTTATCCTTCTACTCTACTGCAAAAACCCTAAATCCACTTCATCTACACAAGCACAAACCTCCACCATAAGGCATACCTTATGCAACATGTGAAGTGCATTTCTTATCAGAGGAAATTTTATCACTATCTTTTATCAGCTAAAGTTCATAGGAGTTTGGAATGGCAAGTTGACTCACACTAATCTCAATCACATTTCTTCTATTAGCAGAAATTTAGTCATTGGCAATGACAACTTGAGGAAATATGAAAATGAGGTTATCCCTCTTGTTTGTATCATCGTAGCTAATTTTGATAGTCTATGGATATTCCTCAGCCTTTGGGCCCGTGGGAACGATGCACACTAACAACTCGGGAGTTTTGCTATGCACATCTCGATTCAGGTTCAATTATTGGCACATGGCTAGGACATTGTCCCTATATAGGACTATAAAAAGGATAGGGATACCTAATAAGACTATAATATTCAGGATGGGAGATGATATGTCATGCAACTCTATAAATAGCTATCCTTCTCAAGTGTTCAACAACGAGAACCATCAACTTAATCTATATTGCGATAATGTTGAGGTAGATTATAGAGGATATGAGGTGACTGTTGAAAAATTCTTCCATGTTTTGACTGGGCGACATCATCCTGTTGTTGCTCGTTCAAAGAACCTCTTAAGTGAATAAGGTAGTCAGATCGATGATTCAGATCGATGATCTAGCTTATACAATTGAACAAATGTTAGAGAAATGCACATATAAGGAGTTGCCGATACTTGCCAAGCTCCAACACTGTATTCATAGCTTTACTATCCTGGTGTGTTGGAAATTTGGAGCAATTTGAAGGATGAAAACTCCTATTCTCATCACCTTGATTCTGAATTTGGTGTATTTGTAGTGGATCATTTTACTATTTACACCGTGGCTTTTTTCAAGAAATTGGACATGTATGACAACTCATCACTAAACAATCAGTTTCAGTCTTACAATCCAAAATTACTGATGTCAAATACATATTATCGACTTGATTTGTATCCTCGATCTTTAGACAAGGTACCAGTTCCAAATTTCGTTGGATCAGTGACGGAAATAATTCATATCGACTCTTCATATAGCCTGTTTACAGGAAAAAATGTTAAAAAATTAGTTGTCTCCTTAGTTCGTAGTTCTCCAGTTGATCAAATTAAAATTTCTAGATATTCACCTGCTGAGGTTGACTTCAATGACACAATCACCAAATATTTGCAAGCTGAACATAATATGTTTATCCACTTGTGTCATCATCTGGAACCTTCTCTAGATGAGCCTGGAGACACTGATATGCAAGTTCAATGTGGTGTTCTTAGACTTCTATTGCTTTTTATAACATCCTCATGAGTTTTTCTACTAAACTTTGTAGGACTATTAATTACATCACTTTGTACAACAAAAGCATGTTTGTACGCCAAACTTTCCTTCTTTCGGATGCCACCTGCAGCATACCCCATGAACCTCAATGTCTTTACGTGTGAAAATGGAAAAACTTTTATTTTTATGATATTGCAAAAATGACTCGATCTTGTTAGTGGAAGATTTTCCATGAGCATTTGAATGGAACATGTCCAATGAAATTCATTAATGTCAACACAAGACAATCGTGTGACTGTAACACACCTACTTCAGAAGACCAAAAAGAATATTGTTCTAAGAATATTTATTTCGTTGAACGGCTAACTGTGAGACTTGTGAACAAATTTAAAATCCTGTACATCAATTATCAAAACCTCGCTCGGACAACCCCAAGTCAATATCAAAGAAAACTTATACTCCCAAAGTAATCATACAAACTTCTATTTTAATTCATAATTTATGGCCAAATTCTTTTATGCGTTTTCCTCCTTAAACACAGGGATGTCTTGTAGCTCCATTAATAAAAACAAGAATTACTTTACTATCAAGGACAACCTCATGATAAGATACAACCACACAACTACTTATACTTTCAAAGTGTTCCTCAAGAGTTCATATTTGATGACAAGTTATTCATTGCACATCATTGCTTAACATGTAAACTACTTTTAAAGGATCCCTGTAGAACATAACACAAATAAAATCCGCAATATAGAAGCGAAGATAAAACATGAAAATGTAAAACATAAGGAAGATGCCGATATACGTGGTTTGCCCCAAAATTGTGGTTACATCCACCAAATTGTTGTCGTCTTCTTTATTAATCATAAGTGCTAGGTGAAAATATACAACCCACATCACTTAAGATGTGTTATCCTTCTCATCTTCCACGGTTTTCTCATCAACTCAGAAGGACCCTTTACAGTTTAAGTGAGAGATCAGAACATTACTAAAGGTCTCTCTAATAAGCATGTCCCCTTATGAACATCATTGATCACCTGAAAGTATACAACATTTAACAAACTAATATGCAATGTTTCCATACAACAAAATTTTTGAGCCAAGATCTAGTCCAGCTTAATTATTAAAACCTAGATAAAAACTAGATCCAAACCAAACATTTGTATCTTGGATATAGACACAAATCGCGTAGATTAGATGTGCTCACTAAACATCCTAATAGTTTGGATGTGATGGTTAATCCAAAATGTATGTCGATTTTGTCTTGAAAAGCTAAAATCATGCCCTGGTAATTTGCTGGGATTGGTTTGTGACAGAAAGTCTCGACCCTACTCTAATGCTTTATATTTGGGCTGACCGAGATAGAAATTAATAACCAATATCTTTGCCTTTTCTAAGTTAAATTGGCACCAAAAATAACACCCTCCAGCAATCCCATATCGCTGCAAAACATCTAACAACAAACAGAGTGAACAGAAGGAAAAATAAACTCACGCTGGCAATTGTAGGAAACTGGAATAAGTCCCGGTAAGGAAGGCCGCGAGTGGGAGGATGAAAACAGCATAGATCCCGCCTTGTTGGTGCTGTTGATATTGTGTCGAAAAAGGGAAAACCCTAGGAAATGTTGTTGGATACATCATTGGCAATACTGCAGCTCCAGAGCTAGCGGTCTCAACTCCCTAATTAGGATAAAAAGGAAACCACTTCTTTATAAAAATGCCTCAAGAAATGCCCCTGATAGCTTCTCTTCTATTTATTCCTTCAACAAGGATGTCTGATTACCATAGGTCTACTCGCTCCCCTGCGGAGGAAGAGGGTGACGCTGCATTGTAATACTCAGATGTTTCACTTCACTGCCCATCTCAATTTCGATCAAGTCAGACAAAATTAATGGGGAGGAATTAGAGTGATACAAATAGGATTAGAATCCATTAGCCATGCAAGAATCCACTGTATATATATATATATTTTAAGCCAACCATCACGAGTCCAACGCTGTGAGGAATGATAATATTAAGAGCCATCAATCTCTGTTTATTTATCCCACGCGGAGGTTGCTGCGATATTCAGGAGAGGGACAAAATAAGCACCATTTCCACACACAATGTGGATGTTGGAACATACGCTGGTTTTAAATAAAAGCATGATCTAACATGCAGAGACTTAAATTAAGAGAACTGTGTTCAGATAAACACATGGATCCCATACCTAGAAGGTATTAATAATACGGATATTTATTTCTTGGATAAGGAAAAAGGGGCGTATTTCCTATCTTCAACCAAGACCCAGAGTTTCAATAATGCTGATCCGATTGTGAACAAAGTGGATCCCAGTAATTTTCTTATCTGTTTGCTAATGGATAAAGGCGACCTAATCCCAGTAGCAAAAAGGTTATTCTCCCAGTTAATTTATTTACTCACCTCCAATAAATTTAATGGCAGTCAATCATTAGCTTAACCTATATTGCAATCATAATTTTAGTCATAAAATACAATCCTACTTCGAACGCTCATGGCTGTAAACTACATGGGTATCAAAAACCCATAGAACTAAATTTCTATCATAGTCATTTGGATCAGAAACTTCCATCCATTTTGCAGAAAAAGAAAACATAAAACACAATATATATAATTGCTCATACCCAAAGGGAAATCGCAGCTTAGGATCGCTCCATATTGCATTCGATTCCTTTTCTTTCGTTATCAGCCTGCAGAGCTCTTTTTCAGAATGAAAACCCCAAAGAACAGGCGCATCAAGCTCTCGTCGCAACAATTCTCCCAATAGGCGTTCCCGCCATGGCTGCCCCTTTCCTCTACCCAGTCAATTATTAAATAAGGCCTGGGTCAAAACGACCGCTTCACCACTAAAAGATCACAACTGTCAAGGTTGTTGGCCATTACTTCATTTCAGAACCTCCCCTTATTCATGCCAAGATTAAGGCATGAATTCAAGCAACTGTTCCAGCCACTAAATTTTGGTCATGATAGTCTAGATTCAGGGAGTTTTTACTCCCTTTTCTCAAGCTTAACCTCTCCTTTAATTAAGCCAAGATTTCAGCTCGAAGAATTTAAATTCCTTCCTTTCCCTAAAACAATAATAATTATTCTTTCTCATCTCTTTTTATAAGAGGGTTTGACCCATCACTCTTTTCCTTAAGATATAATTGCTCGTGTCAACAAGACTCCACCCGTCTTCCTTATGTCTATAAGGAAATTGATGTATCCTTAGACTTTTGACATACTTTATGTATTCTTTTTTTAGAAAAGGACTTAATCCTATCTTTCCCGTTTGACATAATTATGGCATTCTATATAAAAGAAAAAGACTCAATCTAACTTTTCCTTTCCACTAAATTATATAATAAACCTATGTCAAAAATAGCTTACTCTTATCTTTACCTTAATTTATAAGGTGACTAATTCATTAAGTTTCTTAACTGTTAATTCTTTGGGATGGTTTTCCTCTTTGGTTCTCCCTACCTTACGGTTAACCCCTCGACCCTGTTCTCAAGGTCACTATCATTTTAAATTTTCTTAGACCATGTTTTTCTTATGATTGATATTAAGTAGTTGGCCATTTTTCGTTCTTTTTCCTCGTGGGTTCAGTTGCTCATCGTTGAGCTGTGTTCAACCCTTAAGTTCCTTAAGGGACTTTAAGTAGTATCCATTACAAGGTCTTATAGGTGGGGCCTTGGCCTTGAGCTCCTCACTAGAAGACAAATACAACATTATTCAAAAGTTTTACAACATATTCATGGGTTTACACAGTGGATGTTACATCTTTTCCCCCTAAAATTGACACCATCCTCGGTGTTCCTATTTTCAACCAATTTCATCATTTGTTCTGTCGTCCTTTCTTGTTTTCATCTTTCTGTTCTGATTGCTGGCTTTGTATTTCCTGTCATGATCCTACATTTTAAAAACGTACATGTGCATGTATACTAGCATCGACCTTAGAACTCATAAATCAACACTATACAATGGTTCAAATATGCATGCCAGTTCTATTTACCAATAAATAGACATATTACCTCATGGGTACCATTTTTCCTGTAATGCACATACATTTTCACAACATTATACTTTTCGTGGGATGTCCTTCATCCCAACACACCAAGTGCTAACAATACTCCAAGTACCAATTCAAGACACCCAACACAAGGAAGATACCAACCCTCCGTGTACCTCTTTTGTGCTATTCAGGGTGCTTCATCATTATTCTTTTCTCTGGATGTTCCTCCATCCCAGCACTCCCAGTGCTAAAAGTACTTCAAGTATCAATTCAAGCCAACCAACACAAGGATGATACCCTATACCCCTCTGTAGGCGTATCTCTTTTTTGTGCCATTCAGGGTACTTCACCAAGCTGAGGCACCTCTCTTCTCGCACACCCCCACAACACCTAGGGGTTATTCTCTTCACAGAGTCCCCCACTCATGTGACAGTCCTCTAATGTGTGCAGAATGAGTCTTAACCAAAATGTCTTACATCTAGGTGTCCCTAGAATGCATAGTGGTCCCTCACTGGCCTGGGGGAAAACAACGTAGCTTTCAACCACTACCTCCATCACCACTTCCTCATGGTGATAACCCTTTTTCACATGAGATCTTTCTCATACCTCATTACATTCCTGGATCTTTAGCACTCCTCAAGTCATAATTTTCCATTCCTGCAAGAACATCCAACCTTTAGCATAAGTTATGACTTACTTTATTTCTCATTCATCGGAATAAGAGATTTTTAACACCATAATTGATAAGAACGCGTTTACACGAAGCCACATAAACTTTGGTACATTTGACAATGCGACCACCACCTTACACATTTACTTCAATTTATTATTCGCTTCTATATTTATACTATTATGTATCAACAGAAATGTAGGCAATAAAATTTATCCTTTGAAAGAGTGCAACAAAATGTAATAGGATATTAGAGTACAAATTATATCTAACAAAATCAGGATTTGAACCATTTAAAAAAAACGCTTTTGCTCCTGCCGCATCTCAGCTTCCTATAAAGAAGTTACTTGTTGTTTCACACATAGTTCCAAATGATTGACTTAATGTTGGAAAGTTATGAAGCTATCATATGTGGTCAGGATTGATCAAAACAGTGCATAAATTGAAATTATGCTTCCTATACCAATGAATCTATAATGTAATGAATAGCGATTAATAGGCGCCTCACCACAACTAGATTCTCTAGCAATTGCCTACATGATAATGGTGCATACGTTTAAGGCTATAATTTAATTATGCCACTTTATTATATCTCTGAAGTTACCTCGATTCCACAAAATACTTCTGTTTGTGACTATTTTTTCTAACCTTTTGTAATTCTAAAAAACAAACCAGTAGAAATCCATGCAGTGTGAAAAAGTTTGAAAATCATGTTAGTTGTTTTCCTGTTCAAAAGGATTAAATGTTGCAACCAAAGAGGCTTCTATTGGTATCACAATACTTACTCTATAACAGGAAACCCATTATGAAAAGGGTATGTAACTCAGTGGTAGAGTATGTAACTTAGTGGTAGAGTGTGCTTACCAGTCCTGGCTGCAACACAACAATAAGGCAATGTTATACAATAATATTTGCACCATACACACCACCTATTAAAGACAGCCAAAAGATTCAGGTCAGGACATATGTTAAACTCCACCAATATGACTAAGTAATCACTCAAATTCCATCTTGAAATCTAATAAAAGAAGTCATACTGGTCTTAGCGTTGGGATAGGAGTTCAATAAGCAACCTTTGAAAATATACATTATAAGACACATTGTAACATTAGAGGTAACCAAATGAAGATTCTAATCGTTCCACATGTACACCTTGTTCATATCTAGATTCATACTAACAGAAATGCAATCTTCATTACAACATATCGCAGTCATTAAAAATAAAATTCTAACACAAAAACATTGCACACAGGGTCCCCTCACAAGATCCTGGATTCTTAATAGGAAGAAGGGGTTTCAATAGCTTTTATACTCGGCAGGGACTTGACTCTTAAAGAGAGGTTCGATATTCTACCTTGTGTGGTTATACCAGACTCTGTAACATAACAACATATGTCAAACGCAGGAAATCCCAAACACATTTTTGCGAAAATATCCCAGTCATAACATTTGCACTATTCGACACACAAATCGATTTATCAACATACCCAAACAAGATTGTTGTTTGCATGACAGTTCTTATAAACAACTTCCATGAGCATCACGATTTGGTGTATACACCAGATCTGATTTGGAGTCAAAGTAAGATAAAAACTACAGCTCATGATTCGCTCTATTGCCCATCTCATTAAAAAAGATCACTCTCAGCATATCATATCAGTTCCATCTATCGACTTCCATTACGATTTCTGATTCTACATTTCTACCAGATCAGGATTGAATGGTTAATCAAATAGTTGGGTATCCTTGCAATCAATCAATTATTATTAACATCTTACTAGATGCGATTCCCCCATTGCCACTTTTCTCCATTGCAATGCTTCACATATCACCCATCTCTCCATTTTCCATGATTATCTAATGGCAGTGGTTTCTCCATCGCTGTAATGCATAACCATTCTTCTTAGAAAATGCAGTGACCATTACCTCTTTTACTTCCCGTTCAATCTAAAAGGACTAGTATTCAAACAAAAAAATCAACCAGTGCAGTCGAATAGAATATGTAACATAGTTGGAAGTGCTACACCCATCGTAATCAAGGATAAGTAGTAGGTACTAGATCATACAGGTGATACATGACACTCTTTGTTTCCGCTGTTTAAATACATCAAATAGAAGAGGGTCTCATAGTGAGCTAGCATCAAAATCAGGGCAGAAGAGGATCAACGATAATATTAAATAAATATGTATTATTGCAAACTTGGAGGTTAACAAAATAAGTTCGACGTTCAGCTCAGCCTCATATCAATTACAATTTAATCTCCCTATACACCCAAGCAAGACTTCATCAGACATAAATTCAGCAAATTTTCCTTTGTATAACTATTGAAATACATACACATACAACATTTTACCAAATTCATTCGCTTAATTCAACGATACATTTCCTGCTCATACATTCGCTCAGGTCGTCTGCTGAGAGAATTTATTATATGACATAGAGTTTGCTTCAAAGGATAAGCTCTGAGTAAATCTTCTTCCAATTGTAATCCTGCAATTATCATGTTAGCCCATTTTTAAGGGTCCAGCGTTGTAGCTGGCTTTGATACCATATGCAGCGTACCCCATGAACCTCAATGTCTTTATGTGTGAAAATGGAAAAGCTTTTATTTTTCTAATACTGCAAAAATGACTCGATCTTGTTAGTGGCAGATTTTCTATGCGCATTTAAATGGAACATGTCCAATCAAATTCATTAATTTCAACACAATACAATCGTGTGACTATAACGCGCCTACGTCAGAAGACCAAAAAGAATATTGTTCTAAGAATATTTATTTCATTGAACGGCTAACTGTGAGACTTGTGAATAAATTTAAAATCCTATACATCAATTATCAAAACCTCGCTGGGACAACTCCAAGTCAATATCAAAGAAAACTTATACTCCCAAAGCAATCATACAAACTTCTATTTTAACTCATAATTTATGGCCAAATTATTTTATGTGTTTTCCTCCTTAAACACAGGAATGTCTTGTAGCTCCATTAATAAAAACAAGTATTACTTTACTATCAAGGACAACCTCATGATAAGATACAACCACACAACTAATTATACTTTCAAAGTGTTCCTCAAGAGTTCATATTTGATGACAAGTTATACGTGTAGTCGTAATATTAATATTTATCATCCCATGTATTGTAACAATCTCGAGATACCCTCATGTAGAATTTGTTTACAACGCGGGGTCTCTTTTTAATTTTCAGTTAATGCTTGTTAAACATAACAACTCGTAACGAGATACTCATCAAGGGGGTTTTACTTCCCTGCATCAAAAATGGCAAATAAAAATACAACTACCTACAGTACTGCCAACCCAACAATAATACACAAAAAGTTAAGGTTTTTACATGGCAGATTACTTTATGGAATTCTCATACATTATTCAAAACTCTACATGCAAAGAGACTGTATTCTTATTGTAGAAAATAACTTCCATATTTCTACTAATATGCATTCTATGTAAAGTAAATGAAACCTTTAATTCCCAAAGTTCCCCATATGATTATGTACAATCAATTATTCATTGCACATCATTGCTTAACATGTAAACTACTTTTAAAGGATCCCTGTAGAACATAACACAAATAAAATCTGCAATATAGAAGAGAAGATAAAACATGAAAATGCAAAACATAAGGAAGATGCCGATATACGTGGTTCGCCCCAAACTTGTGGTTACATCCACCAAATTGTTGTCGTCTTCTTTATTGATCATAAGTGCCAGGTGAAAATATACAACCCACATCACTTAAGATGTGTTATCCTTCTCATCTTCCACGGTTTTCTCATCAACTCAGAAGGACCCTTTATAGTTTAAGTGAGAGATCAGAACATTACTAAAGGTCTCTCTAATAAGCATGTCCCCTTATGAACATCATTGATCACCTGAAAGTATACAACATTTAACAAACTAATATGCAATGTTTCCATACAACAAAATTTTCGAGCCAGCATCTAGTCCAGGTTAATTATTAAAACGTAGATAAAAACTAGATCCGAACCAAACATTTGTATCTTGGATATAGACACGAATTGCTTAGATTAGCAATGCTCACTAAACATCCTAATAGTTTGTATGTGATAGTTAATCCAAAATGTATGTCGATTTTGTCTTGAAAAGCTAAAATCGTGCCCTGGTAATTTGCTGGGCTTGGTTTGTGACAGAAAGTCTAGACCCTACTCTAATGCTTTATATTTGGGCTAACTGAGATAGAAATTAATAACCAATCTCTTTTCCTTTTCCAAGTTAAATTGGAACCAAAAATAACACCCGCGAGCAAACCCATATCACTGAAAAACGTCTAACACCCAACACAGCGAACAGAAGGAAAAATAAACTCACGCTAGCAATTGTAGGCAACTAGAATAAGTCCCAGTAAGGAAGGCTGCGAGTGGGAGGACGAAAACAGCATAGATCCCACCTTGTTGGCGTTGTTGATCTTGTGCTAGAAAAGGGAAAACCCTAGGAAATGGCGTTGCATACATCATTGGCAATACTGGAGCTCCAGAGCTGGCGGTCTCAACTCTCGAATTAGGGTAAAAAGGAAACCACATCTTTAGAAAAATGCCTCAAGAAATGCCCTTGATAGCTTGTCTGCTATTTATTCCTTAAACGAGGCTGTCCGATTACCATAGTTCTGCTAGCTCCCCTACGGAGGAAGAGGGTGACGCTGCATTGTAATACTCAGATGTTTCACTTCGTTGCCCATCTCAATTTCGATCAGGTCAGACAAAATTAATGGGGAGGAATTATAGTGATACGAATAGGATTAGAATCCATTAGCCACGCAAGTATCCACTGTATATATATATATATTTTTAAGCCAACCATCATGATTCCAACACTGTGAGGAATGATAATATTAGGAGCCATCAATCTCTGTGGATTTATCCCACGCGGAGGTTGCTGCAATCTTCAGGAGAGGGACAAAATAAGCACCATTTCCACACACAATGTGGATGTTGGGACATACGCTGGTCTTAAATAAAAGCATGAGCTAACATGCAGAGACTTAAATTAAGAGAATTGGGTTCAGATAAACACATGGATCCCATACCTAGAAGGTATTAATAATACGGATATTTATTTCTTGGATAAAGAAAAAGGGGCGTATTTCCTATCTTCAACCAAGACCTAGAGTTTCAATAATGCTGATCTGATTGTCCACAAAGTGGATCCCAATAATTTTCTTATATGTTTGCTAATGGATAAAGGAGATCTAATCCCAGTAGCAAAAAGGTTATTCTCCGAGTTAATTTATTTACTCACCGCCAATAAATTTAATGGCAGTCAATCATTAGCTTAACCTATATTGCAATCATAATTTTAGTCATACAATACAATCCTACTTCAAACACTCATGGTTGTAAACAACATGGGTATCAAAAACCCATAGAACTAAATTTCTATCACAGTCATTTGGATCAGAAACTTCCATCCATTTTGCAGAAAAAGAAAACATAAAACACAATATATATAATTGCTCATACCCAAAGGAAAATCGCAGCTTAGGCTCATTCCATCTTGCATTCGATTCCTTTTCTTTCTTTATCAGCCCACACAGCTCTTTTTCAAAATGAAAACCCCAAAGAACAGGCTCATCAAACTCTCGTCGCAACAATTCTCCCAATAGGCGTTCCCACCATGGCTGCCCCTTTCCTCTACCTAGTCAATTATTAAATAAGGCCTGGGTCAAAACGACCACTTCACCACTAAAAGGTCACAACTGTTAAGGTTTTTGACCATTACTTCCTTTCATAACCTCCCCTTAATTCATGCCAATATTAAGGCATGAATTCAAGCAACTGTTCCAGCCACTAAAGTTTGGTCACGACAGTCTAGATTCAGGGAGGTTTTACTGCCTTTTCTCAAGCTGAACCTCTCCTTTAATTAAGCCAAGATTTCAGCCGGAAGAATTTAAATTCCTTCCTTTCCCTAAAACAATAATAATTATTCTTTCTCGTCTCTTTCTATAGGAGGGTTTGACCCATCACTCTTTCCCTTAAGATATAATTTCTCGTGTCAACAAGACTCCACCCGTATTCCTTATGTCTATAAGGAAATTAATGTATCCTTATACTTTTGACATACTTTATGTATTCTTTTTTCAGAAAAGGACTTAATCCTATCTTTCCCATTTGACATAATTATGTCATTATATATAAAATAAAAAGTCTCAATCTATCTTTTCCTTTCCACTAAATTATATAATAAACCTATGTCAAAAAGAGCTTACTTTTATCTTTACCTTAATTTATAAGGTGGCTAATGCATATAGTTTCTTAACT
Source organism: Pseudotsuga menziesii (assembly GCA_001517045.1). NCBI lineage: Eukaryota > Viridiplantae > Streptophyta > Pinopsida > Pinales > Pinaceae > Pseudotsuga > Pseudotsuga menziesii. The sequence goes on along the minus strand of LPNX010903308.1, from coordinate 13,955 downwards.
GTTAATTCTTTGGGATGGTTTTCCTCTTTGGTTCTCCCTACCTTACGGTTAACCCCTCGACCCTGTTCTCAAGGTCACTATCCTTTTAAATTTTCTTAGACCATGTTTTTCTTAGGATTGATATTAAGTAGTTGGCCATTTTTCGTTATTTTCCCTCGTAACCACTTATACTATGAAACGAGAACTCGACACACTTCTCGTTTTTCTCTCTCCTAATTTTAGTAGCTATTTTTACCTCCATTTCAAAAAGGGTTGATACGAGTATCACACATTTTCATTTCGAGGCATTTTTTGGGCCTTTGAAACATCTTTGTCCTAAAATATTTTTAATTTCTATTTTCAAGTGTGTTTTTTAGAAATTTAACAAAATAACATACATTTAGAAGCAAGTTAAAATGAAAAACATATACATTTTGCAATATTTTATTTAAAATAGAACATTTTTATGAACAAAATAAGATATTTTTATTAACAAAATTGTAAAATAATCGAGAAAATAAAGACATTTAAAACAATTTTCAATGAATTTTGAGAAATTTATTTTATAAAAATGATACAATTTCATATTATTTTCCAAAAGGTGACGATTCACATAAATTCAAGAAAAACTATACCATATATTTGTAAATGACATATTAAAAACATTATATATAGAAATTTTATTTCTAAAATAAAGTCTAAAAGTCAAAACATTACTATTATGTCTCATCAAAATATTGTTAAATTTATTATTTTCTTCAAGAAATGAATCTAATCAACAATATCATTAGGACAAATTCTTCATCTAAATTGGAATTTTATGGAGCTTGGATTTCTTAGGGGACATCAATGTTGTGTTCCATTGGGCCTTTTATGTCACTCCTTTTAAATCTCTTTCTTCATATCTTAATTTTTTGACCACTCCATTATAAGTCAACATCTAAGTATTGTCTACCTTCACTATTTTCATTTACTAAAACATATTCATAACTCTTATTAATAAAACTAAAAATATTAGACTTTTGTATATAGCTAAAAGATATAAAAATATTAAACCCATAAACTCTCAGTAATTGTTTTCCATGTAAACAATTACCATAAATAAATGCATAGTCATGAAACAATTTACCTTTTCCAATTCAAAGTTTAAAGCTACAACCTCAATGGGTGAAACCCTACTTTCTATTTTCTTATATAACTATTAGGTAAGATATTCAAATCATGCAAGCTAGCATTGCACCCATAATGTCAAAGCTAGTAATTATAGGAACAACATAACCACGATCGAATCCTATAAACTAATTAAGCATACACTCAACCAACTTACCAAACTTGACCATGATCAAATCATGTAGAGAACTCTTCCTCATTAACTACAACACAGACTGTCGTGACTAATTCACAGGCCTAGGATCAAATCCCACTAAAAGAATTACAAAGACAACCATAACATAAAAACTTAAATCGTAATCCTAGCATCAACCAAGCATTGAACAGTCAGATAGAATCACGCCAACTCATGTTGGAAAAGTATTAAATCCCTTCGTTGATAAATCATTACGTGTATCTTTCAAAACAACAAACAACCTTAACTACATTTTTCTTCAAATGCTAAACAAAGTTTGAAGTCTCAAGAATTGAATTCCAGTGGAAAAACAAATTAAAGCCATTTTTATAAATACAGCCACAAAATAGAGCATAAAAATCCCTATCAACATTCTCCATCATCTAGGTTCCATGACTCACTAACAACATAGCACGGGGATCCAATCCTATGAGAAAACAAGCCAAGTAAATAAACTGAGTTTGACGTTTCTTCATTTAAATACAAATAAACATTCAAAACTAGAATTCTCTTAATATACATTTGTAGACGAATCTCTAAGAAGCTTTACATTAATACATTTTTAAATCTAAGTTAAATTTCCAATTACATGAAAAGAAAGCAATAGTTTTTCATGGACTAATTAGTTTCCCCATTCATGTTTTATTCCCATAGGGCCATACGTTTTCATAACAAACACGTCAGTAGTTATATGAACATAAAACCCTTACATTGTTCATAAAAAAATGTCTCCTATTAACCAGTACATCCCCATAAGGGTTGGGTTTAATAAACCAAGATGTTGGGTTTACAAACCCTTATCTCTCCATAAGGAATAAAAAACTAGAGTAAGCAAGTATAAGAAATGCAAACCAACATTCAATCTCTGAATGGACATTGGACAATCGAATCCAGAGCTTACTGGAGTGCACAATAATTGAAGGAAGTCCCAATTCCTCTCAACCAGAAACGTTTTCACCTACAAGGGAAACAAATAACAATTTGTAATTATTCATATCATAAATATTAAGAACTGAACAAAGGTGAATAAAAGAAAATATTAGCATAGCTACTTACCCACAAGTGCTAAAACAAAATATTAGCATAGCTACTTACCCACAAGTGCTACGTAGGATTGAACAAAGTAACCAGGGAATATGCCACATTGAGATATCAGACCTCCAAAATCATACCAAATAGAGAAATGGAAGTTCTCGTCCCACATTTTAAGAGTAAACTAAACAAACCCAGCGTGAGAAAAGCATATAATTGAATCACCATGAAGATGGGACAAACCCTCGTCCTCCTTCCTCCTCATCGAGGATGACTCAAAACAACGAATGGAAAAAATTGTAGTGACTTGGGGAAAGTTACCAAGTCCAAAGTACTATCTTCAATACAAATTTCTATGTAGAAGGCTCCCAAGGTAAAGCACCTTCCTTTGGCACATGGTCTCATTTAAAATCTCAACTCTCACCACATTAAACTTTGGATTATAAACTTTACATGAAAACAATGGATATTTCTTCAAAGATCAATGTTCAACATTCCATATGAATCATGGAAGATATGACATACATGCCAATGATTTTAACCAACGATTGGAAGCTATGAATAACCCTCAAATTTAGAATTAAAACAACTTATACTATGAAATGAGAAGGCCAATGCACCAACACAATCTGCAACTACACTAAAAAAAGGCCGCACTAACCACCACAAATCCACTATCCAAACCCACAATTGCAATTGGTATTGCGACCCCCCACTGGGATCAACATGAATGGGTAAACACATAGGATCACACCGACCTCATTACTGGTCCGGGGTAAAGATAGAGGAGAACGTCACCATACTGAAAATGTGCTATCGATAATGCCGCTTCTTCACTAANGCCCTTTGGCGCCCAAAGGAGCGGAGCGCCGCCCATCCTCCTCCCTTTGCCATACAAAATCAACGTGTCCAGTAGAGGACATTTATATCATTACTTGGTGTAAAAAAAAAAAAATTCACTTTAAGCCTTGACTTTATTTTAATAAATGACTCCGGAAAGGATGCCGCGGGCTCTCTTTATATGAATGAATATAAATAACGATCTGCAACTAAAAGAGATAACAGAAGCTATCCCATTAAAGCCATGCCCTGGTAATTGAAACCAACACAATAAATGGAAGCAAAACCATAAGGAGCGAAGGGCGCAGTAAAGGCAAAGGCAACAGGGAAAGCATACATAAGCTAGAGCATAGGCAGGGGAAAAGAAATCTAAGATGGAGTTACATTTTATTTACCTAGTTGCCCGTGAACGTGAACCAGTCGGTGAACCAGTAAAAGAATACGTTGAAAGGACAGTCGAAGCACCCACGACGGTAGAGCTAATTTCATTTCGATAGCCATACTCTCGTCCAGCAAATGATTCAGCAAATCCCGCAGTTCAAAATCCAAACAGTGCAGAAGTTAAGTTAAACAGAAGACTAGTTTTTTTCGAGTATTCCTACATCCTTTTCATTGTTGGTTGCGCCTTGGAATTAGTCAGTTTATCATAAGTTAGTGTATTTGTACGTGTAGGTGTTTTGATATATTATAGGAGTTTGTTACAAGTAAAAAAATTGTATTGGTGCTTTATAAAAAATTGTAATTTAAGTATTAGCATTCATCTATTTTTATTTGACAAAGTCCACCAGAGTCTGAACACAATCGATTTGGCAGTTTCCACTAGAGTCTGAATTCAATAATAGCAATTTCGAGAATCAATTTTGATTTGACATTGTCTCTTTCCCCTCTTCGCATCTAATGGAGTGAAACAAAATGAACTAACAAACTGGAATAGCGTTTTTTTCTTTAGCTTTTTCAAAAACCCAAGACTTAAGAAAAAGATAAAGATCTGCTACAGTTTGTTGTATAATATGAGAAGTGGATGAAGTCTCGGTCCCTCCACCTATTATAGTTATATGACATTATTATTTTTAGATTCAGTCCTTTCACCTATTATAGTTATAGGTTGTTCTTTATTATTAATTCAATACATAAAAGGTTTTAAGAAAATAAGTTTTCTATATCTATTGTTATATATACACTAAAACTAATAATAGAAATATCCTACTCTTGCAACATAAAAATAATATAAATTTTTTCAACTATAAAGACTATCTAATCCTACACTAAGAATTATAAATACAATAAAGCATGATAGTAACTATAAAGCCTTTCCCATACAAAAGCTTGCATACCTATTTATGTATGGGTTGAGATTTTAGGAGTGAATACTATCTTTACTTTCATGTTTATGTGTTGAAATTGAGGAAGAGACAAGGGCTTTGTTCTCACTTTTTATTTATGGTCATATGTGTTAAGGTTGTAGAAGAGCCAAGGGCTTTGTTCTCACTTTTTATTTATGTTATTGACTTTAAGTTGAGTTTTTAGAAGTGCCAAGGGCACTCTCTCTCTTCGCGTTGAGTTTAGTTTTTAGAAGAGCCAAGAGCGCTCTCTCTCTTCGTGTTGAGTTTCTGTTAAAGAACCAAGAATTATGATATATTTCATATACCATGCTATTGTAGAAGTATGAGGAGGGAATTAACTCTTGGTTGTTATGGTTTGTTGTACAGTAAGAGAGCTCCTTAAATTTACTTCAAAAGTTAAGAATGGGACTCATTGTTTGAGAATATAGTTTATTATCGACAACCAAACTTGCCATGTGAGGGAAAAGTTTTGTGGATCTTACTACTTGAGTTTCTAGCAATGAGAGTGATTGTGAGACTATATAGAGGAGTCTTGTGACAGATCTCGATAATCCTTGGTTTTAGTGGATATTCTGTTTAATTGAGTGGTGTTTAATTGAGCGGTGGCTTCTCAGCTGAAGGAATATAAGTTGATAAAATTCTTATAATTGGATGGAAAGTTGAAATTGTACTTTCAGTAGCTAGAAACTTCTTATTTAAAATAAATATTTGATAATATTTTTTTTTTCAGTTTAAGAATGTCAAATTCATTCATTTATGTAATGATGATCATGTTGTTATGTATAATTTATTTTATATGAATATTAATCTTCATATGTTATGTCAACTTTACTCATCCAAGTTTAAGAATGTGAAGTTCGTTCATTTATGTAATGATGATCGTGTTATGTATAAGTCATTTCAGATGAATATTAATCTTCATATGTTATGTCAACTTTACTCATTTATGTCTTAGAGAATGATGATGACATATGTTACTTGGATGATCAATGGGTATGACATAAAAGAGATTTGAAAACAGCTAACAGCTAGTACTCATGACGATATCATTATGAGGTGAGTATGTACTATATTTATAATCAACAATAGTGATTGTTTAAGGAATAAGATGCATAGTGATTGTTACATGTTGAAGGAATACATAAAACTACAAATTGTTGTATTTTCATAGGATTAATATGGGAGTAAGCTACTGACGCGACGATTTTTCCAGGCGGCAATCGTCGCGCTGACACTTCAGTCACTGGATAGACCTTCTTCCCTATCACCAACACCCCATGGTTCTCCAAAACTCTGTTCAACATTGTGCATGGTCTATTGTCGTCGTTAACCCTGCCATCCATCGTCGTCTTTCTTTCTCCAAGTCCGTCCTCTTTCCCAATTCAAACAAAACTCCCACGGATTGCCGGTCCTCTGCTCTACTTTAAAAATCTCAGTTGATATCTTCCACTGGGTGCAGATTGTTTTCCCATTGATAAAAGGGGGGGGTTTTCTTGGTACTGTGATGAACATGCGTCTATCCAGACATAGCATCCTCCAAAAATTGAAATCCCATCCCCATCTGCCAGAGTTCTCTAGCCATAATTCTGAGGGGAATCTCTCACCATGGCATTTCCTGTTTGAATGCAGTTGTGGATGCAATGTGAACATCGGCACCTCTGCCATCGATTGTCTTGTAACTGTTCATGATGAGCTCTTCTTTGAATTGAATGACCATGTCGCTCTCAAATATGATCCATAATGGCTCATTTTGAATAACGGCGTAGCGAAGACTACCTTGTGTAGGATTCACAGGATGATTGACACTGGAATCGGTTACTACATAGTACTGACTGTTCTTCCCTCCAATGGCTTCTCGGCCAAAGCCAATAGCACAATCTGCAAGACTTTTCCTGTTCATTTCCCAGTTTGAGTCACAACGCCAACAATCATTGATTGGATTCCTGGTTCCACAGGAAAAATAGGTAAGTTGTCTTCGAGAATCATTGATACTTTTGTAGCACATACCATGCCAATACATAAAATCGGTAAAACCTTAATAAAAAATACTCGGTTGCAATCAATTGGTAAAGGTTCGATTCTTAGCGCCGCATTCCAATAAGTAGCTGGGATTCTGAAAAAAAAGAAAATAGGTAATGCTTGTAAGTTTCAAATGGAGCAACTTACTTTTGAACCATTTGAACTACTTCTTTCGGAGTCTCTATTGATAAAGAGGTATTATGTTTATAGTGCCATGTCTGCTGCTGTGTTGCTTGTAGAGAGGGGTGTACTTGAAGGAATCCCATGATACCATCCAACATAGCTTTGGAGTACTCTTACTTGAGCTTCTTACTGGCAAGATCCCATTGTAGTCCATCCTCAATGGAAAAGCAATGGATCTACAAAAATGGGTTCATTATGTTCAAGCAGAAGAACTTGAATCAGGTGTTATTGATGGTTCTGTTTCCTCCACTGAGTCCCCTAAGGATAAGCTGATAACAATCCTAGATTTAGTAGTTGCCTGTCTAGCTCCATCTCCAGAAAGAAGGCCAACAATGAGGCATGTTTTGAGGATGATTGAGGAGGTCAAGGAACATTCAGCTTCTTCATAGTGTATTCGATCCTCAGGATAGTAAGTGACTATCCATGACTCAATATTTTGATACAATGCCATGGATTGAGACTAGCATTTATAAGTACTACTATGTCCATGACTCTAGGGATTCAACTTATCCATTGAATTCATTGAGGAAAATCCTAATATCATGTCAGCACTTCAAAAGATGTGGTGATTAAGAATATCATTATTGGAAAAGGTATAAGCCATTGACTTCTCTTTCATCTGCTCTCTGAAAGCTTCAAAATTTCATTCTCTTTGTTGATATTCAACCAAAAACTGGGGCCATCCAACTCCATTGAAACAGGACAACTATATTGACTAATAAGTCTTGTTCTAGAGTCTCTGATCTTTCAAAAGAACCTTGGATTGCAGTTTTGGCTATAGATGATGCATGTGATTATCCTTTCTGGATTGCAAAAGTTATGAAGGTGAATAAAGAAAATGAAGAAGTAGTATCAATAGAAGTACATTGGTAGGCAACGGATACACACCCGTTTGATGGTGTGTACAAGGCAGAGATGGTAGTTGAGAAAAGGGTTTGTAGAAAGAGAAAAAGAAAGGGTCAAAAAATAAATCGCCACCGCATTGACATATTGAAATTAGAGGAAGTTGATATACTTGTTTATTATTTCAAGATGACAAAGAAAGGCACTCTTCACTCGAAGACTCTAGAGATTATCAAGAACTTGCTTCCAAAAGAACAAGTTGCAAGATGGGAGTCTCCTCAACCAAGTCGTAGATCTAGAAGGAATATGACAATGGAAATGATGGGCATAGATGTAGACTCAGATGGTGTACCCATTGATAATATAGAAGAATATGGGTCATCCACATCTTCGTTCAGCCCTTTGTTTGCAGAAAATGTAGATTTTGATGGGGTGTTAGATTCGATGGATGAATTTCAATAATTTCAAATGAAACATTTTAGATGTTTTCTATTAGTATTATGTTTGTAATTGAAACTCTGAAGGAGATTTTGATTATTTATATGAATCATTTGTTCTTGTATAGTCTAATATATGATTTTATTATGAATCACATCATAATTTCTTTGATTTTGATATGGTTAGAGTGGTGAAATTATTTATGGAATATTTTTGTTTGTTTAATATGCAAGTTTCACAAAATTTGTAATTTAGATTTTTGAGAAATAAATATTTTTCCAATTTAGGGGTTGATTTTAAAGTTTTTGTAAACAACAGTATGGGATGTTTGGACATTGCTCTATTTTTAACCCCGAAAAAAAAAAGTGTATACTGGTATCAACACTTTTCTATTTAGGGGTGTTTTTGGTGTTTTTTTTGCAAAAATCATCGTTTTTATGCCTAGATTTCTCGTTCTTAGTATAAAGTTCTCGTTTCATAGTATAAGTGGTTTCATGGGTTCAACTGCTCATCATTGAGCTGTGTTCAACCCTTAAGTTCCCTAAGGGAAGTTAAGTAGTATCCATTACAAGGTCTTACTGGTGGGGCCTTGGCCTTGAGCTCCTCACCAGAAGACAAATACAACATTATTCAAAAGTTTTACAACATATTCAGGGGTCTACATGGGGGATGTTACACCACCATCCATCATTCCTATTAGTATTTTACAATAGTACCTCATGGATCTTCAAGGACTATTTTCCAGGACATGTTGGGTTCCGTGTGCCTCCACATCACTTAGAAATGCTCAGCCCCATAGTAGCAACAACTATCGCTCACCAGTGAGAAGTACTCTCTATCAAAGCCATCTTCAACATGGCATATTCGACAATTGGTAGAAGTTCATTTTGCATTCTTGAGCAAGCCATATTCAACATGGCACGGGATTCCACAACCTTTCCATAGGGATCCATTCCCCTTAGTCCAAGCCCAACAGTGATCTCGCATTTTTGGTTCAGATTTACTTTGTAGTATTATTAGTTCTCTTTTCAGTGGGTTCTCTTTCAATTCAATTTTTGTAGTACTCTACAACACTTTGCACAATTTTGTTCCATTTTTGTTATTTGCACAATCCTCCAGCAGTACTCTACAAAATTTAATTGCAGAGAAGACCTTCATGGAGTGCGAGGTAGCTGAAATATTTTTGTATCAATCCAAATCACACCCTTGTGAGGGTTTCAGTATCAGTTCATTTGTGAGTGGATACACAGGTCTCCTAGCCCCAAGGGTGCATAGATATCCACCACCAAGAGAGAAAGTTCACAGATCTAAATCAATATATACCTCTCCCTCTAGTTTATTCACAGCAAGATGATGAAAAACAACGATATGCAAATCCCCACCTGCTCCCATCCTGCAAGAGAAGAGGTTCACACATCTAAAACAATACAGATCTCTCCCTCTAGTTTATTTACAATAAAGATGACAAGAGTAGCATCATGGGCATCCCCCACCTGCTCGCATCTTAGACCATCTACACACCGTTCAGATCTTCATCGAATTGAAACAAATCTCAGCACCTCTTCAACCTTTTCCATCTCCTCTTTGCAAGCATGGCTTCCAACTTAAATCAGGAGGCAGGAAAGTAGGGATGCTTTCCACTTAAATCGGGAGGAATTGGCTATATGGGAGGCCCACACTCCCCATTATGTATTCGACAATGTATTAAGTATATATGTTAGAGATTAGTATAAATAATGAGCAGCATTTATTGTGCTTGTTTTGGCCTCATCAATGAGGTCCCTTTGTAATTGTTATAAAAAGGCATCTGACCTCCTAATGAAGCATTCAACTTTTCGTGTGCTACTCTAGTGTCTTACATGGTTTAATGTTTTATGAATATTGTTTTGGCTCTGAGTGTTCTTTTAGGTTTCTCCATTGAGAGGTGAGGCTCTCCTAGCCTCACCTTCAATCGTTGCAATGAGATCTTTCCAAGAATGACATATCAATCCATACCGGAAATCATAAATCAGAAAAATTTAGATACAAATATCTACTCCAATACGGAATCAAAAAGCAAGAAGCAATTATTCAGCATAAATGAAAACACAAGAAGCCATTCTTCATTAGAGATCAATAATGCATGGAGCAATTTTTCAGCAGAGGTAAGAAAACATGCAACAAAATCTCCTTCATGGGGTCTTCCTCTCCCCAACACTACCATCCTCCACATCTAAAAGGCATACAGGAATGAAAACTCCTTCACGCCATGCCTGCCCCCCCCCAAAGAGAACCGGTAATGCCATTAAATAACCCACGAAGAAAATGATTACCCAAATGGTGCGCAGAGAATCGAGTAAGTATTTGCACTAAAAATGTCATTGTTTTTGCCTTGGTAGACTCCCTATTTCTGGAGGTGTAGTAATGAATTAGAGGCATGTGCCATCCCAACACTATATTTTAGTAAAATACCACTTCAAATTTCTCTTACTGCAGTAACATTCAATTTTTTTTTACTCTATAATTAAAATCTATTTTGGGATTGTAAATACTTTCGATGTAATTCCCCCTAAATTAATAACGGTAAGATTTCTATTTATAGAGTTATTCCTCCCTTGATTCTACAGAAGTCTCTCTCTTGAAATGAGAGTGAAATTTTATATTATCCTAAATATATAAATATTAAGGACGAAACTTTTATGTGCCTTTCCCATATTTAATTTTCCAATACTTATGCATAAATCCTGTAATGTCCCTCTCAACCTTTAATGCCAAAAGAGACCGAATGGGGGATAGAAAAAAGAAAACTTTGTTTCTTTATTACTATACAAGGGTCCAACCTGTTAGGCCATCTTCACAAGAGACTTTATTTCTAATATGTCCGAAACATGTGCATGAAACAAAACAATCATTTAAGAATTTCCTGTAATGTAATTCATAGCCGGTCATCATTATAGTGCCTTGAAAGACTTACTATGCATGTCATAAAAATATTAATTTAACAGTAACCTTATCATTATCTCTCACAGTACTACCTTCCGTTTGCTCAACCAGGTCGCAAGTACTTAAATAACAGGAATGAAACCAAAAATTTAGACATAATGCATAGAGATGGCAAGAAAACATCATGAGACAAAAACATGGAAAAGAAACAGGGGGTACGTGGTTTTCCTCATCCACGAGGCTACGTCCACCAAAAGTTAGGCATCCCTCTTTATTCGTAAAATAAACACCGACCAACGTGTACAATCTACATCATAAGTGATGTATCATCAACTCTTCATACAAAAATAGGAAACCTCATCGTGAGGCCCACAATATAAAACACATCTATGGATAAGCACCTAGAGTAGGAACGGCCTCCATGATGGAGTTTATTAAAGCAACAATTTAATTACATGTCAAAACCAATACACAGGTCTGTTCCATCATGAGGATTTACGATAACCCGAACTTCGGAAGACATAAATTCATTTGCAATGATCTCTAGATCAAAGTATATTCTTTGTCTGCCCTTCAAGAATGCAAGTTTCGTCCTTCAATTCTTTTATCAACAAATAAATGGTGCTGTAGATCTAATTTTCTTTGTCAAACAATACAATTATACTGTAAATCCATATATTTTAACTGAGTGCTTTAAATTATTTAGTGCACTGATGCCATAAATCCAACATAGTCAACAGCTAGAGATCGAGGGTTGTTTTCCCACAGAAGAAATTCCCAAACAGACCCTCTATAAATAATTATGCAGTCAAAAGGTTTCAAGGATTACATTTTCTAACAGCGAAGTCGCTCTTCCCAAAGGGAGCCCACATCTTGCAATTTAAAATAGGCGAAGAGCACCAACAAAACTCATGGGTCGATCCTCAACAGAAGGGAACTTATACGATCTGTAATTAAAAAAAAATAGGCAAAGGACCATAAAAAAGGGTTTCAAGGGTCGATCCTCTGAAGAGGGATATCACCCAATAAAAGGAATAATACATAATCTGTAGTAAAACTAGATTCATTCCCAGACAAATGCGTGATAGTCTCACATTAAAAAAAATGATCTTATCAAAAAGTTTTCAACGATATGAACTATCATCTCTGGGTTTTACCAGGACAAGGTTTTCACCGCTTAAATCGACCTCTGACCTAGTTTATCAAATCCATGCATAAGATTACACTTACCCATTTCAGGAAATCATGTCTTATATCCCAAGCCAGCACTAGAAGTATGCGATCGCTACCTAAAACAGGTATAAACAAAGAAAAATCCACCCGCACTCTAACAACACAGGTAAGCAACATTCTAGATTTTCAGCACCACGCAGGCATAACCGGTTCAAAACGCAGGTGCCAATAATTATTCCAGATCTACAAAAGCTAAAACTCAAATAGGAAAAGGAGGAGATTCACTATTCTCATCCAAAGCATAACCGTCAAGACTGGCTCGGTTCGCTGGGGCGCTGGAAAGAAACCAACATTTCTTGAATTTCACAAGTTGTTCCCTATTCCAAAGGGAGATCCTGGTCTTCAAGAGGGCGCTGGCCCTTTTTACTTTTTGAAACCAATTACTTGGAAACCCTAAGGATCAAAACAACTCCCTATGGTTGACTAAGCACAGATGCTGGGTCAAACATTTTGTCTAGCATTCAGACGCAGTGGCCTAGTATACTACCAGATCCCAACACCATGTATTCTATACAGATTCTCAAATATCTACCAAAACCACACCAGATCATTGCTTTTAGGCGGCGTAGGGATTACGCAACCATCAGACAAAGGGAATCTAAGTATCACATGTATACATTAAAACTATGATTGAAACACATACACCCTTCACATATTGGGTCTGCACCATGCCATGCTGATACAAACTGTAAGTTACAGATCATAAGATGCAGGCATACTACACAAGCACAAGATATATATATACATATATATATCTACCCAATCTACCAACAAAACGCTGGCTTAACAAATATTTTCGGACCCCTATTGAACCCATGATAGCACTCATATAAACTGTCGACATCAAAAACGTAGACACCCATGATGCAAACATAGTGATCAAATGTGCCCAACTCACGATGCAGGCATGGAAAACAATGTAGACATACCATTATGCCTTAGTAGTCGAATCTTTCCCCTTCCAGCTCACCACTCCAAATCCCCATAACGTCGAGGTTCTGGTTCTTCCTTTTCAAGTATACACAGGGGTGTATCTGCTCCTTTTCCATGCCCAAAAATGGAGAGGTGTATCTCAGCTCAGGGAACTGAAAACCCTAAGCTAAGCCCTCTTGGAATGCTGGCGCCCTTTCTTCCCTTTTAACTCTACGGCGAGGATTTTTATTTCCCTTCCCCGCCTGTGGGCTTCCAAGATTTTAGCTCATGGATTCCAGTAACGCCTCCACAACAAGCGTACAGCCAAGGTAAAATAATTAATGGATCGGTGACCAAATAATTAAGGCATTCACGCTCAACGTTTACTAGCTAAGAATCAGCCATAATGCCTCCTCAATTTTTGACGCAAGTCCAAGCGCTTTAATAACGCCTCTTGTTATAACCCGACACCATAATTCTTTTACTATCCTTTTCCTTTATGTTCTTCATAATCTATGTCATATATAGAATTCTCCTTTCTATAATTTCTACTAATATCTAAATATACCTATAACTTCTACTAATATCTTTCTGCGGGAGGAATTAGCTCCATTATAAGTGCTGAAATGTATGTGTGTTGTACATGTATATATATATAAAATATATGTGCGCATGTGCGTTGTTTCACTTTGTATGTACTACATGCATCATATATCACAACTATATATCTTTAACATGTACTATTCTCCAATATACCCAAATATATGCATATATATATATATATATATATATATGTGTGTGTGTGTGTGTGTGTGTGTGTGTGTGTGTGTGTGTGTGTGTGTCTTGAACATAGATATATACTATTT
>LPNX010903285.1:103061-113143 GCA_001517045.1 Pseudotsuga menziesii | reverse complement strand
CTAGGTTGGATCCTTTGGCATCTTATTTTTCCCAGCTTATCTCTGGTAATAAGTTGGTGGATCTTTCTATGGACTCTTCTGCCCCTACCCAGAGAAATGGGTGCTCTGGGGATGCGGGTATTTGCAAAAGATTGGACAGGTTCTTGTTATCCGAGTCTCTCCTACCTTCCTTTTCCTATTATAGATCCTGGGCTACTCCATCTGATGTATCAGATCATTATCCTATATGTTTGGAAGGGGGCCCGTATAGCCATGCACCTAGCAGGCCTTTCAAATTTAATAAGGCTTGGCTGATGGAGGAGTATTTTAAGCAATTGGTCTGGTCCTCCTGGAAGACTTCTCTGGATTACACTAATATCTGCCATATGGATTTACTTGCCCACAAGTTAAGTAAGACTTAAAGGCTCTGTGAAGAATTGGGAAAGGACTAAAAATCTTGGAAGGCGGCAGCAGATTCTGGAAATAAATATTGGCATCTCGGAATTATTATTGGATGATTCCGGTATTTTATCGGTACCAAATAAAATTAAATGGGATGCTCTTAAAAAAAAGAAGAATAAATATTGGGCCCACGAGATCATGACTCTGAGGTTGAAGAGTAGGGCGTTGTGGTTAAAGGAGGGGGATGCAAATACAAAGTTTTTTCACTCCTTTGCTTCTACCAAAAGGAATACAAATACCATTTGGTCTCTAAATGACCAGGATGGTAATTCTGTATCAGAGGACTTGGCTCTTAAGGCTCTTGGCGTAGAGCACTTCAGTAACATTTTTTAATTCGACTGAAAAAAAAAATCCTCTGTTTTACAACATTAATAGAAATCAGTTAAAGTAACAGGCACAGCTAAAGGCGAGCCAATGTACCCGATGGACCTTAGGCGAGTGAGCAAGAGTAAATTATTCTACTTATTTAAAAGTTCCTCTTTTTCACTACATTAATAGAAATCAGTTAAGTAACGGGGACAGCTAAACGCGAGCCAATGTACCCGATGGACCTTAGGCGAGTGAGCAAGAGTAAATTATTCTACTTATTTAAAATAAATATATGTTAGATGACTCTGAATATATATATATACGTTTTCCTTGGATGACTATGAGCCTCTGATTCCTTGGTTTGGGCTGACAATCCTGGGATATCCTTGGTTTGGGTTGGCAATCCTGGGGATTGCCAACCAGTGACGGCCAGTGAAATAATATCATTTTTCATATGACTCAGAATTAAAAAAAAACCTGTGGCCGACGCCAGCTCATGTGAAGAACTATGTGATGGTTGAAGCTCAGGAGTCTTTGTAAACAATGCAATGCATTGAAAAGTAATACTTAAAAAGTTATTATTATTTTAATATTAATATAATAAACATTTTGCAATTTATCTGATAATGAGTAGAATGTTTGGGATATAATAATATGAATGTTTTGGATATATTTATGTTAAAAGATAATTTTAAATATGTTTTATAATAATGATTTTTTTAATATTTTATTTTAAGATAATTATCATAACAATTATGGTGATCTAAAATGTCTTTCTTTTTTGAGCATGTAAATAAAACTCTAATTTTTTTTAGCAATTCTTTATTTTTATTAGGTCAATAGATATTAAGAACCACCACCAACATATATAATATATATACATTATGATAAGGGCTTCTATAGTTAAGAGATTTTTATTTATTTTTAATTTATTTTTTATGTTATTAGTTTAATTATTGTTTAAAATAGTAATAATAGAGATGGTTGCCTTGGATTCTCATACTTAAATTTAGTTATTTACAATATAAATGAGTTCAGATATCCAAAACTGAATATATTATTAAATATTATAATAAATTCTTTATTACTGAATGCATATTGACTATACTCTTTTTATTTATTTAAAATAAACTGCTAATATCATCATACTTGTAAAAATTGAAATTTGAAACTTTATCATTATGTATAACTATTTATATTAAGTATTAAAAATTGAAATTTTTTTTTTCCAAAGAAAAAAATCGTTACAAATATTTTATTCACTTTCAGCAAATGGCCCTCAAAGTCCATTATACAAAATCCAACTATGAAGTTGTCATTACATAACAATATTTGCCTCAGGAGGAGCACACGAATCATTACCATATCCATCACTAATCCAACAGTAAAGTAATCATTACATACAAGGTATCTTCAAAAAGAACCAAAACCGAAACTTTTCAGAAGAAAAGATATCAAAATGCCATGCATTCAAATCAGTCTGATCTTAGCAGACTTTTTTCATCATTCATGATCATTCAGGTCAGATCAAGTATGAATCATAGTGATCACAAGCAAATATAACCAGAGCAAAACAAGCTAGCTGAAATGGTCTCATAAATGAATGATAATTCATAAGCTGAGCAAAAAATCAGCGGCTAATAAATTGGCCATTTCCAGACCATCCAAGAAAATAAAGTTCATATCCATGTCAACACCATATAAGAAGAGGCCAAACAGCCCGCTTATAAAGCTCTTAACTATGTTGCTTGAAATCACCAAAATTATGCAGAAAAGCATAAAATATCAGCCGAGGCATCATGTCTCAACGGTGGAACAGAATCAAATAATCCACAAACAGAAATATCTCCAAAAAAATTCCAGCATAGTAGTCATACGAATCTGTCATGCAAGAACAAGCAAGTACCAAAATACAGTCCTACAAACTGCATAATCAGTCAACCCACAGAAACACATTAGAATACCTGAAAAGTTTCTATAATTTCTTCTCCTCTCTGTTCACATGTACTCCAATAACCTTCAAGTAAGCTGCCACCAGCGTTAGCCAAAGTATCTGCTTTGAAGTTTCTTTCCCTATAAATGTGTTTGAAAGACACATAATCAAGACTATCAGCTAAATAGTGAACATCTTGAAGAATCATGGCTAGTTCAAGATTAGCAATCGATACTTACCAGATGCCCAATTTATAACTAGCTGGGAGTCCCCAAAAATTGAAATTTGAAACCTTATCATTATGTATGACTATTTATATTAAGTATTAAAAATTAGTTCAAAAGATTATAATTCTAAATATTAAGAATTAGTCCAAAACATTATAATTCTAAAGAGAAAAGCATAAATTCAAAAGAATGAATATACTATTCAAATATTATAATTAAAAGATTTACATATTGACACACAGGATAATGTGAACATATAGATATAAATTGAATATTATAATATATATATTAATATTATAATAAAAGCTTTACAGCTGGGTGCAAATGGATCATAAAAATGAAACTAATATGATATTCTTCTTCCTTCAATGTCCCTTCCCTACTACCTTTATTTATTTAAAATCCAATGCCAATACCATCATAATGGTCAGAATGGGAATGGTTTTCGTTTTTATCCAAGGTATCATAATATAGTAAATGTTTTGCAAGTTTATCCAATGAATAAGATAAAGAATCCATATGGTATTCAAAATATTACAGTAAATGCTTGCAACTTTGTTATTATATTACATCTAACCCAGTTTTTCTCTTATTTCTGCTCCCTAGATTTTGTTTTTGTTTTTGTAAGCTTATCCAATGAATAAGATAAAGAATCCATATGGTATTCAAAATATTACAGTAAATGCTTGCAACTTTGTTGTTATATTACATCTAACCCCGTTTTTCTCTTATTTATGCTTCCTATATTATTATTTTGTTGAAAATAAACTTTGAGTAACATTCTAATGGTAAGAGCTTTGATTAGAACCATTTATGACGTGTGTACTTATATTAAGAATAAGCCTTATCATGGAAGTGCAAGAGCAATGCTTCATGATCAAGATCTTCCCATGCATCTATGGGCAGAAGCTGTCAGAACATCGGTGTATGTACAGAATTGTACTCCACATAGAGTACTCGAGAACAAGACACTTGAAGAAGTCTTTTTCGGCAAGAAACCAGAAGTCAGCCATCTCAGACTATTCAATTATCGAGTGTACATACACATTCCGAAAGAAAAGAGGACAAAGTTAGATCCTTCAGGAAAGAAGGGTATATTTGTGGGATAATCTGAAAGCTCGAAGGCTTACAGAATATACATCCCAGGATTCAAGAAGATCAACATCAGCAGGGATGTAACATTTGAGGAAGACTTAGCTTACAACAAATCCAAAAAGAGGCCTGCCGAAGATCCTAAAGAAACAGAAGCACCCAAAATTCATGACACAACCATGAGTGAAGAAATTCAAGAAGAAGATCGAGAATTAGAAGAACCTCAAGAACCCGTGGATCCACCTCAGGAGAAGAATCCTCACAAGAGGAAACCTATTGGGGTACGAGAAGTTATCCAAGGTGCAGAAAGATTTGGGGCTCCAGAAGAAAATCACAGAGAAATAAGAAGGACCAAGTCCTGCTCCGGGTATGTAGCCTTGTTATGTGACGTCATCGATAAAGAACCTTCCAACTATGAAGAAGCGACAGAAAGGAAAGAATGGAAGGATGCTATGATCGAAGAGTATCAATCAATCATGAAGAATGATGTCTGGGATGTTATCCCTAGACCGAAAGGGAAGTCTATTGTGACTTCCAAATGGATCTACAAGATGAAGCATGCTGCAGACGGTAGCATAGAAAAATATAAAGAGAGATTTATGGCTGGTGGCTTCTCCCAGAAAGAAGGAATAGATTATGAATAAATTTTGCACCTGTCGCCAAATACACTTCCATTAGATCAGTACTTGCTCTGCCTGCAGTGATGAAATGGAATATACACCAAATGGATGCCAAGACTGCTTTCTTGAATGGTGTCGTGGAAGAGGAAGTGTATGTGGAGCAGCCACTCAGTTTTGAGACACATGATAGAGAGACTCATGTGTGTAAATTGAAGAAATCCCTATACGATTTGAAACAGGCACCCAGGACAAGGTACATCAGAATTGGCAGCTTTCTATCAAGTTTGGGCTTTCCCAAGAGTAAAGCGGATTCCAACCTTTACTACAAGTTTGAAGATGGTAACACACTCCTTATATATGTAGATGATATGTTTGTGACAAGTATGGATGGGTTGATTTCTGATATGAAGAGGAAGCTTGCTGCCGAGTTCGAAATGAAGGATTTAGGGATGATGCACTATTTTCTAGGCATGGAGGTGTGGTAGAATGCAGATGGAATTTCCCTGGGACAAGGGAAGTATATGATAGAGATCCTGAAGAGATTCAGGATGATGGATTGCAAGGCCATGACCACACCTATGGCATCGAACCTGAAGCTATTGAGTGATGCTTCATCAGAGTCAGTTGATGCTACAATGTATGGTTAGATGATTGGGTCCTTGATGTAACTGACGAATACAAGACCAGATATTTGCTTTGTTGTGAACACCTTGAGCCAGTTCCTGACAGATCCGAGATATGTTCACTTGATTGCTGAAAAGCATATTCTGCAGTACCTGATTGGTACAATTGATTATGGGCTCAAGTATAAGCTGATCAGAAGATTAACCGAGAAGGTTATGTTAATTCATATTAGGAAGGCATTGCCATCGATAGAAAGAGAACCTAAGGGTGTTGCTTCAGTATGGGATCAGGTGTGATCTCTTGGTTGAGCAGGAAATAGTCTTGCATGGCACTAAGTACAACTGAAGCAGAGTATGTCGTAGCCTATTCAGCTAGTTGTGAGGCAGTATGGTTTAGGAAGCTACTGTCTGATTTATTTGATCTCAAGCTGGATGCTACTTGTATATATTGCGACAACCAGATTTGTGTGAAGTTGTCAGAGAACCTGGTGTTCCATGACAAGTGAAAGCATATCTAGATCAAATATCACTATATCAGGGGTATGGTGTAGAGAGGAGCAGTGAAGCTCCAGTATGTTGCGACAGACGAACAAGTAGCTGATGTGTTGAATAAGCCATTGGCCATAGTGAAGTTTGAGTACTTCAGGGAGAATCTCCAGGTGTTCTCTAGATCGAGGTTCCCTCCAAGGGGAAGTGATGAGTCTGTGAGCCATTCTGACATGGTGAGAGGATTGGTTCCTTCCATGGTCAGATGTAAGGGCTGAGCCATTATGTCATGGTAAGAGGATTGGTTCCTTTCATGTCAGATATGAGTGTTGAGCCATTCTGATGTGATTGTAGAATTGTTTCCTACATGATTAGATATACATGCTAAAATTCCATTCTTTGGGAGAATGGAGGCACCTGGTCATTTACCAGGAATTTGTTCAGTCTAGGACTGACACTCAGCCTAGGGTTGAGAGCCTTTCTGACATGATGTGTGAATAAAAGTTTCCTATCATGATGTGTGAATAAAGTTTATTATCATGATGTGTGAATAAAGTTTCCTATCGTGGTCAGATATAAGTGCAGAGCCTTTCTGACATGATGTGTGAATAAAAGTTTCCTATCATGATGTGTGAATAAAGTTTCCTATCAGGATGTGTGAATAAAGTTTCTTATCGTGGTTAGATATAACTGCAGATCCTTTCTAACATGATGTGTGAATAAAATTTTCCTATCATGATGTGTGAATAAAGTTTTGTATCATGGTCAGATATAAGTGCTGAAGAAGATGAATACCTACTTGGAGGCTAGGCCTACAAACAACCTAAAAAAGGGTTGGTTCTGTAGAGCTATCTATGACAAGAAGAATCAAGAGATAGCACCTGTGATGATGATCCAGCAGAGATGATCTAGATCCAGAGATGTTCCAGATCGAGTGATGATCAAGATCCAGTGATGATCCAGATCCTATGATGATGATCCAGATCAACTGATGATCTAGATCTAGTGAAGATGACTTGAACATGAAGATGATGAGAAATCGATGATGATGCAGATGATACAGAGAAGAAGACTTGTGCTGATAAATTGCATCTAAAGAATACCTTCCTACTTAAGAGGGAGTGTTGTAATTGTAATTTCAGAATGTATTCACTTGTATATCTTATGTATTGTACCCCGATGTTTATTCCGGGAATTGTTTGTAATGTAATTGATTCATGTCATGCCCTGATGTTTCGATCAGGAGATTCTATAATGTAAACAAGTCATGTCAAGTCATTGTGGGTAACCCTCCTATTGGTCAAGGGTTAAAGTCCCCGTAGTTGTGGGTCCCTAGGGTTATTAGACTCTCCTAGAGAAGTCAGCCCTCATGAGTTAATGTCAAGTCAAGAATTAGTATAAATAGAGATCAAGCCTCTCTATTTATCACACATTCACTCACACTCAGTTGTAGCGCATAACTGACGCATAACTGAGAGAGAAGAATTTGTTGGGACAAGAGAGAAAGAGACTACTGCTGTCAGGAGATCATCTTACTGTTTTGGGGTTTAACTTTTGGTGTTGATTCTATCTCTGAGTAAGTTGCAGGGTTTTCTCCTTTATGGTTTCCCCAAGGAAAAAAATTGTGTTCATTGTCTCTTATGTTTGATTGTTGTGCTTCTTATTCTCTCAGTTAAATATACTAAGATAATGGTAGCTTAAATGGTAAAAATCTAACAATGGCGATGAGTGATTAAGAACACTAATGTCATATGGGTGACCATAATGACAGTGATGATGATGATTTTGTTGATGATGTACTTAATGCTGACGATGATGATGATAATGAGGATCATTATCAAGATGATGTTGATGTACCATATGGCATTGATGATGACAATGTCGATGTCCAGGATGATTATGCATGTCATAATACTTTTGGATACTACAGGACTCAATATATTGGAGTTAATAAAAAGTAATAGAGGTTGTGAGGTGTTGACCATAAAATATTGTTAGACATTGGGTTGTACATTAACTGATATGGCCATTGGGTTTAGTAGTCCCTCCCCAACACCCCCCTTGTAGAAAGGTAGTACAATACCACCTATAATCGTGCTACCAAAATGTCACCCTACAAGGTTATTTTGGACAACCTCCCCATCCATACTTTCAGTTTTACCAAGAACAACCAAGGAACAAGAAATGGATATCAATCTTAACACACAATCTAACTTTCTTTGTACTCGTAAGGACATTTTGGTCTTGGTTTAAAATGGAATGAAGCAACGAGAATTTCAATAATGCTCATAGACTTAGTTTGAAGAAGTGGATAAAATGTTCTTACATATTTGGCCTTATAAGCGGACATCTCTCAAGGAAAAGAGCAATTAGTTGCTCAAGTTTTATGGCCCATATCAAATCTTTCAGGATTACGCTACACTATTGACCAATGTTTGATTTCCATGGGATTTATTTCACATAGTAAAAGAGTGATTGAAAACATACAGGTAAATTCCCAACTTATAATACTAGAAGATGGGCATTCACATGGATACACACATCACACTCACACACATTGAATATCTAATATTATCTCTATGTACTCTTTGAGAGTGAATCTTACTTGGTACTTTAAGTTAATCACAAAGGAATTTAGAGATATGAGTTGAATTTCTAACACCAAGAGACAATGACTTGTATAACTATATTACAAACCTAGGGTCACCTCCATATTATATTTAGGTCTACCATTTTTAATGTGTAGGGCCCACTTTTTGTCTACAATATTCAAAGGTGAACTAATAAGATTTTATAATTCACCCCCTAGGGCCTACTTTTTGTCTACAATATTCAAAGATGAACTAATAATATTTTATCATTCACCCCCTTTAAGAAGGTAATGAGCAAGGAAGTGTCTAAATTCATTGAGACCTGTCCAAGTGTAATTGTGAATGGATAACCAATAACAATCAAAAATTTTAAACGACACTTATAACATTGGGAGACAATAACCAATGTTACCATATTATGGATCCAAACCACCTCCATACTCTATTTGAGGTTTGATGACCTTTTTTATAAAGCACATAAAAACAAACTAATAGGAGTTTACAATTCATCGCCATTTTAGGGAAATGCCAATTAAAATAGTGCCTTAGGTCAGTAAGATCACTACGAAGCGGATCGCAAGGGAAAATTTGTAAACAAACCATGTAGGTATCACAAGTCATGATAATAAATAATGACAAAGATACATATAAAACTTAAACTTTACAAACTAAACAATCAAAATCAAATCAAAGGAATTTTGAAGACATGTCATTTTTAAGAGTAATTATGTTTTTATGTCCTCGACAAGGGGATATATATAAATTGCGAAGGTGTATTAATCATGTCCATACAATGTAATATCTGGAAGTATTTCAATAGTTGTTAATATTTGTATTTTTAAAATTTGAATTTTTTATTTTCTGGTTGGGAAGAAGTAGCTGACGTCATCCTCAGTTTTCCCTTCCCAGGACCCAGCAACGAGGTGATCTCAACATTGGGTGTGGTGGTAAGGTTTTGCTTCCATTTATCTGCTACAGGTTTTCCTTTCCTTTATTTGCTATTGAATTAAATTCATGACAATGAATGTGCATTTCAATGGAAAAGGTAGTTTAATTGTTAAAGCTAAGCATCCATATCGCACAGCCCAAGGCTTGATTGATCCTAAAATCATGGCATCATTTTTCAGGATATCATATCTTTGAGGCAATTGGCAATACTACATTATTATTTAAGAAATTTCTGAAGACCTTCTCATTGGTCTGAACCACCATCAAAATTGATTGTCTAGTACGAATTTAAGTGCTCTACTAATTGCTACTTTCCCTATGATCACCATTATAGAGAAAGAGAGAAACCAAATTTTATATGACACGTAGAATGATGTTAACCCTTCTCAGGCCAGGCCTAGCCCAGCTGCCCACATTTTTGAGCCATTTAACTGTCGTATTTGATCATAAAATATAAGGCATATACAAAGAAATATTTTAAAGGGAATTATCCCTTCTTTTTACACGCTCGGGTGTAGTTATTTGTGGGTATTTATCTTCATTCCTTTCCATCAAAATATGCATTCAAACTGTCCACCCAAACTTTGATAAATTACCCATTTAAAAACTATTTATGGGAATTAAACATGAATGCTAGGAGAGCCCACAATGGATCCTTGAACATTCATTCATTCTTCATAGCAACCAAGAGAACAAGATAAATGGCTTCTTCATCTCTCAGAATCATAATTGAATTGGTTGTCAATGTGGGCTCAGAATTTTTGGTTTTCTTTATTCTTCTTAAGAATAAATACACAAGGATAGTGGATTGG
>LPNX010903285.1:79406-90462 GCA_001517045.1 Pseudotsuga menziesii | reverse complement strand
ATGTTGATCCCAATGATCATGACCTTCTCCAGTTGATCAACTATTTTCAGGCTCCTCTAAACAAAGTTTCAAGGCTCCAGATGACAAAGAAATCCACACATTTGGCTCTTATACACATGTTCATGCAAGAAGTGGGACCAAAATATAACTTTTCAATATTTGGAGGAAAGTTAGATGAAATTACAAGGGCATGGAGCAAAGAGAAGCCTTCCTTGAGGGAAATGATGACACTTTTGTGAGCATGAGTCATTCTAGGCCTTAGATCTCATATTGTGGGGGTTTCAAAGGAAATGTTATGGTAGTGTCCTTATTTGGCTGAATTATGGTGTACTCAAGCTATGTGGGGGGGGGGGATTCTCCCCCACGAGTGTGAAGAGAGAATCATATTTATAGACCTCTCACACTCATTTTAAATATCATAAGTTCATGGTTACAATCTAATAAAGAAGTTTTCTCCTCTCTTATCGTTTTCACTACTTCTTACTTGTCAAGGGTTTATTATGTGAGAAAGAATAACACGTCTCTCTTTCTTTGTAGGTACATGGTATATTATGGTTCTAGTAGTGAGGTATTATGGTTTGCAGGGATGTTGGAGAAAGTAGGATTCTCTGGCCAATATATTCCAGGCCTGAACAAGTTGGGTATTGTTCCATACTTTCCTAATTCTATCTTACTTAGGAATCCCCCCAGGATTTTCCTGGATCTAAAGTGAAGAGGGCATATTTTTAAGGTGGCATATTTTTAAGGTGACAATGACGATATTTCTTAAGTTACCCAAAGTCGACATCCTGTGAGCCTTGCACTTAGGGATGCTAGTTTTTGCGGTAACATTTTGGCTTCATTTCTGGGGACAAGGATGTTCCTGCTTCATACATCTGAATTGATGAGACATATCTAAAAATATATCATCTAGAGACTCCACCCAGAACAAATTACTCTAGTAGGAGTAGTATTGATACACTTGTGCCTCACTTTTACAATCTTGAGAAGGTCTACCATCAAAACCACAAGTTGAACCCTACAACCACTCCTATACCTCTATCTCATGTGGTAAGGAACATTTTACCTCAACAACCTCCACTAATGGAGTCTCAAACACCTTCCTGGATGGAAGATGTCTAAAATGACTTGGATATCTCTGGTATCCAAGGAAGGTCCTTAATCCATGCCTCAAAATTTTGATGAGTGGTTGCCAGAATTCCAAGAGAACAATGTTATATCTACCATAGAGCATGTTGACTTGTTTATCAATGTCATAGATACCTATGATGCATATGAACATACGGATTTAGTACTTTAACTCTTTACCAAGTCCCTATGGGGAGAAGTAGGTGTCTATTTTCAAAGACTCCCTTCCAAAAGCATCAAATCATGGGAGGACTTTATGAAATCCTTCATGGGTACATGGGATGTTTAAAATGATCTTGAATACCTCATCACCCACCTTCATAACATTCAAAAGAAGGAAAATGAAACTTTGTTGTAGTACAATATAATAGTCCTATGTATATTGGAAGGAATTCCTGAAGAGATGATACCTTTCGAGCCCGTGATCCTAATTTCTTACACAAATGGCTATGATAGTCACTTTGGTTTTTCCCTCAATGAAAAGGATCCTATTGGAGGATTCCCAACAAATTGTTTTCAAGATGGAAAAAAACCTCATAAGTGTTTTCAAGGTTGACTCCTCCCTAGTCCCAATGCCTATAGTCCCTAAGGCCGAGATTAAAGAAAAGACCTTGAATAAAATTTAACCAACTCCTAACCCATTGGACTCCATCAACTAGAAACTTGTTGAGATTATGCAAAACCAAACTATCATTCCACAAAGGATGGATGACATTGAGAAAGAAAAATATCGACCTACCCCTCTCGAACCTTTTCGGAATCCTCAACAATTTAAGAAGAACCCTAAGTGGAATAATACCAAAACCCATCCCAAGGTTCGATACAGAATCCACTTGACCCTGCCAAATTTTTTGACTTAGGTCCAACTGACTGGTGTCTTCATTATGACTTACCTAATTCTGAGTGGAAGTGTCCTCTCTGAAATTTTTAGGAGTTTCGTTATGACTCTGAAAGAATGAATATGGTTGTGAACCTGATTTCATCTTCCACAACTCTTAGACCTTCCCGATTACTCCCAAACAAATTAAATAAACTAAGAAAAAGAGTATTGATGCCCGTACTGCTACTATAGATATATTGGCTAGGATTTATGAGGAATCTAATAAATCTATCCGAAAGGAAAAGATAGCTCAGTACCAAAGTAGGGGTCCCTTCGAATCAACCCAAGGTTTGGGTGAAGATGCCTCTTCCTTTAAAAAATAACCCCCCACCCAATGACAAGGCCCAACATTTTATCCTAAACATTTACTCTGTCGAGGTGTTGAGTAAGATCAATATCCCCATGTCTTTGACTGAGCTTATTAAAATCCCTTCCTACCTCGAAAAGATAAAATCCTTTATCCTCAAGTATCTCCTTAATGAATGTGAAGACCCCCTATATTTTTAAAATATTCCCATCCTGAAGTTAGTGGAAACCCTCCATTCTTCCTAACCTTAGAGGTAGGTGACCTGATGTTACACAACTATATGATGGATACTATGGCTACTGCAAATGTTATGGCTCTTGGAATCATGGAGAATTGGGACTCCAAGTTTCTCGTCGCTACAAAAAAATTTGTGGCCTTGATTATATAAGAATTAAATCCAATGGATTGATCAAGAACTTAAAGTTCTATTTCCATGCTCATCCTGATATTTTTTGCCTGATGGATGTAGTTTTGGTCAACATACATGTGACTTGTGGATTACTACTTTCCCGTACGTTTGTTGCTAGGCTAGGAATGTGTTTATAGCTAGACCTTTCATATGCCACCATTCCTAGCTAAAACCTTTAACTTGTCAAAGTTTACCAAGAACCATACATTAAATACCATGTTGAATATCCTAAAGATCCTTATAATGAGGATATATATGAAGGAGCCGAACAATTGTTCATTACTACCAACTTATTCTTGTCCGCTGAGGTCCAAGTTGATTTGGACAATGAGGATGTAGATGATGAAGTTTATGGGGATTCTCTCAACCACACTCTGGATGATGATTACGAATAAGACTTACAAAAATAACTCCCCTTTGGTCATCCTTTTATGTAGCAATATGCTCATACATAAGGAAAGGAACTATACTCTCCTTACATGTTGTAAAGAAAGAATGCAACTTATATATAGAATTATTCTTCTTATATTATTGGAAAAAAGGAATGGGTATAGATAATATATAATAAATAAAAATACCAGGGCTTAGGAATAAAAGGGATTTCTTATCTCCTTTTGACGAAAGGGACCGTTACCAATGAACGGAAGGGTATCTCTTGCTAGCCGGGTTTTTCTGGGGTGAGGGTTTCACCGAACTGAAAGGGATCCTCCTTCTTTCTATAAATGGAAGGTCAGGATCGAAGAGGGGGGCAACATAAGGAAGGAAAGGAATGAAGAACACCTCCTTAGGGGAAGAATAACATGGGGGAGAGGAAAGAAGAACCTGTACTTAAGGAAAGGATAACCTATTCTTAGGGGAATAGGTTTTTTGGTATAAAGGGAAAATAAATGTATACCTTCCATATGTAAAAACTCATATATTGGGGCTTCTCCTATATATACCTACTTGGCGATATCATATATATAAACTTGACAGTTATGGGGATATTAGAAGGCCATGTTGACTAAGAAGGTCATTCTTATTAGGTTGGATGGGGCACCTCTAGAGCAACTATCTAGGGGAAAGATAAGAAGTCCCTTGCCAATGGATGGGAAGCGGGTTAGGATTCAATCGCATTCAATGACCATTTTATAGGTCTATATCACCACTTTTACCCTTCGATGAGGACCCCATAAGGCTGGAATTTAGTGTAAGTGAAGACCCATAGATAGTGAAACATAGCTTACAGAACCATGCAATAACAGTTCTATAAAGTTTCCAACGTTTCTCCGAGAAATCTTGACAATAATAAGGAAGGAAATACACATTTTAACAATGAATCTATGATTACTAATAGTCTATATTTAGGAAGGAAACTGCTCTAAAAATCATTTGTGTTTCAGAGTTATTTAGTAAGGTGCGTAAGCAAGCTTGACCAATGGGACGAGGGTGCACAAGAAGAAAGAATGATAAGGAAAAAAATGACTCCTCACTCACTTGGTGACCATGACACAAACACTAAGTAATATTTTTATGAAATTCTCCATTAATTTGATGCGCCCCTCAAATTACATCTCCGCAACATATCTGCATAGAAAGTATAACTACTATGAAAGTAGGATATAAATTAGACTATTTAAGTAAATGCAGTAAATAAAACTATCAAGACAGAAATACACTAGATGGATTATGAACTAGGTGTCTTAAAGGAAATATGAGAGAAAGGATTAAGAAGGAAATCCTTGTACTTACTTGATTGCGGGAGTTGACGATGGAATCCAACTAAGGCATGCGAGGTATTAATATGTTTATTTTGAAATCCAATCAAGTTATTTACATGCAAAACAAAGGTTAGCGATAGGTCCCAAATAGAGCAAGGGTAGGAACACTAATAGGGAAGGAAAAGAAGTGAGTGAAGGAGAGGGAAAGAAGAAAGAAGCAAGGTAGGTGACAAATGACAGGTGACAACGCTAGGGTTTAACTAGTGAAAGTAATAGGTGAAGGGAGACAATGTTGGTTCGATGCAAGTGAAGGCATGAGGTGTCAATGCCGGTATGAGTGGATATGTATCTTTAACTAGCATTAGCTCAAATGAGTGCAACTGGTAAGAGAGGGTTATAGGATAAAGGGACTAGTTAAATGACGATGGTGCCCTACTAATCCACTATTAACCCTAGATCATCGTGAACATTATGATCTTTACAACGATTCCATCTTACAACCATGGTGGTGCCCTACTGATCCACCATTCACCTTAGATCACCGTGAACATTATGATATTTACAACGATCAATAAATTATCCCTGGAATTACCCCAACATGACATGCTCTGTAATACACCAATATTTAAAATCCATATAATTATTTCTGGACCTAGCACCAAACTATTGAAATGTTGGGTTCCTTAATTCTACTATCCATTTTTAGTTCTATTGGTGCCACAACAGTCATTGTACATTATTCTCATTTATGGTTTGAGTTTGAAAATTTTGGGATACCATGATTCTCTTGGTTGTGCCATATCTATAATAAAGTTGCTTGAAGAAATAAAACATGATGACCACTTATTTGTTAAAAATTAAAATGGTACACCATTGATTTTTTGGTTCAATACACAGATAGATTTGATTGACTCAATTACGCCATAAACAACATTTATGGTTGTCTATTATCATCCAATAACATTTGTGTAAGTTTATTGTATGCCAATAGTATTTGTGGCGGTCCGTCTTCCATTAATTTTGCAAGTTTCTACCATTTGTTAGCAACAAGTTTGTTGGAGTTCATCTTTTTTGTGGCCTTTTCCTTCCCTAAGCCTCCATATGGACCCACTATGCAGGAGTTCCACTCCATTACATATCTCCAACTTTTTTTCAAGTGGCATATAGGAGTTAGAATTTTTTGTGCTCATAATCCTTTAACTATTAAATGTTTGCATGTTTTATATTTTATGGTAGTGTCATACTTCTCATTTTTGCAATGTTTTCCCTTTAGTTTGTAATTAGTAATTTCCAGTTAGGTATCCATCTATATTTTTAGATCCTATTTAGAAATCAAAAAGTTTCTTTCTAGAGAATATGGAGTTAACTTTTAAGATGGAAAGTGCATGTAAGGGTCTTTTCTGTTGATCTGCTTGTCGAGAGATGAATCGATTTTAACTCAAGGATATTTTGTTTGTGTGAACCCCACTATATATATACCACTCACATTTACCACCAAAGTTTCACCAATGGCATATGCTAAATAGCATTGATTAACTACAAACATTTATTCGAGCAATGAGTAATACAGATTGCAAACGTTTATTAGAGCAATGAGTAATACTAATTGCAAACATTTATTAGAGCAATGAGAATGCATAAATTATCACACTAATATTTGCAATATAATACATAATATGCATTATGTAATGAAATTAATACTAATGCTTTAAATTGATTATTTCTTGGTATTTGTAGGAAAATGGTAAAGATGAGTACCTAGATAATGATCCTGATTATGTTTTCACCGATGTACCAAAGAAATATATTGCTGATAATGATGCAAATGGATCAAATGAAAATGCTGATGGATATGATGTTGGGATAGATGAGGATTGTGAAGAAGAAGAAGATGATGATGATGGTATCCATTGATGCTACAATTGAGATTGTGGATGTTTTTTTATTTCTCCATGCTACTACACACATTGTTATTTCTATGATGATCCAAGTTCATATAACATTTTGGGTCATTTTGATTTGTATGGTGGATTCATGTTGACATATAAATTTTGATTACTGATGATCATTTTGACTTTTCTAGATATGAATATCAAAAAAATTATTTCTTATGATATTCGTATTTTCACTATATATATTTTTCACTTGTTATTTTAATCTTAATATGATGATTTGTATGATATATTATTGATGCGATGATGTTTTACAATTTCACTTCTTTTGATGAAAGATAATGTTGATGTTATCATTATTATACTTTAATTTTCTATATATTGGAAGTTGTTGATGATCTTTTCATGGAAAATTAATATATATGATGATATTAGTACTTTGGATAAATGTTGTCTGTTTCTGTTAAATTTCTTCATAAATGGTATGAAATTAATTTCAATAATGGTATCTACAGTTAACTTGAATGTTTCATTATGCTATTTTAGAACTACGAGGTAAATGATATATGAGACTATTAAAATTAATGAATAATCATAATAATTTGATATAATAAATATATTAGCACACACTTGGATATGGTTGTAGGTGTTAAATAGCAAGTCTAATGTGGTGATAATAAGGAAGAAAAACCAGGAGCTAAAATGGAATCCCACTATGTCCCAAATATAAAAGCAACATTGGACACAAAACTTGGCGCTATGTTGGAAGTCAATTTTGATGCTAATATGGATGCCAAATTAGAATCCAAATTAGAAGCTAAATTAGTGGTCAACAAAGGAGAAAAATTGGATGCTAAATGAGAAGCTAAATGAGGCACTCATGACGAAGAAAAATAAGAAGAAATCCAAGGAGATAAGCAGGAAGCAAAATGTGGCACTACTGTGGGAGTAAAAATGACGATAAATTGGGTGCTAAAGTAGTAGCAAAACATGGTGCTAATGTGGGCATAAATATGGATATGAAACTAGGCATGAAAAATGATGCAACACTTGGCGATAATGATGAAGCCAAACATGGCGTTGATATGGTAGAAAAATAAGACGTTACTTTGTATGAAAAAACCACGCTACATAAGAAAAAAATATGGTGCAACAAGAGAAGAAATATTTGGCATCATTTTGGTAAAACAAACGATGCAAAACATGAAGCGAAAATTGGTGCAAATTTGGAAGTGAAAATTGGCACATATTTGGAAGTAAAACATGTTGCAAAATGGGATGCTAAAGTGGTACCACAAATGGATGCAATATTGGATGCTAATTTGGATGAAAATATGGTGTGAACATAGATGCAAAATTCGATGCTAACATGGTTTTATTAAGGATGCAAATATGGCGTTAACGGGGATGTCATTTAGGAAGCAAAAATATACGCTCTCCATGAAGAAAAATAGGATGTTATTTAGAAAGCAAACCTTGATGTTGTATAGGAAGAAAAGTTGGACGTTATTTTGGAAGAAAAAAATAGATGTTATTTTGGACGTCATAAAGGATGCTATCTAGGAAGCAAACAAAGATGTTTTTTGAGACACTTTAATTTTTGTCCATGACGCATCCCATTTAGCGTCTAGTTTGACCACTCAATGTAAAACAAATTACACTAAAAATGGACGCTAAATGGGACGCTATTTCTAGGATTTGTTTTAGTGTTAATGCCCCATTTATATCATATTATCAATTCATAACAACAAGAGCCCTAACAAATCTTAGTATAAGAAAACATGATGCTACATAAAATAATAGTATAATTCTATTAATGATCCACTAGGATTGTAGGGGCGGCAGATCAATTTGTAGCGTTGGATAGTGTAAGACCCAACAAAACTTTAATGGGGAAGGAAAAATGTGTAAAAGAAAACCGAGACACGATATTAATGTAACAGAGAATGTAAAAGACTGATAGTCCAATAGTTAGTGTAATCCTTAGAAACAATGAGAAATGCAAATGTTTTACATCACAACATGCCAGTCTACCAATTTTATATCATGTAAATACAAGTATATCCATAGAGGGATCATGTTTTCTATAATCCTTATAAATTAAAATCCATAGAAATGCAAAACTGAAATCCTTTCGTGGATGGAATTCCCTACCTTCCTATCAAAACAAACATCATTGATGTTTGAAACCAAATGAACATAGAAAAAATCCTCTTACTTTCCAATAACACCACATGATCATGTGCATCATTTGGATTTGGGTTAGATGCAATGAATTTCCTCCACTTCCTCTATATGTATTCTTGTAATCAAAGGAATTAACAACATTTAGTTACCTTTTGTTGGGTTATATCTAGTTTTTCATTTTATTTTACAAGAGAGGGAAAAATCTACATAGTTAAGTTTCAAGAATGCAATAGTTATAAAGATGCACAGGTGGTGAGACTTATATGATACCATTTCATGGTAACGATAACACATAGGGTATGTAAATAAGCATTTAGACTTTCACCTATGCTCATGTCAGTTCCAATACAATATTAAGATAGTTTCCTTGCATATATGAATTGAAATTACAATTATGAATGTGACAAATATAAATCAATGTAACAATTATTCCTAACTGGAAATGGAAAAATGTTAAAGAAGAATACAAAATGTTGAAAGAAATAATTAGTCAAGAAAGATTAATCTAACTTTTATTGGTTCTAGTGAGCCAAGAAATATTGATCTCACTTTCCGTAGTTGTCATGGAGGAGGGTTTGATTGAATCTCAATACACACCTAAACCCCAACCTCAAAAATTATTCTAAAAAAAATAAGAGTTTATAAGTTCAATGATTTGGAGGTATAAATCTAGCCCACGATTTGGAGGATATTCCTTAGCAACAATTATGACTCATACAAATCCATCCCATGATTTGGAGGTATAAATATAGCTTGTGATTGGAGGTTATTCTATAGCAAAAACTAGGAGTAATAAGAATCCAACCCGTGATTTGGAGTTATGAATTGAGCCCATGATTTGGCGGTATGAATCCATCCCACGATTTGGAGGTTATTCCTCATTCCACCAAATAAAATAGACCCCAATATTTATATTACTATTCCAAATTAAAAATACCCCATTGACCCCTTAATACGAGGCAATATATTTTTGAGGTTTTTAGGATTATTCAAACCCCCAATATGAATGGAAGTGATATGATTTTGTCTCCCTAGTGTATCCCCCATGATTACAATGCTTTCCTTTTATAGGGGAATTACCATGGGAAAATACCATGGGTCCATAAATTGTTGGCTAACAAACATCCCAAAATTTTCTTTCAACACCATCGCCTCTGAACCCCCATCGAGGCCCCGCTAGCCCCTAGACCCCCATAGGGGGACTATGTCCCCTGTCACCCCTGATAGGGGGAGTGTACAGTAAAACTGGGGTACAAACATGGATGAGCAAATATTTATTGAATATTGGTTATGGCGAACCGGAATGTTATGAAGAGACAATGCACGTAGAAACTAGAAAAAAGTGGGAACAAGGATGCATGAATGAGGAGAAGGACTCATTGGTAAGAAACCATACTCAAAGTTTGATTGAGTTTCCTACGGGAAAAGAGAATTGTAGAATAAATGGGTTTACAGGTTGAAGTAAGAATATGGAGGAAAGAAGTGGTACAAGGATAGAATTGTTGTAAAGGGGTTTGTGAAAAAAAAGGTATAGACTTTGATAAAATATTTTCTCTTTTTGTTAAAATGACTTCAATTAGGACTATTTTACATTTAGTGGTAGTAGAAGATTTCCATATTGAACAATTAGATGTAAAAAAATCCTTTATCCATGTGGATTTGGATGAATATATTTATATGCAGCAGCCACACGGGTTTGCAGGTTGAAGAAGATCTTGTATGGCTTGAAGCAAGATGTAAGGTAGTGGTATTTAAAACTTGAGAAGTTTATGATAGAAGTTTTACAACCCAAGTCGTGTTCTAGGCTGAATATTTATACAACCCAAGTAAATATTTAATAAATATTTGTACAACCCAAGTCATGTTCTAGGATGAATATCCAAAGTTTTAGTCCATAACATGTGGGTTTTGAGTTCAACCTTGCAAGAATCCTTCATCTTATAAATCATGCTCAATTTCCAAGGCTCTATTTGTTTCTTGCATACCTTATACCCCAAATAAACCTTGTACTCCCCTTTGACTTTGTTTGGGGTCCACACAAAAATGGATTTTTCTCATTTGATCCAACATTCCAAAAAAATGTTTTGTACAATATCCAGCCCTATTTCCATACCCCAAACAAATACCCTCGCAACTCTAACTTGCCAACATATTTCTACCCCAAGTCCCACATTCATGTCTACTCCCCATCAAACACATTAGAAATGTGGTATATATTCCCTCCATGTAGGGTACGAATTAAATTATGTGAAGATCATATTCAAGGATTTAATGCCACTCTCACCTTTAGACTATCACCAACAAGTCATTTCAAGTGATCTCCAATGACATGATATGCCTATGCCTTCACTAAATACTTTTAGAACTAGTTGAATCCTCCTATATAATTCTTATTCATATTGGTAATCCACTCCTATATGATTACTTGGGGGATGTAGTTTCTCCTCATAACATCCTACTGCATTAACCCCTACAAAGCAATCATTCACCAAATGCCTTTTGTTGTCAAAGTTTTTGATAAGAGAGTTAGTTTTTTCAACCTTTATCCTTCTG
>LPNX010903285.1:30804-79057 GCA_001517045.1 Pseudotsuga menziesii | reverse complement strand
ATCAAATAAAATTTAAGAATATTAGAAATTGAAAAAAAGTCCCATCACACTAAGTTCAAAAATAAAAAATCTCAAGGCGCCAAATTTTATAAAATTTCATCTTCATCGAAGGTAGGTTTCGATGCAATCGATCCAGGAAGTCGATCCGGGACTCAATCATAGGCTATGAGTCACTTAATGAATTGACAGGTACTTGAGTCATTATGGTTGATCTAGTGAATCAGGATGAAGGTACTAGAGTCAAGCGTTGATACCACGTATTTTATTGATGCAGTCATCCAGGTGTTGATTCCAGGTATTGATAATGAACTTAGTCACAGGTGTTTAGTCACTCGGTGCAGTTGATCTTGGTAGGTTTCAATGATTTCAATACCCCTACCTGCTCGATGCCGGTAGGAGATCCAGGTAGGAAACAGGGCACCAAATTTTGTAAAAATTCCCTCATTGGGTACACCTACTTCAAGCACTCATTCAGAGAGAGATTCGAAGGGTGGATGCTCGCGGCTATTGATCCTTCACAAAGATCGCTTTATCTTAAACATATTTGGTAAGTTTTTTGAATAGATTTCAAAATAATGGTTGACTACTCTAATTATGTAAAATAAATTGTTAGTATGGGGTTTGTATATAACCATTATAATGTCGAATTAGGTTCATGAAGTGTCAATCAAGGGTTAATCAACATATAATGTAGAATGCACAAGGTAGGTTTCTTAATTCTCAGACCCCAATAGGATTTTCTTAAATCTATTTAATGTGCTAATGGAAAACGATTGATCTAAGTCAACAGTTTATGGCCTTTGATTTTTAGAAAGATAATATCCTTGAGTTGCACAGAAGGCAAAAAATATAATTAAACAAGTGAAAAATACATTTTTTCTTTTTGGTTTTTTATCAGAAAGAAGGTTGGGCTATGCTTTAAACACCCACAAGGGATACCAGTTAGTGATATTCTATAGCTCTTCCTCCCTTATTAGGGAGGTGATTTGGAGAGTTATTTGGAGGTTGGTCACTGAAACTATTATGAGCAACATTGTAAGTGGGCTTTGAACTTCACCAACTTTAGAAAACAAATAAAAATTGAACCCTAGTTCTTTACCCCTCTTGTAACTAGATAATGATTAAGATTTGATTTGTTTTAATTGCAATCTTGTTGTTGTTGACTCTGCTAGATAACATTTTTACATGTTTAACTTATATTGGACTATAGCGTTTTCCAAGCTTGGATTGGTTGCATATCCAACACCAAAAGTAATCAAAGTCTTTACCTTGGTGGAGATAACATCCTTTGTAGGCTATGCATACATTGCAGGTTGGATGATTTCCTCCTCTGGAATATGTCTCAGAGATACAATTTACATTCAATTGTGAAAAATCCTTGCCACTTTGAAGTAACAAAAGGAATTCCCATTTTCTTACTTGTTCATGGTAGTGTTTAATACTCAATGAGATCTGTGTATATTCACCAAGACATCATAGAACATGGACAAATGAAGAAGAGTTTAGGGTTTGAATTTAAACCTGGGTCCTCTCAACTGAAAAATTACATTCAACATCTCGAGAAGAGATTATAACTTTGACAACTTATAAGTAGACAATGACTGAGATTTTATTTGATTACAAGATTGTTTTTGTTGACTCTTCTAGCTAAAATTTACCTGAACATGGATATACAAAATTCAGTTTGTATATGACAGTAACATTTAGAAGTAGAGTAGATTATCCAGCTTCAGTTGGTTGCATATCCAACGGCCAACAATGCCTTTATCGTGTTCGCTTGTGGAGATAGTGCCCAACATAGGATCTACATATACTACAGGATGGATGATTTTTCCTATGGGATATGTCTGAGAGATAATCTTTCCATTCAATTATGTAGATTGTTTACTTTTTTATGTAACAAAAATGAATGTCCATTTTCCCACCTGTTCGTGGTAGCAATTTTATAGTCAATGACATATTCCCTAAGCCATCCTTGAACATGGACCAATAAAGAAGAGTGTAGGGTGTCCTTGCAACTGAAAATCATATTCAACAATCTGGAGAAGTGACTTGTATCTTGAACAACTTATAACTAGGTAATGATTGAGATTTGATTTGATTACAAGCTTGGTTTTGTTGAATCCTCCAGCTAAAAGTTTCCATCAACATGACTATACACATATTTAGTTTGTATTTGACTATATAATTCGGTAATAGAGTAGATTTCCTAGCTTGGATTGGTTGCATATCCAATGGTCAGCAAACTCTTTCCATTCAATTGTGATATGCATACATTGCAATATGGATTACTTCCTTGAAGGGAATCTGTTGGGAGATGGTATTTCCATTCAATTGTGTACAACTAGACAGTGCTTGTGATTTGATTTGATTACAAGCTTGTTTTTATTGACTCCACAAGCTAGAGTTTTATACGAACTATTCAATTTGTATCTGAATATTAACATTTGGTCGTAGAGTAGATTGCCAAGCTTGTATTGCTTCAATATACAATGGTTAGAATATTGTTTAGCATACATAGAAGGCTAAATGATGTCCTCCTTTGGAATTTGTCTAGGAGATACTCTTTCCATTCATTTGTGAAATATGCTTTCCATGTCAATTATGAAAAATGCTTGCCATGTCGACGTAGTAAAATGAATGTCCATTTTCCTATATGTTTATGGTAGCAATTTTATAGTCAATGAGACTTGAAGGCGTTCAAGAACATGGAATAATGAAGAATAGTGTAGGGTGTGCATTTAAACCTAATTCCTTTCAACTGAAAATCATAATCAACAATCAAGAGAAGAGGCTTCTATCTTGAACAAGATTGAATTGGTTCCAACTTTTTGACTTCAATTTATATTTGATTGTCTATTATGATTTTATCTCTGGGAAAGGGTATACAAATATTTAGTTTGTATATTGATATGAAACACATTCACACATGCATCAGTAAAGGGTTAACATTTACAAAGAGGATAAAAGTTGGTATTGTAATAAAAAGTGAAAGTATTTTTATCTTGACAATGGCATAGAAAAGGATTTGGAAGTGAATAAACCATCTTCTGTTACTCCTATCCATTTGTGGAAATGCATGCGCAAATATTCGACTTGGCTCTTGAGTCTTTATGCAGTCAAGAATCCTTCGGATTTGCTACATGTTTGTAACTTTGCACTAGAATATTGCTCTAAAATTCAGAGCTTATGTAGTAGTCTATGGAGGAAATTGTATTAGTGGATGAACACAATATGGATAGGATACAAGGAAACAGTTTTGGACTCAAGCTGCTTGTGCTGGTATATGGGTGAAATCACGTTGCTGAGTGCAAATGACATAGTATTGATTCGCTTCCTATGAAGTATTCAAGTCTCCCTCTTTTAAGTAATTCCAATTGTGTGGTTATGTTCAGCATTGATGGTTGTTTGATGTCAATTTTTTTAAGTTACAAATTTCTTCAACTGTTGTTGACCGAGGTGATATTTGTTGCACATCTCTCACATGAAGGTCCATTTTTGGTATAATGATGTCTCTTGTGACTGTGATTAGGGGTTTAATTAATATAGTATTTGAATAAGTTGGACAAGATGTCATATGATTCTCATGTTGGACACGTTGAATGCAAAACATTGGTTTTCTTTAGCCCATGCATGTAAGCTGAAAACGTAATTTTCCTATCCATCTTAAGTCTTGTATATGTAATTAGTGCAAATTGGTATTGACATGTTTAGGCAGATAGATGACCATGGATCCAGCAACAATCGTATACATATTGAAACATATTAAAATGTTTTAGGCACAATCTCTGTACTCACATGCATAGCATTTGATGGGAAACAAGTTGTCCAAATAGTTCATTTGTTTGTGGGAATGAAATGGATAAGCCTTTGCAAACCCTTTCCAGAGGATGTTCAATTTTGTGAATTGCAATGCAACCAAAGTGGAAGGAAATTTCTTAGAATTTTGGAAAGAGTCAACGCCTTAGTATAATACCAACCTTGACCACGTTAAGATGCTAAAATAATCATTTTTCAGTTTTGTTTTTTAAACTAACGTTGTTTTCATCAGACATTCAATGCACAGGTGTATTGTTGTTTGTTGCAAAAGGATGCCCTAGAATAAGGTTGCTTCACCCCTGCAACAACCTTTATTATACCTATAGATGATGATCTAAGAATTTTCTTTGGATTGTTTACGATTCTCAAAGGAATGCTTATAGCTGCCATGATCTGAAAAAGTGCCATGAACAACCTAGGATAGTTATATGTGCTCAGATTGACTTTTAATGTCGTTTCCAATGCTTTCTATGTGGATGTTCCTTGCCAGGAAGTAATTCTTAGTGGTGTTTCTTCAAAGAGATACTACCTAACATATTTCCTAATGAATGTTTGAAATGCCCATAATCACTTTTTTATGGAAAAACACACTACAACAAACCCATAAATGATTCTTTCCCCTTCTGAGTGATCCATGAGTATGAGAGTGTCCATAACTTTTGTAGCTTGATGATGTGTGCCCAACACTACTTATTTTATGTTGTATTATTGTCATCATGATGAGAACACCCATTAACATCCACGTGCATAGGTGACCCATACAAAATGGGTGGTTACACATAACACGACCCATTGTTGTACTTTTTTACTGGATATTCATTGAAGAGATTTACTTTACTCTATTTAGTTGGACACTATGGTTACTTTTGGTTTCACTATTTTAGTTTCTTTCATGAAATATGAAGAAAAACCCCCAAATTCACAGGCAATCAAATGTTGTTCATGCAACCTGGGCTTCACTCATGAGTGTTTCTGCACAACTCACCTCTCATAATAGTTTAATTTTAGTTGGGAAACCTGGATCTAAGGCATATCTACAGATAATCTAGGATAAGGGATTCCTCCACACTCCCAATTGTATACTTTTTGGATACACATTTTTAGTCCTATTGGCCCGATCTTTGTGGTATTTTGTTGGACATTAATAAAATTATCTTATCTTATTTCCGGTTTGGTTTCTTTGGATTCCCTCTCCCTACACCAGGGTTTCCTCTTACCACTTACCAGTATACATTCACAAGGTTGGTGTGCCTTTTTCATTCAAGCTAATACCAGTTAAACTTGTATACCTACTTGGTGATATGATCTATATAAACTTGAGAGATATGGGGCTATTGGAAGGCCATATTGACTAAGACATCCATTCTTATTAGGTTGGATGGGGCACTTATAGAGAAGCTATCTATGGGAAAGATAAGAACAATGGTAATATAAATGGTTATTAATATGCCCCTAAGAACAAATCGAGCATGCCATTGTTTCCAAGTATTGGAGCACCTATAGATAAAAGGGGAGAGAAAAGAGAAGAGGCTAAAAAGAAAAAGAGAAAATATACATGAAGGACAAGCATATAAAGGATAACAAGCATGAACCTCCCATAGAAGTTAGACTACTCCTTGACCCTGCACTAATAAAGAAGGTTTCCATAGTAGTAAATAAAGCTGGTGATGTTACCTCTATTATGA
Source organism: Pseudotsuga menziesii (assembly GCA_001517045.1). Lineage (NCBI taxonomy): Eukaryota > Viridiplantae > Streptophyta > Pinopsida > Pinales > Pinaceae > Pseudotsuga > Pseudotsuga menziesii. The sequence continues at coordinate 73,553 of LPNX010903285.1, read as the reverse complement.
CTGCTATGATTCTTGGTCTTGATGAAATCATTATTCCCATGGAATGGATATGCCTTTTCCAAAGTATAAAACCAATTGATGGCTACTATTCTCCCGAGCCAACTCAATATAAGCATGTATCCTTTAGAAATCATGAGAATCCCTAAGCACTGGGAAAGGGCATTCATATATCTGAGAGCCAGAAGTTAACTATAGTTAAGAAAGAAACCAAGGAAGACAGTGTTGTCGCTTGTGATGAAGAATAAGTAAAAAATAAAGAGGTATACCTAGTAAATCCTCTGGTTCAGAATCAGATTGATGTAAACCCATTTTACACCCTTGGAAAGGCGTTGATCTACTGAAGACCTTAACTTATAAAAAATATTCTCATCTTATCTTATAATCTTATAAAATCCCAGGTCTCCTTAGACCTAACTATTTCAAAAACCCTAAAAACAATAGAAAATAAAATCCCTAAGAAGAACTAAAACCCTAGGTGCTCCATCTGGGAAGCCCTAGGTGGAAGGTCGTTCAAGCACTTCTATTGGAAAGGAACCAGGGAATTTTCTATCATTCTTAGCTTCAGTTAATATGGATTCCTTACTTGTCTTTCCTAACCTAATAACCTTATTCTAGGTAGGATTAATCTGACTCATTTTATGGCCAAGATACTCCAAGCCTGAACAAGTTGGGTACTATTCCATACTTTCCTCATTCTATCTACTTTGGGAATCCCCCGAAGATTTTCTTGGATCAAAAGTGAAGGGGGCATATTTTTAAGGTAACAGTGAGGAGATCTCTATAGTTACCCAAAGTTGGCATCTTGTGATCCTTGCACCTAAAGATGCCAGTTTTTTTGGTAACATTTTGGCGTTGTTGTCGCGGACAAGGTTATTCCCGTTTCCTACATATGAATTGTTGAGACTTATCTAAAAACATATCATATGGCGACTCCACCCAGAAAAAAGTACTCTACTAGGAGTACTACTGATACGCTTGTGCCTTGCTTTTACAATCCTGAGAAGGTATACCATCGAAATCACAATTTGAACCCTACAACCAATCCTATACCTCTATATCCTGTAGTAAGGAACCTTTTTTCTCAACCACCTCCACCAATGGTAGCTCGAACACCTGCCTAGATGGCAGATGTCTACAAGGCCCTGGATATCTCTAGTATCCAAGGAAGGTCTTCATACCATGCCTTAAAATTTTGATGAGTGGTTGCCAAAACTACAAGGGAACAATATTATATCTTCCAAAGAGAATGTTGCATTGTTCATCAATGTCATAAATACCTATGATGCATATGAACATGAGGATTTAGTCCTTTAACTCTTCCCCAAGTATCTACGGAGAGAAGTAGGTGTGTGTTTAGGAGACTCCCTGCCAAAAGCATCAAGTCATGGGAGTAATTTATGAAGGCCTTCATGGGTACATGGGATGTTTAAACTGATCCTAAATGCCTCATCACCAGCCTTCATAACATTCAAAATAAGGAAAATGAAACTGTTTTGGAGTACAATCTAAGATCCAACATATATTGGAAGGAATTCCTAAAAATATGATGCCTTCTGAGCCTGTGATCCACCTTTATTACACAAATGGCTATGATAGTCACATCTCTGGGTATGGGAAAAATAATCTCCCAAATTAATATGCTTTCTAATTTCTCAGAACATCCAACCTGATTATTATGATTCCGACCAAACGCTTATGACCCCTCCATTCCGTGTTTAGCTATCATAGCCTCGTGCACCTTTGAGTGGTTTTGTTCCCTGTATTTACCGTTTCCCATTCGACACCAATTTTTTCAGTTTTTCCCAAGCCCTCTATCTACTGTCTCCCAAAGAAATTAGCTAGATTTTATTTTTTCTTATAACTTAAAAAAGTCGATTACAATTAGATGGTTTATCCCTCTTCAATCTGATCTAGAACACTGCTCGTTCAGTTCTTGAGCGAAACACATTTGGGTTGTGTTGTCCCATTCATTATTTCCCACTCGTCCTGATTAGTTGAGTCTCCCAGTCATTGAAATCTCAGACGACCACCCAGTAGGAATAGGCAAGAAAACAAATAAGAAATCCGAAAGGCAGGACTTTCTATTGATGACAATACGCAACACAAAATGAAGAGAAAAAAGACTGAACAACAAAGGACAGAGTAAATACTCAATGCAAAAAGTACCTTACTGTGACTCAGCCCAAAACAAAGATTCTCTAATAGTAGCTACCATAATATTAGAAACTGAAAAGCATAATCCAATTCAATAGCCGAAACCAAATTAGAACCTACATTCATTTTAGAATCCCTTGAGTAGAAACTTAAATTTCAGACTTCTATTTAAGTCAGTAGACCTAATAGAGCCAAATGTAGTATCTATAGTATAGAGTCAATTTCACGAAGGATTTTCTTTTGGTATTAGAATTAATTACATGAAACATTAGTGTGCCATATGATCCACATGGTTTCATTTTGGACTAGGAAACCTTTCAATTCCACAACCCTGAGTCTAACATGAATCGTCGTCAAATGGAACATCTAATTCCCTATATGGATACTAGTAAAATTATTTCTCTTTTCAGATATTCTTTTGTATTTCTCGACCTATGTATGGGTTTTTCATCCAATATATTTAGGTGTTACCATAATCTCCATAAACTTGTATGTAAGTAGGAATTGATTTAATCTCATCGACTCACGTCGTGTTGCCAACCCCAAACCATAGTGTTTTCTGCCACTCATTAAAAATGTTCTCTGCGAATGAATTTATCTCTTAATATATATATATATATAATTAAAAGAAGGAATTATTTAAGTCTCAACATCCTTCCTTTTTATAGCCCATCCAATCCCCTCATACTTCTCTTCTCCCTTACAGTACAAAGTATTCCTCCTAACGCACTTGTGCGAGCTAAGGCATTAGGGATACCTATGGAGATCATAAAAGTTGCATTGAATAGTTATATTCTTATATAAGTGAAAACCTCTATTCTATGCTATATTAAAATAGAATTAGATAGATACTGAATAATAGTTGTCAAAGTAGGATTTCTAATTAGGCCCCTTCCCGATCTAATCTATAGGGTAATTGTAGAACATGAGGGAAATAATCAATAAAATCCCAAAACAATTTTAAGGGGATATTAATGGGGTGGGGTTTTCGGCTTGGGAAGAATAACATGTCAAAAACAAAAGCAAAAGAATGTTTCCCTAAAATGCAAAGCAAAAAAATCTTCAAAAGCAGTGCTACAAGATGCAAAGTGCAACCTTCAAAAGCATCACTAAAAATCCTATGCTCCTGGGCAAACATAACAAAACATGATAAGGATCCATTAGGTATTCACTTAGTGAAACCATGGCATAGAGCCTTCGTTCATGGGATATTAAAGAATACCCCTAATTTCACTAGATATTGATAATTACTTACAAAAATCCTTTTGTTGAGCCCCCTCCCAATACATATTTCCAATTAAAAAACCCCTATTTCTACAATATATTCCTTATTTTTACTACAAACCCCTTTTTATACCCCCCAATACTAATAAACCAGCCATACCCTATTCCCCACCCCTCAATACCTACAATATATTGACCTTATTTTTCAAAATTAAAAACCCCCCTTATGAATGAGCATGATAAGATATTGCTCAACAAGGTGTATTCCCCATGTAAGGATCATTCTGGATCTGAGCCACCTTCCTATGACCTAACCTCGACCTTGTTCACCTCTTTTCAACCTGGATTGATCACTTAGTTGACCAAGGAAGCCTTTATCTCCACCTGATGAGTGACATTGTCCTACAACTATGCATCCCCTACTTAAGGGATGAGGTGACCTTCTCATAATGGGTTGATACAGAAGTGGTACATTATTGATTCTCCATGCCTTCTTCAAGAGTAAGTACACTTTTTAGACTAATATGACTAAGTTAATGCTAGATACTTTCCGTTTTCCCCCTTGGTACTATGTTCCAGGTTTAATAGATTACGAGGTCGATCAAGAAAAGGCTATATATTCCAGAGCACATCTCCAGATGTAGAGTGCATGATGGTCCATACCACTTCTACAGATGCAAGATATACTTTAGGACTAGAACGATCCTCCCTCTTATCCCTCCTTTCCAAACATCCATCCTCCTCCGACCACACGTGTGCCTCCTACTAGACTTGTGAGGACAATTTTATGATGATGTAGCTAAGTATGAGGCCTTAATGAGGCCTCTTGATGTTGATCCCAATGATCATGACCTTCTCTAGTTGATCAACTGTTTTCAGGCTCCTCTAAACAAAGTTTCGGGGCTCCAAATGACAAAAAAACCCACACGTTTGGATCTTATACACATGTTCATGCAAGAAGTGGGACCAAAATATAACTTTTCAATATTTGGAGGAAAGTTAGATGAAAGTACAAGAGCATGGAGCAAAGAGAGGCCTTCCTTGAGGAAAATGATGACACTTTTGTGGGCATGAGTCATTCTAGGGCTTATATCTCACATTGTGGGGGTTTCAAAGGAAATGTTATGGTAGTGTCCTTATTTGGCTGAATTATGGTGTACTCAAGCTATGTGGGGGGATTCTCCCCCACGAGTATGAAGAGAGACTCATATTTATAGACCTCTCACACTCATTTTAAATATCATAAGTTCATGGTTACAATCTAATAAAGAAGTTTTGTCCTCTCTTATCATTTTCACTACTTCTTACTTGTCAAGGGTTTATTATGTGAGAAAGAATAACACGTCTCTCTTTCTTTATAGGTACATGGTATATTATGGTTCTGGTAGTGAGGTATTATGGTTTGCGGGGATGTTGGAGAAAGTAGGATTCTCTTGTTGTGACACCTTTAGAGGTTGGACCCTAGTGATGATTTAAGAGGTACTTTTTTCCTAGTTTGGCGAATCTCCCTAGACCATTCTTGGTATAAAACCCTAATTCATCAAACCCTAGTTAACGATAAGGCTATAGTTAGATCCTTATTTATCGATCCTTTGTCCTAGTGTGTCATTTTCATGTGCTTTGTGTTGTAGTGTGGAATATGGTACTCATAGACTCATGAGTGACCTTACCATAAACTATGTCTTGAATCCATTACCCTTGGCAAGGAACTCATCTATTTAAGACCTTAACTTATAAACCTTCTTCTCTTCTTCTCTTATAATCTTATAAAAAACCTAGGTCTCCTTAGACCTAGCTATTTCAAAAACCCTAAAAATAACACAAAAGAAAATCCCTAAGAAGAACTAAAACCCTAGGAGCTCCATCCGGGAAGCCATACGTGGAATATCGTTCAATCCCTACTGTTGAAAAGGAACCAAGGTGTTGTCTATCATTCTTAGCCTAAATTAAGACCAAGTCCTTACTTTTCTTTCCTACCCTAATAAACTTATATTAGGTAGGATTACTTTGACTCATTGTCTAGCCAATATATTCCAGGCCTGAACAAGTTGGGTATTGTTCCATAATTTCCTAATTCTATCTTACTTAGGAATCCCCCCAGGATTTTCCTAGATCTAAAGTGAAGAGGGCATATTTTTAAGGTGACAATGACGATATTTCTGGAGTTACCCAAAGTCGACATCTTGTGAGCCTTGCACCTAGGGATGCTAGTTTTTGCGGTAACATTTTGGCGTCATTTCCGGGGACAAGGATGTTCCTGTTTCATACATTTGAATTGATGAGACATGTCTAAAAATATATCATTTGGAGACTCCACCCAGAACAAATTACTCTACTAGGAGTACTATTGATACACTTGTGCCTCACTTTTACAATCCTGAGAAGGTCTACCATCAAAACTGCAAGTTGAACCCTACAACCACTCCTATACCTCTATCTCATGTGGTAAGGAACATTTTACCTCAACAACCTCCACTAATGGAATCTCAAACACCTTCCTGGATGGAAGATGTCTACAAGGACATGGATATCTCCGGTATCAAAGGAAGGTCCTCAAGCCATGCCTCAAAATTTTGATGAGTGGTTGCTAGAATTCCAAGAAAACATTGTTATATCTACTAGAGAGCATGTTGACTTGTTAATCAATGTCATAGATACCTATGATGCATATGAACATGAGGATTTAGTACTTTAACTCTTTACCAAGTCCCTACGGGGAAAAGCGGGTGTCTATTTTCGGAGACTCCCTTCCAAAAGCATCAAGTCATGGGAGGACTTTATGAAATCATTCATGGGTACATGGGATGTTTAAAATGATCTTGAATACCTCATCACCCACCTTCATAACATTCAAAAGAAGGAAAATGAAACTTTGTTGTAGTACAATATAATATTCCAACGTATATTGGAAGGCATTCCTAAAGAGATGATACCTTTAGAGCCCATGATCCTAATTTCTTTCACAAATGGCTATGATAGTCACTTTGGTTTTTCCCTCAATCAAAAGGATCTTGCTGGAGGATTCCCAACAAATTGTTTTCAAGATGGAAAAAAACCTCATAAGTGTTTTCAAGGTTAACTCCTCCTTAGTCCCAAAGCCTCTAGTCCCCAAGGCCGAGATTAAAGAAAAGACCTCAAATAACGTTTAACCAACTCCTAACCCATTGGCCTCCATCAACTAGAAACTTGTTGAGATTATGCAAAACTAAACTATCATTCCACAAAGGATGGATGCCACGGAGAAAGAAAAATATTGACCTGCCCCTCCCGGACCTATTCAGAATCCTCAACAATTTAAGAAGAACCCTAAGTGGAATAATCCCAGAACCCATCCCAAGGTTCCATACAGAATCCACTTGACCCTGCCAAATTTTTTAACTCAGGTCCAACTGACTGGTGTCTTTATTGTGACTTACCTAATTCTGAGTGGAAGTGTCCTCTCCGAAACTTTCAGGAGTTTCTTTATGACTGTGAAAGCATGAATATGGTTGTGAACCTGATTTCATCTTCCACAACTCTTAGAACTTCTCGATTACTCCCAAAAAAATTAAATAGACTAAGAAAAATAGTATTGATGCCCGTACTACTATGATAGATATATTGACTATCCTTTATGAGGAATCTAATAAATCTATCCGAAAGGAAAAGATAGCTCAGTACCAAAGTATGGGTCCCTTCGAATCAACCCAAGGTTTGGGTGAAGACACCTCTTCCTTTAAAAAATAACCCCCCACCCAATGACAAGGACCAAAATTTTATCCTAAATGTTTACTCTGTCGAGGTGTTGAGTAAGATCAATATCACTGTGTGTTTGACCAAGCTTATTAAAATCCCTTCCCAACTCAAAAAGATAAAATCCTTTATCCTCAAATATCCCCTTAATGAATGTGAAGACCCCCTATATTTTTAAAATATTCCCATCCTGAAGTTAGTGGAAACCCTCCATTCTTCCTGACCTTAGAGGTAGCTGACCTGATGTTACACAACTATATGATGGATACTATGTCTGCCGCAAATGTTATGGCTCTTGGAATCATGGAGAATTGGGACTCCAAGTTTCTCGTCCCTACAAAAACATTTGTGGCCTTGATTCTATAAGAATTAAATCCTATGGATTGATCAAGAACTTAAAGGTCTATTTCCATGCTCATCCTGATATTTTCTTCCTGATGGATGTAGTTTTGGTCAACATACATGTGACTTGTGGATTACTACTTTCCTGTAAGTTTGTTGCTAGGCTAGGAAGGTGTTTACAGCTAGACCTTTCTTATGCCACCATTCCGAGATAAAAACTTTAACTTGTCAAAGTTTACCAAGAACCATACATTAAATACCATGTTGAATATCCTAAAGATCCTTATAATGAGGATATATATGAAGGAGCCGAACAATTGTTCACGACTACCAACTTCTTCTTGTCCACTGAGGTCCAAGTTGATCTGGACGATGAGGATGTAGATGATGAAGTTTATGGGGATTCTCTTAACCACACTCTAGATGATTATTACTACTAATACTTATAAAAATAACTCCCCTTTGGTCATCCTTTCATGTAGAAATATGCTCATACATAAGGAAAGGAACTATACTCTCCTTACATGTTGTAAAGAAAGAATGCAACTTATATACAGAATTATTCTTCTTATATTATTGGAAAAAAGGAATGGGTATAGATAATATATAATAAATAAAAATACCAGGGCTTAGGAATAAAATGGATTTCTTCTCTCCTCTTGACGAAAGGGACCGTTACCAATGAACGGAAGGGTATCTCTTGCTAGCCAGGTATTTCTAGGGTGAGGGTTTCACCGAACTGAAAGGGATCCCCCTTATTTCTAGAACTGGAAGGTCAGGATCAAAGAGGGGGGAAACATAAGGAAGGAAAGGAATGAAGAACATCTCCTTAGGGGAAGAATAACATGGGGGAGAGGAAAGAAGAACCTATACTTAAGGAAAGGATAACCTATTCTTAAGGGAATAGGTTTTTTGGTATAAAGGGAAAATAAACGTATACCTTCCATATGTAAAAACTCATATATTGGGGCTTCTCCTATATATACCTACTTGGTGATATCATATATATAAACTTGACAGATATGGGGCTATTGGAAGGCCATATTGACTAAGAAGGTCATTCTTATTAGGTTGGATGGGGCACTTCTAGAGTAGCTATCTAGGGGAAAGATAAGAAGTCCCTCACCAATGGATGGGAAGTGGGTTAGGATTCAATCGCATTCAATGACCATTTTATATCTCTATATCGCCACCTTTACCCTTCGATGAAGACCCCATAAGGCTGGAATTTAGTGTAAGTGAAGACACATAGATAGTGAAACATAGGTTACAGAACCATGCAATAAGAATTCTATAAAGTTTCCAACATTTCTCTGAGAACTCTTGACAATAATAAGGAAGGAAATACATAGTTTAACAGTGAATCTGTGATTACTAATCGGCTATATTTAGGAAGGAAATTGCTCCGAAAATCATTTGTGTTTTAGAGTTATTTAGTAAGGTGCGTAAGCAAGCTTGACCAATGGGACGAGGGTGCGCAAGAAGAAAGAATGATAAGGAAAAAAATGACTCCTCGCTCACCTGGCGACCATGACGCGAACACTAAGTAATATTTTTATGAAATTGTCCATTAGTTTGATGCAGCCCTAAAATTGCATCTTCGCAACATATCTGCACAGAAAGTATAACTACTATGAAAGTAGGATATAAATTAGACTATTTAAGTAAATGCAGTAAATAAAACTATCAAGACATAAATACACTAGATGGATTATGAACTAGGTGTCATAAAGGAATTATGAGAGAAAGGATTAAGAAGGAAATATTTGTACTTACTTGATTGCGGGAGTTGACGATGGAATCCAACTAAGGCATGTGAGGTATTAATATGATTATTTTGAAATCCAAGCAAGTTATTTACATGCAAAACAAAGGTTAGCGACAGGTCCCAAACAGAGAAAGGGTAGGAACACTAACAAAGAAGGAAAAGAAGTGAGTGACGAAGAGGGAAAGAAGAAAGAAGCAAGGTAGGTGACAAACGATAGGTGACAACACTAGGGTTTAACTAGTGAAAGTAATAGGTGAAGGGAGACAATGCTGGTTCGATGCAAGTGAAGGCACGAGGTGTCAATGCCGGTATGAGTGGATATGTATATTTAACGGGTATTAGCTCAAATGAGTACAACTGGTAAGAGAGGGTTATAGGATAAAGGGACTAGTCAAACGACAATGGTGCCCTACTAATCCACTATTAACCCTAGATCACCATGAACATTATGATATTTACAACGATTCCATCTTGCAACCGTGGTGGTGCCCTAATTATCCACCATTCACCATAGATCACCGTGAACATTATGATATTCACAACGATCAATAAATTATCCCTGGAATTACCCCAACATGGCATGCTCTATAATACACCAATATTTAAAATCCATATAATTATTTCTCGACCTAGCACCAAACTATTGAAATGTTGGGTTCCTTAATTCTACTATCCATTTTTAGTTCTATTGGTGCCACAAAAATGATTGTACATTATTCTCATTTATGGTTTGAGTTTGAAAATTTTGGGATACTATGATTCTCTTGGTTGTGCCATATCTATAATAAATTTGCTTGAAGAAATAAAACAGGATGACCACTTATTTGTTAAAAATTCAAATGGTACACCATTGATTTTTTGGTTCAATATATAGATAGATTTGATTGACTTAATTATGCCATAAACAACATTTATGGTTGTCTATTGTCATCCAATAACATTTGTGTAAGTTTATTGTATTCCAATAGTATTTGTGGCGGTCTGTCTTCCATTAATTTTGCAAGTGTCTACCATTTGTTAGCAACAACTTTGTTGGAGTTCACCTTTATTGTTTCCTTTTCCTTCCCTAAGCCTCCTTATGGACCCACTATGCAGGAGTTCCACTACATTATAGATCTCCTACTTTTTTTCAAGTGGCGTCTAAGAGTTAGAATTTTTTGTGCTCATAATCCTTTAACTATTAAATGTTTGCATGTTTTATATTTTATAGTATTGTCATACTTCTCATTAGTGCAATGTTTTCCCTTTAGTTTGTAATTAGTAATTTCCACTTAGGTATCCATCTATATTTTAAGATCCTATTTAGAAATAAAAAAGTGTCTTTCTAGAGAATATGGAGTTAACTTTTAAGATGGAAAGTGCATGTAAGGGTCTTTTCTGTTGATCTGCTTGTCGAGAGATGAATCGATTTTAACTCAAGGATATTTTGTTTGTGTGAGCCCCAATATATATATATACCACTCACATTTACTGACAAAGTTTCACCGATGGCATATGCTAAATAGCATTGATTAACTGCAAACATTTATTCGAGCAATGAGTAATACATATTGCAAACATTTATTAGAGCAATGAGTAATACTGATTGCAAACATTTATTAGAGCAATGAGAATGCATAAATTATCACACTAATATTTTCAATATAATACATAATATGCATTATGTAATGAAATTAATACTAATGCTTTAAATTGATTATTTATTGGTATTTGTAGGAAAATGGTGAAGATGACTACCTAGATGATGATCCTGATTATGTTTTCACTGATGTACCAAAGAAATATATTGCTGATAATGATGCAAATGGATCAAATGAAAATGCTGATGGATATGATGTTGGGATAGATGAGGATTATGAATATGATGATGATGATGATGATGGTATCCATTGATGCTACTATTGAGATTGTGGATGTTTTTTTATTTCTCCATGCTACTAGACACATTGATGTTTTTGTGATTATCCAAGTTCATATAACATTTTGGGTGATTTTGAATTGTATGGGGGATTCATGTTGACATAAAAACTTTGTTTACTGACGATCATTTTGACTTTTCTAGATATGAATATCAAAAAAATTATTTCTTATGATATTCGTATTTTCACTATATATATATATTTTTCACTTGTTATTTTAATCTTAATATGATGATCTGTATGATAGATTATTGATGCGATGGTGTTTTACAATTTCACTTCTTTTGATGAAAGATAATGTTGATGTTATCATTATTATATTTTAAGTTTCTATATATTGGAAGTTGTTGATGATATTTTCATGGAAAATTAATATATATGATGATATTATTACTTTGGATAAATGTTGTCTGTTTGTGTTAAATTTCTTCATAAATGGTATGAAATTAATTTCAATAATGGTATCTATAGTTAACTTGAATGTTTCATTATGCTATTTTAGAACTACGAGGTTAATCATATATGAGACTGTTGAAATTAATGAATAATCATAATAATTTGATATAATAAATATATTAGCACACACTTGGATATTGTAGTAGGTGTTAAATAGCAAGTCTAATGTGGTGATAATAAGGAAGAAAAACGAGGAGCCAAAATGGAATCCCACTATGTCCCAAATCTAAAAGCAACATTGGACACAAAACTTGGCACTATGTTGGAAGTCAATTTTGATGCTAATATGGATGCCAAAGTAGAATCCAAATTAGAAGCTAAATTAGTGGCCAACAAAGGAGAAACATTGGATGCTAAATGAGAAGCTAAATGAGGCACTCATGAGGAAGCAAAATAAGAAGAAATCCAAGGAGATAAACAGGAAGAAAAATGTGGCACTACTGTGGGAGTAAAAATGGATGATAAATCGGGCGCTAAAGTAGTAGAAAAACATGGTGCTAATGTGGGCGTAAATATGGATATGAAACTAGGCATTAAAAATGATGCAACACTTGGGCGCTAATGATGAAGACAAACATGGTGTTGATATGGTAGAAAAATAAGACGTTACTTTGTATGAAAAAATGACGCTACATAAGAAGAAAAATATGGTGCAACAATAGAATAAATATTTGGCATCATTTTGGTAAAACAAACGATGCAAAACAGGAAGCAAAAATTGGTGAAAATTTGGAAGAGAAAATTGGCGCATATTTGGAAGTAAAACACGTTGTAAAATGGGATGCTAAAGTGGTACCACAAATGGATGCAATATTGGTTGCTAATTTGGATGAAAATATGGTGTGAACATAGAGGCAAAATTAGATGCTAACATGGTTCTATTAAGGATGCAAATATGGCATTAACGGGGATGTCATTTAGCAAGCAAAAATATACGCTCTCTATGAAGAAAAATAGGAAGTTATTTAGAAAGAAAACCTTGATGTTGTTTAGGAAGAAAAGTTGGACGTTATTTTGGAAGAAAAAAATAGAAGTTATTTTGGACGTCATAAAGGATGCTATCTAGGAAGAAAACAAAGACGTTTTTTGAGACACTTTAATTTTTTTCCATGACATGTCCCATTTAGCATCTAGTTTGACCACTCAATGTAAAACAAATTACACTAAAAATAGACGCTAAATGGGACGCTAATTATAGGATTTGTTTTAGTGTTAATACTCCCTTTATATCATATTATCAATTCGTAACAACAAGAGCCCTAACACATCTTAGTATAAGAAAACATGATGCTAAATAAAATAATAGTATAATGCTATTAATGATCCACTATGACTGTAGGGGCGGCTGATCAATTTGTAGCGTTGGATAGCAGAAGACCCAACAAAACTTTAATGGGAAAGGAAAAATGTGTAAAAGAAAATCGAGACATGATATTAATGTAACAGAGAATGTAAAATATCGATAGTCCAATAGTTAGTGTAATCCTTAGAAACGATGAGAAATACAAATGTTTTACATCACAACCTGCCAATATACCAATTTTATATCATGTAAATACAAGTATAGCCATAGAGGGATCATGTTTTCTAAAATCTTAATAAATTAAAATCTATAAAAATGCAAAACTAAAATCCTTTCATGGATGGAATTCCCTACCTTCCTATCAAAACAAACATCATTGATGTTTGAAACCAAATGAACATAGAAAAAATCCTCTTACTTTCCAATAACACCACATGATCATGTGCATCGTTTGGATTTGGGTTAGATGCAATGAATTTCCTCCACTTCCTATATATTTATTCTTGTATTCAAAGGAATTAACAACATTTAGTTACCTTTTGTTGGGTTATATATAGTTTTTTTTATTTTACAAGAGAGGGAAAAATCTACATAATTAAGTTTCAAGCATGCAATAGTTATAAAGATACACAGGTGGTGAGACTTATATGATACCATTTCATGGTAACGATAACACATAGGGTATGTAAATAAGCATTTGGACTTTCACCTATGTTCATGTCAGTTCCAACAATATTAAGATAGATTCCTTGCATATATGAATTGAAATTACAATTATGAATGTGCAAAATATAAATCAATGTAACAATTATTCCTAACTAGAAATGGAAAAAAGTTAAAGAAGAATACAAAATGTTGAAAGAAATAATTAGTCAAGAAAGATTAATCTAACTTTTCTTGATTCTAGTGAGCTAAGAAAGATTGATCTCACTTTCAGTAGTTGTCATGGAGGAGGGTTTGATTGAATCTCAATACGCACCTAAACTCCAACCTCAAAAATTATTCTAAAATAAAAAAGATTTTATAAGTTCAATGATTTAGAGGTATAAATCTAGCCCACGATTTGGAGGATATTCCTTAGCAACAATTATGACTCATACGAATCCATCCCATGATTTGGAGGTATAATATATAGCTTGTGATTGGAGGTTATTCCTTAGCAAAAACTAGGAGTAATAAGAATCCAACACGTGATTTGGAGTTATGAATTGAGCCCATGATTTGGTGGTTTGAATCCATCGCATGATTTGGAGGTTATTCCTCATTCCACCAAATAAAATAGACCCCAATATTTATATTACTATGCCAAATTAAAAATACCCCATTGACCACTTAATATGAGGCAATATATTTTTGAGGTTTTTAAGATTATTCAAACCCCCAATATGAATGGAAGTGATATGATGTTGTCTCCCTAGTGTATCCCCCGTGATTACAATGCTTTCCTTTTATAGGGGAATTACCATGGCAAAATACCATGGGTTCATAAACTGTTAGCTAACAAACATCCCAAAATTTTCTTTCAGCACCATTGCCTCTAAACCCCCGTCGAGGCCCCGCTGGTCCCTAGACCCCCATAGGGGAACTATGTCCCCTATCACAAATGATAGGAAGAGTGTACAGTAAAACTAGGGTACAAACATGGATGAGCAATAACATCTTTGAATATAGAAGATTAAGCTCCACAACCAACAATATCCCACTTCGAGACTGATCACAACAACTCCACTGTTGTTGTACTTGCTTGACTATTCTTTGAAATTTGGACTTTGAAAAAATATCTTCTTCACCTTCATGCTTGAATGCCAACAGAAACCGAGAAGGAACTCAGTTTCTCTCTAGCTACTACATTTGTCAACATGCCTGTAAGATTCTGGATAGTATGTATCGTTTACAATTTTAACAATTCATCTTCTATAACAGGTCTTATGAAATGGTACTTTATATGTATATTTTCATCCTTTGAATGAAAGGTTGATTTATTTGCAATATGAATGGAATTTTGGAAGTCATTTTACAACCTGTTGTTCTCCTGGTTATTACCCAATTCCTCCATGAACCTCTTCAACCTTTACTAGCCTTTGTAGCAGCAATATACTCTGCTTCCATTGTTGAAAGTGCAACAACCTTTTGTAGTTTTGAAATTCAACTTATTGTTGTTCCACCTATAGTAAAAGCATACCCTTTGGTGTTCCTCCTTCCGTCTTTATAACTTGCCATATCTCCATCAACATATCCTTGTAGAACAATGTCTGAACCTACAAAACATAATGCACTGAGAAGTGGTACCTCTCAAATACCTAAGAATTCACTATACTTCCTTCCAAGGCTCTTTACCTATATTGTTCATATACCTACTCACAACTACCACTACATGTGCAATATCTCGTCCTGTGCACACCATGGCATACATCAAGTTTCCAATTATTGATGAATAGGGAACCTTGAACATGTATTCTATCTCTTCTCATGTCTTGGGACACATATCCTTACATAGTTTGAAATGGTTGGACAAATGTGTACTAAGTAGTTTTTCATTCTTCACTCTAGACCTATCCAACACCTTTTCTATGTACTCACCTTGAGACACTGTCAATTTGTGATTTTTCATGCCTCTTGTCATTCTCATATCAAGGATTTTATTTGCAACACCCAAATCCTTCATCACAAATGATTTACCTAGTTTCCTTTCGAGCACATCTATATCGTGCATGTTAGGCCCTGCAACAAGCATGTCATCCACATAAAATAACAATATAATTATCTTCCATTATCTAGCCTCTTGAAATAAACACAGTGGCTAGAATGTCATCTATTATAGCCCTATTCTATCATAAACTTCTCAAGTTTTAAATACCACTACCTTGCATCTTGCTTCAAGCCATACAAGATTTTCTTCAACCTGCAAACCCATGTGGCTGCTGCATATAAATATATTCCTCCAAATCCACATGGATAAAGGATGTTTTTACATCTAATTGTTCAATATTAAAATATTCTACTACCACTAAACATAAAATAGTCCTAACTGAAGTCATTTTAACAAAAAGAGAAAATATTTCATCAAAGTCTATACCTTTTTTTTTGCAAACCCCTTTATAACAATTCTATCCTTGTACCACTTATTTCCTCCATTTTCTTACTTCAACATGTAAACCCATTTATTCTGCAATTCTCTTTTCCCGCAGGAAACTCAATCAAATCTCGAGTGTGGTTTCTTACCCATGAGTCCATCTCCTCATTCATGCGTCCTTGTTCCCACTTTTTTCTAGTTTCTACCTGCATTGCCTCTTCATAACATTCTCGTTCACCATAACCAATATTCAATAAATAATACAGTAAAGGAGAGAATTATTTAGGGGCTCTACTTAACCTGGTAGATATTATTACATTTGCAAGAGCTTGAGGTACCTCCTGTTGCTCTTGATTTTTTGATGCCTTTGGAACTTCATTTTCTTTGATTTCATAAGCATTGTGTACTCTGTGTTTTCCTTTTCCTCTTTTGTTCCCCGCAACTAATATTTGTACATAACCTTTTCATTGAATACTACATCTCTACGCCTAATTATTTTGTGATTTTCATAATCCCATAAGTGATAACCAAAATCATCAAGCCCATATCCAATAAAGGTACTTTTCTTGGATTTTTCCTCAAGCTTTGTTCTATTTTCTTTATCAATATGGACAAATGCTTCACAACCAAAAGTTCTCATAAATGATTAGTTTACATTTTTACCTGTCGATTCATCCTCTGGAATTCCACCATCCAAAGCACTTGAAGGCCCTCTATTTATTAATTAACAAGAGTATCTACAACATCAACCCAAAACTGTAAGGGAAACCCTACATGCAATCACATACACCTTACATGCTCCATGATCATTCTATTCATCTTTTATGAAACACCATTCTCTTGTGGTGTTCCAGGGACTGTCTTCTCTCCGTGAATCCCATTGTATGAACAATAACTATCAAACTCCTTGCTACATTATTCACCTCCATTATCAGATTTGAGACATTTCAACAATTTTTGTGTCTCATTCTTAACCAAATCTTTCCACTTCTTAAAAGTAGCAAACACATTAGATTTCTATCTAATGCAATAAAGCCAAGTTTTTCTACTATTGCATCATCAATAAGAGTAATATAATAACGAGAGCCACCAAGAGATTGTACTTGATTTAGTCCCCATACATATGTATGCAGAAGCTCTAACTTTTCACTCTTCTTCTATTTCCCATCCCTCAGAATTCTAATTCTCTTATATTTTCCCATAATTCCAAACTTGCATGCTTCATATCTAGAAGCAATTTCCTTGAGTCAAGAATCTGCATCCCCTTCTGAGTCATATGGCCAAGCCTATGATGCCACAATGTTGCACATGTTTCTGTGGAAGCTACAGAGATAGAATAATCAATATTATGATGACATAAATACAATGTACATATCCTATCTCCTTTTGTTATTACCAATTTCCTTTAGTGACCTTCCACCACTTTTGTCCAAACGTAGACAAACAACCACTATCTCTCAACTTCCCTATTGAGATGAGATTTCTTTTCATTGATGGAATATGCCTTATATATTTTAGTAGCCATTCATTTCAATTATTTAATTTAATCTTTACCTTACTCATTCCAACAATTTTACACGGTTCATCATCCCCCAATAAAACATGTCCAAAATCGCCTCGAACATAATCATGAAAGAATCTCCCTACGAGGTGTAGCATGACATGAAGCCCCTATATCTACTACCCAGAAATCACTAGTATTATCTATTGCAAGAATCAAAGCATCTTGTAACACATCAACTACTACATTTTCTTCCTCATTAGTCTCTTGTTTCCCATCTCCTTTCTTCTTTGGAGCTCTGCAATCTTTCTTCAAATGTCCTCTCTTACCACAGTTCCAACACTCTATCTTTCCAAATCTAGACTTGGATCTTCCCTTTCTAGATTTCTTGCAATTACTTGGGCTCCTTCCTCTCTCCAAGTTTTTCTTCCCCTTATCCCCATGGTCAACACATTAAGTCATGTCTCACATGTGCTTTTTCTTCTCATTTGCTTGCTAATAATAACACCAACAACGTCATCGAACTTAAGAGTGTTTTAACTAGGGACAAAGTTACTTACAACCATGACCGAGCCATTCCAATTTTCTAGAAATGAGCACAAGATTAGAAGATCCCTAACCTTATCATCAAATTTCACTTTTACAGAACTTAGCTCACTAGTCATCATATTAAATTCATTTAAATGGTTAGCTACAGATCCACCTTCTCACGTATTCATATTAAATAAACACTTCATTAAAAATACTTGTTGGAAGCCAAGGGTTTTTCATAGAGCTTAGAAAATGCACTCATCACACCCTTTGTTGTATTTTCTTTCTAAATATTGAAAGCCACTAATGAAGCCAGATACAACTGTATTGTTTTGAGTTCCTTTCTATCAAGAACCTCCCATTCTTCGTTCTTCATAGTTTCTAGTTGTTTTGTTTTTCTTCCCAATGGTAGGTATATATACTTCTTGTACACATATTCCTCCATTGCATCTCTCATAACTGTAGTTTTGGTCGTTAAATTTCTTGACCCTAAACTTTCCTTCTTTTGCCATTGCTCCCACTCGAAACATGAACCCTTCTTTCCTACGAGTTTACTAGCCAAATAGACCTCTCGCTATGATACCAATTGTTAGGAAAATAGATTTGCATAAAAATAACATTAAACAATAAACAAGATGAAAATATTAAAACACATTACAAGAGAGACACATATATCACGTGGTTCTCTCAAAATGGGCTACATCCACACAAAAATTGTCATACCTTTATTATTATACCATCCAACAAAATGAAGGGATACAACCTGCAGCAACCCTGTGACACTGCATCTTAACTCTCTCTCACACAATGAGAGAGATTGTTTTACAATCCCAATACAATACACATATGTATTACAATGCTTTCATTTTATAGGATAATTACCATGGGAAAATACCATGGGTTCGTTGAACGAGCGTATAATAAAACTGAGGTACAAACATGGTTGAACAATAACATCTATGAATCTCGTAGATCAGGCTCCACAACCAACAAACATATCAAAATGCCCCTTTAAGAAAATAAATTTCTCTAAAAGAGCAGCGAGAATCATACTATGACATTTTTGTGTGCCACACGCCCAATTTACAACTAGTAAAGAATCACCAAAATCCTGCGAAACTTTACTCTATTTTTCCAAGGAAAAAATGTCTAAGAGAAAATAATTCAACAAAATTGTTTCTTCCTTCCCCATACCTTTTTTAAATGAAAGTAATGATTTTCATTAATGATGAGGGTATCTCCACCCCCATAGTTGTTTTGGTTGTCTTGAGAGGCTACATAAAAAATGGCCATAATTTCAATTTATCTATTTATAGTTTCAATTTAGTTTCAATTTATCTATCGATTCTACATAAAAAAATGCCCATAGTTTTGGTTGTCTTTTTCTTGAGGAAAGTAATTAAAAATATTAACACCTTTAGTGGATACCACCATAAGAGTTGCTGGTCTTTATTGAAATATTATAAGTTGCAAGATAGCCATATGCCCTAACAAATAATCAATGGGAGAGATTTTAGGGTACATGTTTAATTATCAATCCAAGATTACAAGGCTAAATGTATTTTTTGTCACATTTCCAGATGTAATAGACATATAAGAGGATGGATGCCTCTTCCCAAACATACTTAATAAAGGTACAATGGGGAAAGAGGTGATCAATGGATTCACTATTTGACTTGCAGAGCCCACACCAACTAGGGTCTTTTTTCCTCCTTTTCTGAATGTTAGCCCAAGATGGGACTTTGTTTTCTAGCACACACCACATGAGGATGCAGGATTTTGCTAGGCACTTTAAATTCCAAAGAACTATACACCACCACTTTGTATTTCTAAGATGCAAGTTTGCAGCGAGCTTAATATATCCCAATTTGGTTGTGTAGATCCCATAGGGGGGGACAACTCTAAATGAGTTCATATTCTCACCATCAATTGGATATGTTCTTTTGGTATCAAAGTGATGAAGGCTTTCCAAGTAGCCTCATCATCTCCAAATATTCCCAATTGATCTATGGATTTCCATTCATGCTTCCAAATCATGGAGGTGGCTAGGTGGACAATGATGATGAATATGAGTAAATCCCTAGTCATGTAGATGAAGCACTGTGGCCCATGGAAAGAAGTGTGCCTCCCCATTACCTAGACAAGGGTATGAGATGAACCTAAATTTCCTACCATTGTGGATTTTCAAGGAAATATTTCCCCTATAAGGGAGAAAGAGTAGAAGATGACTTTCCAAATTACTAAAATATTTATCTTGTTTTATTTGGTTTCTAGACCTAGTCTTCTAAAGAGTCTAGGGATATATATTTTTGTTCCATCACTCTTGACTATAGGTTTTCTTTGGTTAATGATGTTCAAACACTTTTGTTGTGAGTGTTTATGAAAAGAGGAAGATGCTCTTGAGACTTCATCAACCTATGCCCTTTGGAATTGCAAGTTTGTCCCATCTAACCTAAGGAAGAACAAAATGATCCTAAGAAACTCTCCAAAAAAACATGAAACACAACTTTTTGACTCTTTCGAAGATACTTTTAGAATCCAAGAGAGTGACATCTAATAAACTAGAATCGCTTCTAAGCTTAATATGATTAATACCAATTTTCTTACCCTAGAAATCCATTTGAATCTCGATGAATGTAATTTTTTAAAGTTTTCTATGAGCCACATCCAATCTGCTATTGGTATATTTATTTGCACTCCATTTTCGCTATGGTAAATGTCAATGGTGCTAAGCAAAGTTTATGTATCCCTTAAATTGCCATCCCTTAAATTACTATCATAGAAGATAATTATATCATCCACAAACCATAGATGTGAAATTGAGAGAGCTTGGGAGATTGAAATAACTTTGAAGATCCTTGTCCTCCTTGCTTCTCTTAGAGATCTGTCGACTCCATGTGTGACCAAAAAGAATAAAAGTGTGGATTGTGGGAAACCTTTCCTCAACCCTCTTTCTACATGAAAGAAAAAATAGGATTCCCCATTTATTAGAACCGCAAAGGAAACTGTGGTGATACATTCCATTACCCAATTAATGAAGGGAATTTTGAACATGCTAGATGTATCAGATGTATTAATGAAGAGAATTTTGAACATCCTAGATGTGTCATTAGGAGTCTCAAGTAAAGCCAATTAACATTATCAAAAGCCATAAAGAGATCGATTTTTTTAGAACAACACCTCTATTGTCTTGGCTTTCCATCACCCTTTTGCATAGGATTGAAAAAAACTTTGTATTCTCATACCCACATTCAAACTTTGTTATTGCGACTTTAATATGTGGCATTGCGAAACTGCATTAATTTATCCATCTGCATTAATTTATCTATCTGCCTTTACTAATCTAACAACATTGCCGAATTCCTTCTCTCACTTATTGCGACTTCAATATTTGGCATTGGGAAACTACACTAATTTATCCATCCCAACATATATTTTGGGAGAAATCTCAACACTACTTGAGGATATCGACTTCAAATACTGCCGTCGACTAATATACTTGCCGCTCTCAAGGCGTTTGAGATACTTGAATTTAGTGCGCACTTCTTTAAATAAATTGCCCCACAACTTAGGACCACTCGACGAGTTGGAACAACTAATTAAGAATAGGGAGCGATTAGTTGATAGAGTGCACTTAAAAGCATATCAGCACCCCTATTCAAGAGCTAAGATCTTTGGAAAGGTAAGAAATATATAACTTCCAAGTGCGGGCCATTTTACCAGCAGGAATTACACTGTTGAAATATATGAAAGTTTTGACTATATTTGTTTGTTTGTCCAGATATTGACATTGACATGGAAAATATATTTAAAATTAAAATATTAATAAATTTATTTTTAATTATGATACAATTTTTTGTTACACTCGTTGTCATGTAACCTATGTAGATTTTTGGTAAAATTAAAAAGAAAAAAAATCAACATAGATTCATCATAAATCTAATTTATCAAACAATAAAAGAAATTAAATTTACAAAATATTAGTTCTCTCAATACTTGAATCTAAGATTGATGTATGATAATAACAGATAATTTATTTGAAAAAAATAAACTTTATAATAAAAATATAAGCTCTGCAATTTTATACATAAAAATTAGGCTGAGAGTCTTTTAGATATTATCTTAGATTTTGGACTTTCTTGAGTAAATGAACAAAATTAACCCTAGTGTAGTTGTACAGCTAGAACCACTCGACCAGTTGGAACAACTAATTAAGAATAGGTAGCGATTGGTTGATAAAATGCACTTAAAAGAGTTGATGCTCCACGTTAAAGCATATCAGCACCCCTATTGAAGAGCTAAGATATTTGGAAAGGTGAGAAATATATTTGAAAAAAATCATTTTGCAATTTTGTTCTTTTCCGCTCAACACCACTGCCCAAAATGATTTATAATGCTTTCTTTGGAAATTAAATCAGTTAATGTAATGGATGTTGCAAGTTTCTTTTTTATTTCAACATTAATAGAAATCAGTTAAAGTCATGGGCAATGTTAAAGGTAGTCATTAATAACCACTTATTGGGTTGTTTCAAAATGAAGTGGCTTGAGGTCTAATTGCCTACTGCATAGCTATAGTAACATTAAAGTCTAAGCAGTATGTTGGTTAATTTTGGTAGCTAAAAGCAAGCCTATATACTAGATGGATTTTTTAAATTCCTTTAATCCAATGAGAAAAGTAAGAGCTATCCATTGAGATGCACTGCATAGCATTTAATTGGGCTGGAGGCTTGATGACAGTTGGCTCTCCAGCAGCTCAAAATCCAAAAGGATCATCAATTACAGCCTCATTAAATGCTCAATAAATAGCTCTTCTCAATGAAAAAAGGTACATTAATCTACTTATTTAAAATAAATATAAGTTACATTAATATGAAGCAAGATTTACAACTTATTATGATTGTTTATATAAAACAAAATTCATATCATACAAAGATACGTGATTCGTACAAAGATATTTGAGTCCTTGTAGTACAAATTATTCATGCTGTACAAATTTTGTTTCAGGAAATATCATCATTCAGATATTCTTTAGATTTCAGTTTATGCAAGGATGAATTAATTTCAATATCACAAAATACAATGTGAGGTGACCGACATATTTACATCTAATCATATCAGTAGTCAAGTTGCAATGCCATCTGAAACGGCAAGAGCTATCCATTGAGCTGCAGAGCATTTAATGCAGCTGCAGCCAGCTTGATGATCGTTGGATCTTGAGCTGCTCGAGATCCAACGGTCAACAAATGCTCTGCAGCTCATGTGAAACTCCAGAAGTTAAGTACTTAGATAAAGGACGATGACTTAAGTACTTAATTAGATAAGGACGATGACTTAAGTACTTAGATAATGCCATGTGAAACTCCAAAAGTTAAGTACTTAGATAAAGCTTGAAAATGAGATCTACAAGATATTGTAGATGAAACTTGTGTGGTATGGGTTTGGTCACGTAAATGGAAAATAATAGTTTTACCCAGCTTTTCGAAGCTTTGATTGATGTTCCATCACATCTTATATGTGACCGACGGGAGAGAAACGTGTGGGCGGTGAAGAACTGTGTGATGGTCGTATCATGTTGGCAGAGGATTTGCATCGTATTTACTGTAATACTTCTTTGCATGTTGTTATATATCAGTGCTGTATATTGTTTAAATGCAAAAACACGCAATGCAATGCATTGAAAAGATATGCTTATAAAAATTGTTATTTAGTTGTTATTATTTTAATATTAGTATAATAAACATTTTGCAGTTTATTTGATAATAAATAAAACGATTCAAAATAAAAATAAGTTTTTATAGAATGTTTAGGATATAGTTTTATAAATAAAACACCAAAGAAAATTAAATTAGCAATTCCTTATTTTTATAAGGTTAAGAAAAATATATATGATAAGGGCTTCATGGTTAAGAGATTTTTATTTTTTTAGAATTTAATTTTGATGTTATGAGTTTAATTATTGTTTAAAATAATAATAATAAGGATGATTGCATTGGATTCTGATACTTAAATATACTTATTTATTTACAATATTAATGAGTTCCAAAACTGAATATATCATCAAATATTATAGTAAATTCTTTATTGTTGGATGCATATTCACCAGCCAAATAAAAAGAATAAAAATAATGTAATACTTCTCTTCTTTTGTACTTTATTTATTTATTTAAAATAAACTGCTAATATCATCATAATGGTAAGAATTGAAATTTGAAACCTTATCATTATGTATAAGTATTTATATTAAGAATTAATCCAAATCTAAAGAACATAACATAAAGTGAAAATAATGAATATACTATTACATATTACATATTAAAACAAAAAAACTAGGAAATATTATGAACATAAATATAGATTGAATATTACAATATAAATATTATAATAAAAGCTTTACAGTTTACATATTAAAACCAAAAAATAAGAAATAATGTAAACATAAATATAGATTGAGTATTAAAAATCCATAAAAATGCAAAACTGAAATCCTTTCGTGGATGGAATTCCCTACCTTCCTATCAAAACAAACATCATTGATGTTTGAAACCAAATGAACATAGATAAAATCCTCTTACTTTCCAATAACACCACATGATCATATGCATCATTTGGATTTGGGTTAGATGCAATGAATTTCCTCCACTTCCTCTATATGTATTCTTGTAATCAAAGGAATTAACAACATTTAGTTACCTTTTGTTGGGTTATATCTAGTTTTTTATTTTATTTTACAAGAGAGGGAAAAATCTACATAGTTAAGTTTCAAGCATGCAATAGTTATAAAGATACACAGGTGGTGAGACTTATATGATACCATTTCATGGTAACGATAACATATAGGGTATGTAAATAAGCATTTAGACTTTCACCTATGTTCATGTCAGTTCCAATACAATATTAAGATACATTCCTTGCATATATGAATTGAAATTACAATTATGCATGTGCCAAATATAAATCAATGTAACAATTATTCCTAACTGGAAATGGAAAAATGTTAAAGAAGAATACAAAATGTTGAAAGAAATAATTAGTCAAGAAAGATTAATCTAACTTTTCTTGGTTCTAGTGAGCCAAGAAATATTGATCTCACTTTCCGTAGTTGTCATGGAGGAGGGTTTGATTGAATCTCAATACGCACCTAAACCCCAACCTCAAAAATTATTCTAAAAAAAATAAGAATTTATAAGTTTAAAGATTTGGAGGTATAAATCTAGCCCATGATTTAGAGGATATTCCTTAGCAACAATTATGACTCATACAAATCCATCCCATGATTTGGAGGTATAAATATAGCTTGTGATTGGAGGTTATTCTCTAGCAAAAACTAGGAGTCACAAGAATCCAACCCATGATTTGGAGCTATGAATTGAGCCCATGATTTGGCGGTATGAATCCATCCAACAATTTGGAGGTTATTCCTCATTCCACCAAATAAAATAGACCCCAATATTGATATTACTTTTCCAAATTAAAAATACCCCATTGACCACTTAATATGAGGCAATATATTTTTGAGGTTTTTAGGATCATTCAAACCCCCAATATGAATGGAAGTGATATGATTTTGTCTCCCTTGTGTATCCCCCATGATTACAATGCTTTCCATTTATAGGGGAATTACCATGGGAAAATACCACGGGTTCGTAAACTGTTAGCTAACAAACATCCCAAAATTTTCTTTCAACGCCATCACCTCTGAACCCCCGTCGAGGCCCCGCTGGCCCCTAGACCCTCATAGGGGGACTATGTCCCATGTCACCCCTGATAGGAGGAGTGTACAGTAAAACTAGGGTACAAACATGGATGAGCAATAACATCTTTGAATCTAGAAGATCAAGCTCCACAACCAACAATATCCCACTTGGAGACTGATCACAACAACTCCACTGTTGTTGTACTTGCTGGACTATTCTTTGAACTTTGGACTTGGAAAAAATCTCTTCTTCACCTTCATGCTTGAATGCCAGCAGAAACCGAGAAGGAACTTAGTTTCTCTCTAGTTACTACATTTGTCAACATGCCTATAGGATTCTAGATAGTATGTATCTTTTACGATTTTAACAGTTCATATTCTAGAACAGATCTTATGAAATGGTACTTTATATGTATGTTTTCATCCTTTGAATGAAAGGTTGATTTCTTTGCAATATGAATGGAATTCTGGAAGTCATTGTACATCCTGTTATTCTCTTGCTTCTTACCCAATTCCTCCATGAACCTCTTCAACCTTTACTAGCCTTTGTAGCAGCAACATACTCTGCTTCCATTGTTGAAAGTGCAGCAACCTTTTGTAGTTTTGAAATTCAACTTATTGTTGTTCCACGTATAGTAAAAACATACCCTTTGGTGTTCCTCCTTCCATCTTTATCACTTGCCATATATGCATCAGCGTATCCTTGTAGAACAATGTCTGAACCTACAAAACATAATGCACTGAGAAGTGGTACCTCTCAAATACCTGAGAATCCACTATACTTCCTTCCAATGCTCTTTACCTAGATTGTTCATATACCTACTCACAACTACCACTACATGTGCAATATCTGGTCCTATGCACACCATGACATACATCAAGTTTCCAACTGTTGATGAATAGGGAACCTTGAACATGTATTCTATCTCTTCTCGTGTCTTGGGACACATATCCTTACATAGTTTGAAATGGTTGGACAAATGTGTACTAACTAGTTTTTCATTCTTCACTCTAAACCTCTCCAACACCTTTTCTATGTAATCACCTTGAGACACTGTCAATTTGTGATTTTTCATGCCTCTTGTCATTCTCATATCAAGGATTTTATTTGCAACACCCAAATCCTTCATCACAAATGATTTAGCTAGTTTCCTTTCGAGCACATCTATATCCTGCATGTTAGGCCCTGCAACAAGCATGTCATCCACATACAATAACAATATAATATATCTTCCATTATCTAGCCTCTTGAAATAAACACAGTGGCCAGAATGTCATCTATTATAACCCTATTCTGTCATAAACTTCTCAAGTTTTAAATACCGCTACCTTACATCTTGCTTCAAGCCATACAAGATCTTCTTCAACCTGCAAACCTGTGTGGCTACTGCATATAAATATATTCATCCAAATCCACATGGATAAAGGATTTTTTTACATCTAATTGTTCAATATGCAAATCTTCTACTACCACTAAACATAAAATAGTCCTAATTGAAGCCATTTTAACAAAAAGAGAAAATATTTCATCAAAGTCTATACCTTTTTTTTCGCAAACCCCTTTACAATAATTCTATCCTTGTACCACTTCTTTCCTCCATCTTCTTACTTCAACTTGTTAACCCATTTATTCTGCAATTCTCTTTTCCCGCGGGAAACTCAATCAAATCTCGAGTCTAGTTTCTTACCAATGAGTCCATCTCCTCATTCATGTGTCCTTGTTCCCACTTTTTTCTAGTTTCTACCTACATTGTCTCTTCATAACATTCTGGTTCTCCAAAACCAATATTCAATAAATAATACAGTAAAGGAGAGAATCGTTTAGGGTTTCTACTTAACCTCGTAGATATTATTACATTTGCAAGAGCTTGAGGTACCTCCTGTTGCACTTGATTTTCTGGTGCCTTTAGAACTTCAATTTCTTTGATTTCATAAGCACTGTGTACTCTGTGTTTTCCTTTTCCTATTTTGTTCCCCGCAACTAATATTTGTACATAACCTTTTCATTAAATACTACGTCTCTACTCTTAATTATTTTGTGATTTTCATAATCCCATAAGTGATAACCAAAATCATCAAGCCCATATTCAATAAAGGTACATTTCTTGGATTTTTCCTCAAGCTTTGTTCTATTTTCTTTATCAATATGGACAAATGCTTCACAACCAAAAGTTTTTATAAATGAGTAGCTTACATTTTTACCTGTCGATTAATCCTCTGGAATTCACCATCCAAAGCGCTTGAAGGCCCTGTGTTTATTAATTAACAATAGTATCTACAACATCAACCCAAAACTGTAAGGGAAACCCTACATGCAATCACATACACCTTACATGCTCCATGATCATTCTATTCATCTTTTATGAAACACAATTCTTTTGTGGTGTTCCAGGGACTGTCTTCTCTCTGTGAATCCCATTGTATGAACAATCACTATCAAACTCCTTGCTACATTATTCACCTCCATTATCAGATTTGAGACATTTCAACAATTTTCATGTCTCATTCTTAACCAAATCTTTCCACTTCTTAAAAGTAGCAAACACATTATATTTCTATCTAATGCAATAAAGCCAAGTTTTTCTACTATTGCATCATCAATAAGAGTAACATAATAACGAGAGCCACCAAGAGATTGTCCTTGAGTCGGTCCCCATACATCTATATGCACAAGCTCTAACTTTTCACTCTTCTTCTATTTCCCATCCCTCAGAAATCTAATTCTCTTATATTTTCCATAAACATAGTTTTCCCATAATTCCAAACTTGCATGCTTCATATCTAGAAGCAATTTCCTTGAGTCAAGAATCTGCATCCCCTTCTGAGTCATATGGCCAAGCCTATGATGCCACAATGTTGCACATGTTTCTATGGAAGCTATAGAGATAGAATAATCAGTATTATGATGACATAAATACAATGTACATATCCTATCTCCTTTTGTTATTACTAGTTTCCTTTAGTGATCTTCTACCACTTTTTTCCAAATGTAGACAAACAACCACTATCTCTCAACTTCCCTATTGAGATGAGATTTATTTTCATTGATGGAATATGCATTATATATTTTAGTAGCCATTCATTTCAATTATTTAATTTAATATTTACCTTACTCATTCCAACAATTTTACACGGTTCATCATCCCCCAATAAACATGTCCAAAATCACCTCGAACATAATCATGAAAGAATCTCCCTACAAGGTGTAGCATGACATGAAACCCCTATATCTACTACCGAGTAATCACTAGTATTATGTATTTCAAGAATCAAAGCATCTTGTAACACATCAACTACTACATTTTCTTCCTGAGTAGTCTCCTGTTTCCCATCTCCTTTCTTCTTTGGAGCTCTGCAATCTTTCTTCAAATGTCCTTTCTTACCATAGTTCCAGCACTCTATCTTTCCAAATCTAGACTTGGATTTGCCCTTTCTAGATTTGTTGCGATTACTTGGGCTCCTTCCTCTCTCCAAGTTTGTCTTCCCCTTCTCCCCATGGTCAAAACATTACGTCATGTCTCACATGTGTTTTTTCTTCTCATTTGCTTGCTAAGAATAACACCAACAACGCCATCGAACTTAAGAGTGTTTTAACTAGGGACAAAGTTACTTACAACCATGACCGAGCCATTCCTATTTTTTGGAAATGAGCACAAGATTAGAAGATCCCTAACCTCATCATCAAAGTTCACTTTTACAGAACTTAGCTCACTAGTCATCATATTAAATTCATTTAAATGGTTAGCTACAGATCCACCTTCTCACGTATTCATATTAAATAAACACTTCATTAAAAATACTTGTTGGAAGCCAAGGGTTTTTCATAGAGCTTAGAAAATGGACTCATCACACCCTTTGTTGTATTTTCTTTCTAAATATTGAAAGCCACCAATGAAGCCAGATACAACCGTATTGTTCTGAGTTCCTTTCTATCAAGAACCTCCCATTCTTCATTCTTCATAGTTTCCAGTTGTTTTGTTTTTCTTCCCAATGGTAGGTATACATACTTCTTGTACACATAGTCCTCCATTGCATCTCTCATAACTGTAGTTTTGGTCGTTAAATTTCTTGACCCTAAATTTTCCTTCTTCTGCCATTGCTCCCACTCGAACCATGAACCCTTCTTTCCTACGAGTTTACTAGCCAAATAGACCTTTGGCTGTGATACCAATTGTTAGGAAAATAGATTCGCATAGAAATAACATTAAACAATAAACAAGATGAAAATATTGAAACACATTACAAGAGAGACACATATATCACGTGGTTCTCTCAAGATGGGATACATCCACACAAAAATTGTCATACCTTTATTATTATACCATCCAACAAAATGAAGGGATACAACCTGCAGCAACCCTGTGACACTGCATCTTAACTCTCTCTCACACAATGAGAGAGATTGTTTTACAATCCCAATACAATACACATATGTATTACAATGCTTTCGTTTTATAGGATAATTACCATGGGAAAATACCATGGGTTCGTAAACTATCGGCCAAAAAACATCCCAAAAATCCCTACTTGAACGAGCGTATAATAAAACTGAGGTACAAACATGGTTGAACAATAACATCTATGAATCTCGTAGATCAGGCTCCACAACCAACAAACATATCAAAATGCCCATTTAAGAAAATAAATTTCTTTAAAAGAGCAGCGAGAATCATACTATGACATTTTTGTGTGCCACACGCCCAATTTACAACTAGTAAAGAATCACCAAAAACCTTCGAAACTTTACTCTATTTTTCCAAGGAAAAATGTCTAAGAGAAAATAATTCAACAAAATTGTTTCTTCCTTCCCCATACCCTTTTTTAAATGAAAGTAATGATTTTCATTAATGATGAGGGTATCTCCACCCCCATAGTTGTTTTGGTTGTCTTGAGAGGCTACATAAAAAATGGCCATAGTTTCAATTTATCTATCTATAGTTTCGATTTAGTTTCAATTTATCTATCGATTCTACATAAAAAAATGCCCATAGTTTTGGTTGTCTTTTTCTTGAGGAAAGTAATTAAAAATATCAACACCTTTAGTGGATACCACCATAAGAGTTGTTGGTCTTTATTGAAATATTATGAGTTGCGAGCTAGCTATACGCCCTAAGAAATAATCAATGGGAGAGATTTTAGGGTATATGTTTAATTTTCAATCCAAGATTATAGGGCTAAATGTATTTTTTGTCACATTTCCATATGTAATAGACATATAAGAGGAGGGATGCCTCTTCCCAAACATGCTTAATAAAGGTACAATGGGGAAAGAGGTGATCAATGGAGTCACTATTTGACTTGTAGAGCCCACACCAACTAGGGCCTTTTTTCCTCCTTTTCTGAATGTTAGCCCAAGATGGGACTTTGTTTTCTAGCACACACCACATGAGGATGTAGGATTTTGCTAGGCACTTTAACTTCCAAAGAACTATACACCACCACTTTGTATTTCTAAGATGCAAGTTTGCAGTGAGCTTAATATATCCCAATTTGGTTGTGTAGATCCCATAGGGGGGGACAACTCTAAATGAGTTCATATTCTCACCATCAATTGGATATGTTCTTTTTGTATCAAAGTGATGAAGGCTTTCCAAGTAGCCTCATCATCTCCAAATATTCCCAATTGATCTATGGATTTCCATTCATGCTTCCAAATCATAGAGGTGGCTAGGTGGACAATGATGATGAATATGAGTAAATCCCTAGTCATGCAGATGAAGCACTGTGGCCCATGGAAAGAAGTGTGCCTCCCCATTACCTAGACAAGGGTATGAGATGAACCTAAATTTCCTACCATTATGGATTTTCAAGGAAATATTTCCCCTATAAGGGAGAAAGAGTAGAAGATGACTTTCCAAATTACTAAAATATTTATCTTGTTTTTATTTGGTTTCTAGACCTAGTCTTCTAAAGAGTCTAGGGATATATATTTTTGTTCCATCACTCTTGACTATAGGTTTTCTTTGGTTAATGATGTTCAAACACTTTTGTTGTGAGTGTTTATGAAAAGAGGAAGATGATCTTGAGACTTCATCAACCTATGCCCTTTGGAATTGCAAGTTTGTCCCATCTAACCTAAGGAAGAACAAAATGATCCTAAGAAACTCTCCAAAAAAATATGAAACACAACTTTTTGACTCTTTCGAAGATACCTTTTAGAATCCAAGAGAGTGACATCTAATAAACTACTTCTAAGCTTAATATGATTAATACCAAATTTCTTACCCAAAAATCCATTTGAATCTCGATGAATGTAATTTTTTTAAAGTTTTCTATGAGCCAAGACCAATCTGCTATTGGTATATTTATTTGCACTCCATTTTCGCTATGGTAAATGTCAATGGTGCTAAGCAATGTTTCTGTATCCCTTAAATTGCCATCCCTTAAATTACCATCATAGAAGATAATTATATCATCCACAAACCATAGATGTGAAATTGAGAGAGCTTGGGAGATTGAAATAACTTTGAAGATCCTTGTCCTCCTTGCTTCTCTTAGAGATCTGTCGACTCCATGTGTGACCAAAAAGAATAAAAGTGTGGATTGTGGGAAATCTTTCCTCAACCCTCTTTCTACATGAAAGAAAAAATAGGATTCCCCATTTATTAGAACGGCAAAGGAAACTGTGGTGATGCATTCCATTACCCAATTAATGAAGGGAATTTTGAACATGCTAGATGTATCAGATGTATTAATGAAGAGAATTTTGAACATGCTAGATGTGTCATTAGGAGTCTCAAGTAAAGCCAATTGACATTATCAAAAGCCATAAAGAGATCGATTTTTTTAGAACAACACCTCTATTGTCTTGGCTTTCCATCACCCTTTTGCATAGGATTGAAAAAAACTTTGTATTCTCATACCCACATTCAAACTTTGTTATTGCGACTTTAATATGTGGCATTGCGAAACTGCATTATTTTATCCATCTGCATTAATTTATCTATCTGCCTTTACTAATCTAACAACATTGCCGAATTCGTTCTCTCACTTATTGCGACTTCAATATTTGGCATTGCGAAACTGCACTAATTTATCCATCCCAACATATATTTTGGGAGAAATCTCAACACTACTTGAGCATATCGACTTCAAAGACTGCCGTCGACTAATATACTTGCCGCTCTCAAGGCGTTTGAGATACTTGAATTTAGTGCGCACTTCTTTAAATAAATTGCCCCACAACTTAGGACCACTCGACGAGTTGGAACAACTAATTAAGAATAGGGAGAGTTTGGTTGATAGAGTGCACTTAAAAGAGTTGATGCTCCAGGTTAAAGCATATCAGCACCCCTATTGAAGAGCTAAGATATTTGGAAAGGTGAGAAATATATTTGAAAAAAATCATTTTGCAATTTTGTTCTTTTCCGCTCAACACCACTGCCCAAAATGATTTATAATGCTTTCTTTGGAAATTAAATCAGTTAATGTAATGGATGTTGCAAGTTTCTTTTTTATTTCAACATTAATAGAAATCAGTTAAAGTCATGGGCAATGTTAAAGGTAGTCATTAATAACCACTTATTGGGTAGTTTCAAAATGAAGTGACTTGAGGTCTAATTGCCTACTGCATAGCTATAGTAACATTAAAGTCTAAGCAGTATGTTGGTTAATTTTGGTAGCTAAAAGCAAGCCTATGTACTAGATGGACTTTTTAAATTCCTTTAATCCAATGAGGAAAGTAAGAGCTATCCATTGAGATGCACTGCATAGCATTTAATTGGGCTGGAGGCTTGATGACAGTTGGCTCTCCAGCAGCTCAAAATCCAAAAGGATCATCAATTAAATGCTCAATAAATAGCTCTTCTCAATGAGAAAAGGTACATTAATCTACTTATTTAAAATAAATATAAGTTACATTAATATGAAGCAAGATTTACAACTTTTTATGATTGTTTATATAAAACAAAATTCATATCATACAAAGATACGTGATTCGTACAAAGATATTTGAGTCCTTGTAGTACAAATTATTCATGCTGTACAAATTTTGTTTCAGGAAATATCATCATTCAGATATTCTTTAGATTTCAGTTTATGAAAGGATGAATTAATTTCAATATCACAAAATACAATGTAAGGTGACCGACATATTTACATCAAATCATATCAGTAGTCAAGTCGCAATGCCATGTGAAACGGCAAGAGCTATCCATTGAGCTGCAGAGCATTTAATGCTGCTGCAGTAGGTTTGTTGACCGTTGGATCTAGAGGGAAACGGCAAGAGCTATCCATTGAGCTGCAGAGCATTTAATGCTGCTGCAGTAGGTTTGTTGACCATTGGATCTAGAGCAGCTCGAGATCCAACGGTCAACAAACCTACTGCAGCCGCATTAAATGCTTTGCAGCTCATGTGAAACTCCAAAAGTTAAGTACTTAGATAAAGGACGATGACCTAAATACTTAGATAAGGACGATGACTTAAGTACTTAGATAATGCCATGTGAAACTCCGAAAGTTACGTACTTAGATAAAGCTTGAAAATGAGATCTACAAGATATTGTAGATGAAACTTGTATGGTATGGGTTTGTTCACGTAAATGGAAAATAATAGTTTTACCCAGCTTTTCGAAGCTTTGATTGATGTTCCATCACATCTTAGATTTTAATGGGAGAGAAACGTGTGGGCGGTGAAGAACTGTGTGATGGTCGTATCATGTTGGCAGAGGATTTGCATCGTATTTACTGTAATACTTCTTTGCATGTTGTTATATATCAGTGCTGTATATTGTTTAAATGCAAAAACACGCAATGCAATGCATTGAAAAGAGATGCTTATAAAAATTGTTATTTAGTTGTTATTATTTTAATATTAGTATAATAAACATTTTGCAGTTTATTTGATAATAAATAAAAGGATTCAAAATAAAAATAAGTTTTTTTTATAGAATGTTTAGGATATAGTTTTATAAATAAAACACCAAAGAAAATTAAATTAGCAATTCCTTATTTTTATAAGGTTAAGAAAAATATATATGATAAGAGCTTCATGGTTAAGAGATTTTTATTTTTTTAGAATTTAATTTTGATGTTGAGTTTAATTATTGTTTAAAATATAATAATAAGGATGATTGCATTGGATTCTGATACTTAAATATACTTATTTATTTACCATATTAATGAGTTCAGATATCCAAAACTGAATATATCATCAAATATTATAGTAAATTCTTTATTGTTGGATGCATATTCACCAGCCAAATAAAAAGAATAAAAATAATGTAATACTTCTCTTCTTTTGTACTGTATTTATTTATTTAAAATAAACTGCTAATATCATCATAATGGTAAGAATTGAAATTTGAAACCTTATCATTATGTATGACTATTTATATTAAGAATTAATCCAAATCTAAAGAACATAGCATAAAGTGAAAATAATGAATATACTATTACATATTACATATTAAAACAAAAAAATCTAGGAATTATTGTGAACATAAATATAGATTGAATATTACAATATAAATATAAATATTATAATAAAAGCTTTACAGTTTACATATTAAAACAAAAAAATAAGAAATAATGTAAACATAAATATAGATTGAGTATTACACTATAAATATAAATATTATAATACAAGCTTTACTGTTGGGTACATATGGATACTCCTTTTCCTTCTCTCACTGTGTGTTTCCCTTCTCCCTTCCCTACTGCCTTTATTTATTTAAAATCCACTGCCAATACCATCATGATTGTAAGAATTGGAAAGATTTTAGTTTCTACTCAAGGTATCATAATATAGTAAATGTTTTACAGGTTTATCCAATGAATAAGATAAAAAGATAAAAACCTATTTGGTATTCAAAATATTATAGTTAATGCTGACTAAGTTGTTATCATATTAAATCTAAACCTTTTTTTGCTTCCCTAGATATTTGTTTTTTAGGATTTGTTTAAATAAACTACATCTAAACTCTTTTTTTTTCTCTTATTTATGCTTCCCTAGACTTTTCTTTTTTGGGGAATTTGTTTAAATAAAAGTAAGTAACATCCTAATGGTAAGTGATTTGATCAGAACCATTTATGATGTGTGTATTTATATTAAGAATAAGTCCATATTATTTTTAAAGCAATGAAAATTCCCGTATGTGCATTCTAGTTGGGAATGGACATATAATTGTTTTGCTTTGCCGGCTGATAACTGTAAAGATTTACAAAAAGGGTGTGTTTAGTGTTCAGGTGGGTATTGATCAAAGAATTAGTCCAGTGCAAAGATCATGGGTTTATCAAGGTTTTCCGAGGAGCCCCACTCAGTGTTGTTTACAGGCACGGTGAAGGACATTCTTACCCAGAATTGGCAGATCAAGAAACCCAGTTGTCATATGTAGAAGAATCATGTTCTGAGATTTTGCAGCTGGCCATGACAACTGAAGAAATTAGTATAACTCCTTGTGCTGGGTTAATTAGTATAACTCCTTATCTGTGTGTAATACCTATAAATTTATATATATGTATGCATGGTTGTTTATTTTTTTAATAAAATAGTAGTTAGAAGTTTATTTTTTTAATAAAATAATAGTTAGAAACATGTTGAGTTTGTATTTTCATGAAAGTCTTTTATATTTAATGAAAAGGAATAATTTTAACAAAGAAATGGATGAAGCATTGATTTGTTGTTTAGGGGATATGCTTATATCTCTTTAACTTTTTATATTGGATGACTATTGATTACTTTTTGGGAAGTGAACTCTTTATAGAATAAAGAGTTTTATTTTGGCTTTTATGGATTTTTATGGACATTGGGATTTATCCTTTGAGATGTTATGTATGACAGTATTAGGTTGTTATGTGTGACCTCTAACATATAATTTGTCACAATATATTGGATTTGAAAATTTATTAAATTATATATATAGATAGGTAATTAAAAAATAAATAAGTATAAATTTATATTAATTCTAGATTTTTGAAGGGTTGAAAAAGATAAATTTTTAGTAAAAATAATTTTTAAAATTTTGCATTTTAAAAGATTTGACCCTTTATACACAAGAGTTAAACAAATCTATATTGTATTAGTATGTATAGTTTAATTTTTTACATTTATTTTTGTGTGTGTTTTTGATAGATCTAGTTTTATGATGGAACTATGTTGATTTTTTTTTAACTTTATGATGGATTTATGTTGTTGTTGTACCAGAAAGTATTTGATCATAATTAAAAATAAATTTTTAAATTTTTAAATTTTAAACATATATTTTTATTGTTTTCATTGTTCAAAGGACATCTATGGTAAGACCCAAATTCTTATAGGAGGATCATTAATTGTGACACAAAAAAAAAATTACACTCAAATTTTTCTAAATTGTCATGTAGCATTTAATGCAAGCAGAAGTAGGCGCATCTGCTTCACTTCAAGCTCAATGGTGTATGCTTGAATGCAAGGATCAATGGATTACCATGACAATTTGGTTGAGGTGTGGATCAATAAAACAACATCATCACATAAATTTATGTGTTTTGGATTGTAATGTTCTACACATTTTTTGTAGGATTAATAAACTCTTAACTAGTCTCCTCTCTTCAAGTTTGAGTCTATTTTCCATTGCCCACCCTTAACATCTTCCCCATTTTTATGTCTATTCTACAATATCCTTACTCGCCCTCACCTTCTTGGAATCCAATGAAGAATATAATGGTTCTACAAGTATCATGGAGCACATTAGAAACATTGTGGCAAGACAAATAACACATAAATCAAACTTTGTTTATGTTAATTACATTTCTAAGTTTAGTCATTGTTAATTTCACACCACAATGTCTCAAAGGTACTCAAATATTTTGTTGGTGAGAATCATGATCCATATATAAATATTTTATTACATGTTTGAAACATGTGAACATTTTGTAGACACCTTTGTAAATGCTTTTATGTTTGGAGGAGTTGTAGGTAAATGGGTGTGAGTAGTTGAAGAAAATATGTGGCTTTGTGCAAGATATAAACCTTCGACACCAACATGTTTGTGCATTCTCTTAGTTAGAAGAGATACCAACTATGGAAACATTAGTATCTTTTGACATGTTGCACATTGAGGAACAATGAATCTAAAGAGCATGAGGGGCTTAAAAAGAAGTGGAAAAAGATTCAAGGCCTAAGTGTTAGTGGGTGCTCTCAGTTAAAAGAACTACCAAGTATGGAATCATTAACATTTTTGGTGTATCTATGGGAAGATGAATGTTTTAAGCTAACAAACCTTCAAAATCTAAATGTTTGTTGGCGTTCTAAATTAGAGGAGATAGAAGGTGTTGAAACTTGGATGTCATTGGAGAGATTAATGTCTCTAGATGTACATGCTTAGTGGGAGAAGTGGACCAACTACATATATGATTGAATTCTATAAGGAAGTGAGGCTTTTCGCTTAACCTATTCTCCTACTTGTATTAAGTTTTTATCAACCCCTCTCCTCTCACTCTAAAACTTAACCACCCATCCTTTTTTAAAACTTATCTCTTGATATTTATCCCCTCCAACTCACTTGACTCACTTTTAGAATTATATTTACAAGTTTTTGAACTAAGACTTTTTTCCCTTAGAAAAATTGTAATTTTATTTATGGGAAAAAATTACATTTGGTATATATACCATCAAGATTTAATTCGGTGAGTCTGTCCAATAGAATCAGACTCAATGAGTATAAGTTTAGTTATAGGAACAATACAAGAGCTTAAAAATAAGTTTCAAATAACAACATAACTCCCATATTGCAGATCTATAAACTATCAAAAAGTAGTGCGTATAGCTATCTAGAAAAATGTCAAAAGGTTTTGCATATAGCTATCAAGCAAACTATCAAAAAGTAGAGTAGGGATCCATCGAGAGTTGCCTAAAATACGTGAGAGATATGAGTCTATTCCAAATCAAGATGCGACATGGTGACTTTGTGGAAACGCCTATGGTAATACTCAAATGAAGAGCCATGTCTAAATTCTTTTATGTGCCACTACCCGAAATCTAGTTGTAAATTTTCCTTCGAGAGGCTATCATCTTCATGATTTCTTTCCCTATACACATGGATGTAATGAACCCGATCTCCTAGACACAAGTTGTAGGAGATGGGGTATAAAGTTCTTGTAAAACAACTATTGAGAAAACAACAAAATGAGCTAGCTTCAATCTTTGCAATAATAAAAGTAAATAGGGTAAGTATTTCTATGTATTTCGTGATAAATTTTCAACAACATTAGGTGGTATGAGAATTCATAAATATGTATACTGTAAAAATTGACTATATAATTAGTTCCGCAATATTTTCATCAATTAATCTAAATCCTTTCCATATTAAAACCATGTCATTAATAAGTTGCTTGATCGATGTAACCTTGGAACCCATTCTTTGTAGTCATAACTTGTCAAGAGTCATGTTAGTTCATACTATAAATCATCAAATAACTTTACCATCATAAGATACATAATGAAGAACATATTAAGCTTGTAAAATACTACAATATTTCCTTAATCAAAATCTAACAATGAAGGGTTTAATTCTCTAATCTAATATGAATTAATCGATTGAAAACTCGGCTTCGAATTTCATCCCAACGATTGACTCTATTTGGCGTATTTTCTCCCTCCTAGAGTCACCCCCAAGCTCGGAAATGAATCCACTAAGACAGAACTATAATTAGAATCCCTCCCTGGTTTATTGTTGTGCCTTGGTATTAAACTCTCATCCAACCCCAACAAACAAGGTAGGGTTTTTGATACTTAACATTTGGATCCAATTCTCTATATAAAAGGGTCTTTTAATTATTAACGCTCAAGTGAAATTCCCTTTTCAAAACATGATAAGAATATCCCTAAACAATAAAAAATTATAATCAAGGTCTGTGATTTCTTACCAAAGTGACATAGCTAATGGATGTTAAGCAGAACAATACCCATGGAAGCAAATAACTATAAAATCAAACAACCTTGTTTGATCATATGAGATCGCCCAAACCTTCATCGATAACCGAACAATGAGTTATAAATATCCCAGATTTGTAATTCCGATCATCAAAATACAGACTAACATATTCACAATGCATGAAAGGATGGAATCACATACCAGCTAATATATTCACAATGCATCAAGGGATGGAATCACATACCATCTAATCTACTCACAATGCATAAAAGGATGAAATCACATACAAAAATGCAGACTAATATATATATATATATATATATATATATATATATATATATAATCAAAATGCAGATAAAGATTGAACTTATACATAGTTTAAAACACGTCCAGGGATCCTTCCTAGATCTGTAATTATCCACCATGCAGACAGATTAGACAATGATCAAAACTTATACAAAGCAAAATGCATATAAAGATTGCAGCGAAAATATAAAATTAAAATTCAATATCCCGGATCTGTAATTTAGATCATAAGAATGACAATGATCAAATTTATACATAGGGAAACACATGCAAAGATTGCAGCGAAAATACAAATTAAAATTCAATATCCAAGATCTGTAATTCAGATCATAAAAATGCAGACTCATCATATGTAGACAATGATCAAACTTATAAAGAGAAAAACACATACAAAGATTGCAACAAAAATACAAATTAAAATTCAACATCCCAGATCTGTAATTCAGATCATAAAAAGTGCAGACTCATCAAAATGCAAACAACGATCAAACTTATACAGAGTTTAAATAGTGTCTAGGGATCCTTCCCGGATCTGTAATTAACCAACACACAGATATATCATACAAGGATAAAAAATTATACATATTTTAATCGCCTACAATATTCTGATATGTAACTTAAGCCAAAATGCACACAGAGTGTGAAGAGATTGAGCTCTAGCTCAAAAATCCATGAATGGATTGAGTTTTTTTCCTTTACCCATTCAGTCGTGGGAGTAGATCCCTTTTAACGATTTATTCGAAAAATTATCAAGATCTTTCCTCGATCATCTTAGATGGTTATCTGTGGCGAAAGGGACAAACCCCCTTTTTTTGGGTAGTCACCCTCCTTTTTGGGCAGTTTGTTTCCATCCCACTAACCAACACCTAACGACTGAAGTGAAATATGCGCTTCATCACTCTTAGAATGATTCTAGCTAGTCCTTTTTGTATCTTTTTTAAAGATCTAATAACCCAAAAATACATCAGAGATCCATATCCTTCATAACCGTTGTTTTAATATCTATTGTCTGTGGGAAATGAGTGTGTTCTCCTTTGGTTAATGGTTTTTTAAATAATATGGATTTATACTTGTAAAAACATAGATAATACTTGTGGAATTAATTATCCCCTTTGTTTTTATTAAAGTGAGGATGGAGGAAGTTTAATTTATTTCCATTTGTAGTTTTAATCAATAGTTCCTTTCGGGCATCCCTAGTGCAAATATGCTCTTTTGTTTTAATTAGGGTCGTTTATTAATACTACTTAATTTTTTGGTAATAATCAAGTGAGTTCTTCACACGCTCGAGGCACTGCCCATCATCATCTACTCACGGCTTCATGTCCATTTAACTTTCCCCCTAGTGGATTCATCCCCAATTGTATTTTGTCACGTCAAGTTTTCAGCCTCCTAACTCTATCGATTGAATTCACAACTTTTAGGAAGTTAGAATTGATACTTATAGTTTTGATTACATACATTTGAATTCCATGTCGGGGTAGTAAAGGTATGTTACATCCTTTCCCCCTTATATATTAACACCATCTTCGGTGTTTCATGTTCATCGAAATTTTGTCTTTATTCCTTCTTCAAGTTCTCATTGGTTGCTTTCGCATCTTTTGTGATATCCTCCAACTTTGTTTTCTTTTAACCTGTTTTTTGCACAATATTATGAGGTCTTCCTAGAATATCATCATAAATGTTCATTCCTCTAAATTAACAAAAGAATACATAAGTAAAAATTATTTACTAAACTTTTGGAGTGTCATCCTTTATTGTAATTCTACAAGTGACAATCCTCTTAGTCAATTCTCCACTTGCTATACATACCTAAATCCTTTAGATTAATAGGATTACATCAAATGTTTTTAGGTAACCAACCCAAAGTATAAAATGTACATGTGCATGTCTAACTAAGATCAACAACATGATATTCATAAATCAAATTTCAACACTATTTAATTTCATGACTTACAAAGGTTGGAATTCTATTTATTTTATACATCAATAGGTAAGTATATCACCACAACTATGCAAAACTACTTAAAGAACATATACCTTTTACAAGCACTATTTGTAAGTTTTTTTAAGCGTCCTCTAGCTTTTCTCAGATGTCCTCAATCAAAATAAGCATTCTAAGTGTTATTGGTACTATGAGTACTGATCTAAGTTACCCAACATGAGGATGATACCCTTGTCTAGTTATCTTCAACATTCATATGTATCTCCTACCTGTGCTATTCAGAGTGCTTCACCAAGCTCAGGCGCTTCCTTTCCCGGAAACCATAATACCTATATGCTATTCTCTTCACAGATCCCCCACTCTCGTGACAGTCCTCTTATGGAATAAATGTGTGTAGAAAGAAGTCTAACGAGCTGTATTACACCCAGGAAACCCCATAGGATGCATATTGGTGCCTAGCTGGACAAGGGAGAAACCATGTATGCCGTGTACATTCTTCTTTTCCATTCCTTTTTTCATGGAAACCAACTATTTTCATTCTCTTGTTTATATTAACATCAAATTGTTAATTCCTCAACAATAAGTCCACTTACAAATATTTTTGGTTACTGATTAATCACAATTAATAAACTATATTTTGGTCACTAGCATTTCCTGGACTATACCACCACTTGCATATTAGTTCTTTAAACTTTGATCAAAACATAGGTTCATTAGGATTTCTAGTCACAACACTTCTTATACAACATGAATAAAACTACTATTCAGGGTGCTTCACCAAGCTTAGGCGCTTCCTTTCCCAGAAAGCAGAATACCTAGATGTTATTCTCTTCACAGATCCCCCACTCTCGTGACAGTCCTCTTATGGCGTAAATGTGTGCAGAAATAAGTCTAACTAGATGTATTACACCGGTGAAACCCCATAGGATTCATACTGGTGCCTAGCTGGACGAGG
>LPNX010903285.1:7292-30734 GCA_001517045.1 Pseudotsuga menziesii | reverse complement strand
GAGAAAACATGTACCTCCTATACATTATTCTTTTCCATTCCTTTTTTCATGGAAACCAATTATTTTCTTTCTCTTGTTTATCTTAACATCAAATTGTTAATTCCTCAATAATAAGTCCACTTACAAAGATTTTTGGTTACTGATTAATCACTATTAATAAACTATATTTTGGTCATTAGCATTTCCTAGACTATACCACCACTTGCATATTAGTTCTTTAAACTTTGATCAAAACATAGGTTCATTAGGATTTCTAGTCACAACATTTCTTATAAAACATGAATAAAATAAGAGCCTTTATACTGCCGCACTCTTTAAACAACTAATAACCTCATCGATCCTATGCATGGAACATTTTACCACCCACATTAATAACTTAGCTACACTTTCATCCAAGTTCATAAGTAACCTAGTTTAATTTTTCCTTCATTTAAAAGTAATTGTTATAACTTTAAGAACATTGTCATATTATTTGATTCCCAATTTCGTAAATCAATAAAAATGTATAGAAAGAATATTAAAGAAAAATTCTTCATGTATATGACCCAATCCTCATGATTTACTTGCACGCCAACAGTTATATGTAAAGGATACATTAAAACAATTGTATTATTCCAACCAACCTAAATTCACCTCACAACAATTTTAACATTCACGTCCTGCCTTCACTTAGCATCCACTTAGTAAGCTAATGTCATTCACTCGTAAATCATTCGCAAAAATAATTAGCAACTTCTGAATAACATTCACTTTATAATGATGCATATTTACATACAAGATATCA
Organism: Pseudotsuga menziesii; assembly: GCA_001517045.1. NCBI lineage: Eukaryota > Viridiplantae > Streptophyta > Pinopsida > Pinales > Pinaceae > Pseudotsuga > Pseudotsuga menziesii. Next base: position 29,950 of record LPNX010903285.1, on the reverse strand, counting down.
TCTCCTTTAGAAAGTTAAATAACATTTACTTCTCTTATCTTTCACTATATAACTGAAACCAACCAATTTTAAGTCTATTAATTCAAGAATTATGACGATAGCAAGAATAACTTTACCACAACAAAAATTAATTCACCTTATATGGTATATCCCTTCCATGGTCAACTCAAGGCCCAAAATCGTATGTCAAAATAACACGAACTTGGTGAAGTACATACATATAGGAAAAATACCAAAATCTTGACCAATCTATGCAATTCAACATATTGTGCATCTATGCAATTCTCAATGTGATTTCAATTGCAACCATTCGAATGCCATGTAGTCATGTAACTATACAATTTAATGCAACTATGTGTTTTGAGTTTACATGAAATTTAAAATGTAACCAGGTGTTTCACATTTATGTAATTACAATTAAACACTAGTACATATGGCTCAAAAGTTCCATGAAATATTGCCACGAATAAGTTAAAATGGAAATTTTTCGTGGATAAATAGATAAAAATTTTGAAAGGAAAATGTTATGGCCCCTGATAATCCTCGCTACTGCGACATAAAGGACTATTTGTCTCTATAGCGACGAAAGTTCATCTGTATTACGACGAAGACACATGTTTGTCGCTCTAGCGACATAAAGCTAAACACGTGCAAATCAACGGTCATTGAATTTTTCTTATTGTTGAAATTTGATCGGTGTGGATTTTCCCTGGAACCACCACGATCATTGATCTATAAATACATGTTCTTAAGACATATTTCATCAAATTACTTGCTATAGTTGCAACAATTTTTCTGTTGATTGTTCGATCTGTGATTTCAAGAGTCCAGTACTAGTTTAACACATTGAATTTTTTTATCTCCTTTGGCTTCTAGATTAGTATTTTTAAATTCTTTGTCTCCTTTAATGTGTAAGTTCATACATAAAGTGAGTTAAGTATTCATTTTCTCCTTAATGCTAACATATTCAATTCCAACATGGCAAGAGATGGATGATTAGGAGGCATTGATTTGAACGTATCATGATAGAGTTTATAATTTTGTTAGGGAAGGTACATGAGAAATAATGGGTTCATCTTAGATTAATGGGTGTTTTAGGTAATATTATATATTCTTATTTAAAATAGATAAAATCGTTAGATGAACATGAAATTTATTCAATTTCAAAACCTTTGTAATATTTTAGTTTTGCATTGAGGTTTGTGGTTAGTAAACTAATTTTTTTCCTATGAGTAAATATAATGTCATCGCGATTGGTCTCTTAATCATTGTATGATTAAAAAAAGATGAAGATGAACTAATTAGGGAAGCAACATCATTTCTTTTGAAATGTTTTATTTGTTTAGTTTCTTATTTCTAGAGGGGTAAACTAACATGTGGTAATATCCTATGTGAAAATTGGTTTAAGCATTGTGATACCGTGTGCTTGTGAGAAATCATGTTTCCTAACTTGGGAGAACATAACCATTCTGGGGGATTTAAATTTTATTCCACCCTACTTTTGCTGAAAATCTGTGGAGAGAGATCCACAAAATAGGAAGCCCTAGTTCCCGCAGCTGCACAGTGTCTTCTTCTCAGGTTAGCTCTGATTCCATGTTAGATTTTAAACATTATTCTAGCATATCATTAGTATCTTTAACTGAGAGAACAACAAGCACATCAATCAAACACAAGAGACAATGAACACAATGTTTTTCCTTGGGGAAACCATAAATGGAGAAAACCCCGCAACTTCCTTAGAGATAGAATTAGCACCAAAGTGACACCCAAAAATAGTAAGATGATATCCCGACAGCAGTAACCTCTTTCTTCCTTACCCCAGTGTCTTTCTCTTCCTCAGCTATGCACTACAACTGAGTGTGAGTGACTGTGTGATAAATAGAGAGGCTACCTCTCTATTTATACTAATTCCCGACTTGACTAAACCCAACTAGGGCCGAATTCACTAGGTGAGTCTAATAACCCTAGTGCCCCAGAACTGCGAGGACTTTAACCCTTAGACAATAGGAGAGTTAACCACCTTGACTTGACATGACTTGTTTACATTATAGAAACTTCCCAATAGGAACATCGGGGCATGACATGAATCAAGTACATTACAAATGCATCCCGGAATAAACATCGGGTTACAATACATAAGAAATACAAGTGAATACATTCCAAAGTTACAATTACATCAACACTCTCTCTTAACTAGGAAGGTATTCTCTCGACACAATTTATTAGCACAAGTCTTCTTCTTTGTATCATTTGGATCATCATCAAGTCTTCGTCATCTTCACCTTCAAGTCATCTCTATCTTCAAGTCATATTCATATTCAATTCATCTTCATTTGGATCTGCATCATCACTCAATTTGGATCATCGTCACTAGATCTAGATCATCCCTTGATCTGGATCATCTCTGGAGCATCATCTCTGGATCTGGATCATCCCTTGATCTAGATCATATCTGCTGGATCATCAACATTGAATCTTCACAAGTGTTATCTCATGATTCTTCTCGTCACAGGAAGTTCTACAGAGCTAGCCCTTTTTCATGCTGGTTGTAGGCCTACCCTCCATGCACCTCTTTTCTAGCACTTATATCTGACCCTAAGTCAGAATGGCCCTCCCAGCACTTATATCTGATCATGTAGGAACCAATCCTATAATCATATTTGAAAGGAAACGCCAAGCACTCACATCTGACCATGTGGGAACACCTCCCACTACCCTTTCAAAAAGGCCTAGGACTCACATCCTTCAACCAATGATCGAAAAGGCCCAGCACTTACGCTTGGCCATGTGAGGAACCAATCCTCCATGCCAAAAGGTTCTGCACTTACATATAACAACCAATGTCAGAAAGGCTCAACACTTACATTCTACCATGTAAGGAACCGATCATTCATGCCAAAAGGGCTCTGCACTTACATATGACAAGCAATGTCAGAAGGGCATGCACTCACATCTGATCATGTAGGAACCAATCCTACAATCCTATCAGAATGGCCCCCAGTCCCAGACTGAGCTACCTGGTAATTGACGAGGTGCCTCCATTCCCAGAATGGCATTGAGCGCTTACTTTTGATCATGTAGGAACCAATCCTACAGTCACATCAGAATGGCTCAGCACTCACATCTAACATGGAAGGAACCAATCCTCTCACCATGACAGAATGGCTCAGCCCTTACATCTGACCATGGAAGGAACCAATCCTCTCACCATGTCAGAATGGCTGTGGGTCTCATCATTTTCCCTTTGGAGGAAACCTCAATATGGAGAACACCAAGCTTCTCCCTAAAGTACTCGAACTTCACCATAGCCAATGGCTTCGTCAACACATCATCTATCTATTCCTCCGTCACAACATACTGGAGTTTCACTACTGCCCTCTGCACCATATCCCTAATATAGTGATACTTGATCTTGATATGCTTCGACTTGTCATGGAACACTGGATTCTCTAACAACTTCATGCAACTCTGGTTGTCACAATGTATACAAGTAGCATCCATCTGGAGATCAAATAAGTCAGACAGTAGTTTCTGTAGCCATACTACCTCACAACTAGCTAAACAAGCTGCGACATACTCTGCTTCAACTGTACTCAGTTCCACACAGGATTGCTTCCTGCTAAACCAAGAGATCACACCTGATCCCATACTAAAGCAACAACCTGAAGTGCTCTTCCTATCGATGGCACTACCTACCCAATATGAATCAACATAACCCTCCAGGTTAATCTTCTGATTCGCCTCGTACTTGAGCCGATAATCAATTGTACCCCTCAAGTACCTCAGAATATGCTTTGTAGAAATCAAGTGAACATGTCTTGGATCTGTCAAGAACTGGCTCAAGGTGTTCACAACAAAGCAAATGTTTGGTCTCGTGTTCGTTAGGTACATCAAGGACCCAATCATCTGACGATACATTGTAGCATCAACCATCTCCGATGAAGAATCACTTAATAGCTCCAGGTTCGATGCCATAGGTGTGGCCATGGCCTTGCATTCCATCATCCCGAACCTCTTTAGGATCTCTATTGCATACTTCCCTTATTCGAAGGAGATTCCATCCGTATTCTGCCACACCTCCATACCTACAAAATAATGCATCATTCCCAAGTCCTTCATTTTGAACTCGGCAGCAAGCTTTCTCTTCGTATCAGCAATCAACCCATCCATACCTATTACAAATAGATCATCTACATACAGTAGGAGCATCACTGGGTTTCCATCTTCAACCTTGTAGTAAAGGTTGGAATCTGCTTTACTCTTGGTAAAGCCCAAACCGGATAGAAAGCTGTCAATTTTACCGTACCATGTCATGGGTGCCTATTTCAAACCGTACAAGTCTTTCTTCAATCTGCACACATGAGACTCCCTATCATGTGTCTCAAAACCGAGTGGTTGTTCTACATACACTTCCTCTTCCACTACACCATTCAAGAAAGCAGTCTTGACATCCATTTGGTGTATCTTCCATTTCATTACTGCAGCCAAAGCAAGTACCAATATGATGGAAGTGTATCTGGCTACAGGTGCAAAGGTTTCTTCATAATCTAATCCTTCCTTATATTTCTCTATGCTACCATCTGCAGCATGCTTGATCTTGTAGATCCATTTGGAAGTTACAACCGACTTCCCTTCTGGTCTTGGAACAACATCCCAAACATCATTCTTCATAATCGATTGATTCTCTTCGATCATAGCATCCTTCCATTCTTTCCATTCTGCTGCTTCTTCATAATTGGAAGGTTCTTCATTGATAAAGTCACATAGTAAGGCTACATATTCGGAGCAATATCTAGTTCTCTTTCTTTCTCTGTGATTCTCTTCTGGAGCCCCATATCTTTTTGTACCTTGGATAATTTCTCGTACCCAAGCATGTTTCCTCTTGTGAGGATTCTTCTCTTGAGGTGGATCTACAGGTCTTTGTGGTTCTTCAAATTCTTGATCTTCTTCTTGAGTTTCTTCATTCATGGTTGTATCATGAATTCTGGGTGCTTCTTCTTCTTTAGTATCTTCAACAAGTCTCTTTCTGGATTTGTTGTAAGCTGTGTATAAATGTTACATCCTTGCTGATGTTGATCTTCTTGTATCTTGGGAAGTATATTCTGTAAGCCTTTGAGCTTTTAGAGTATCCCACAAATATACCCTTCTTTCTTGAAGGATCTAGTTTTGTTCTCTTCTCTTTTGGAATGTGTATGTACATTGGACAGCCGAATATTCTGAGATGGCTGACTTCTGGTTTCTTTCCGGAGAAGACTTCTTCAAGAGTCTTGTTCTCGAGTACTCTGTGTGGAGTACAGTTCTGTACATACACCGTTGTTCTAGTAGCTTCTGCCCATAGATGCATAGGAAGATCTTGATCATGAAGCATTGCTCTTGCAGCTTCCATGATAGTTCTATTCTTCCTTTCTGCAACCCCATTCTGTTGTGGATTATAAGGAGTGGACAACTCCCTCTTAATCCGTGATTCTTTGCATAATTCTTTGAATTCATTTGATGTGAATTCTCCTCCATTATCTAATCGAAAGGTCTTGATCTTCTTTTATGTGTGGTTCTCGATCAAGGCTTTGAATTCCTTAAACTTGCTGAAAACTTCATCTTTGTTCTTCATGAAGTAAATCCATGTCTTCCTAGAAAAGTCATCAATGAAAGAAACATAGTATACATACCCACTTAGTGAACTTGATGACATTGGTCCGCATAGATCGGAGTGGATGATTTCCAAGATTCCTTTTGCCTTGCTCTCACTACTTGGAAATGTCTTCTTTGTATTCTTTCCTTTCGCACATCCTTTGCAGACCCCTTCATGTTTTTCTTGGATTTCTGGAAGACCTTCAATAGCTTTTCTTACAAGTGGTAGTGCTCTGTAATGCACATGTGCAAGCCTTCTGTGCCAAAGTTCATTTTGCTCTACTGTGTCATGGACCAAAGCTTGTTCTGGATGGCCCTTTAGTTTGTATAAACCTCCTTCTTGTTCTCCAATCACTATCGCATCATTAATAGTCTTTCCTCTTGACCACATGAGGACTTGGCCATCTACAAATGCAACCCTCATGCCTTTTGCATCCAATGCTGATATGGATAGAATATTCTTCTTCAGTCCTGGTACAAACAAGACATCCTTCATTTTCATAGACTTTTCGGAGTCTAGCTTGTAGGAGGATTCACCACTACCTTTTATGGGATATTGGTAGTCATCCCCAAGTTTCACCTTATGGGGTGAATTATGTTTGGATAGTTTCTCAAAGGATTCCTTGAAACCTATCATGTGCTTGGAATCCCCATTGTCAATAAGCCAATCTTTGCTTCCATGAGTGACAGTTCCCGTGAGAGCGGAGATCATAACATATTCATCTTCACTTGAAGAGTCTTTACTTTCTTGTTTTAATCTCTTCTTGGGAGGATCATCATCCTCGGCAGTGTGAGCATGATGTCTTCTTTTGGATTTCTTCTTCTTCTTGGATCCATTCTTATTCATGGGACAATTTCTAGCAAAGTGTCCTATTTCATCGCATGTATAACATCTGATTTTGGATGAATCCCTTCTTGCAATGTTATGTTTCTGATGAGAATGCTTACCTTGGTGATGATGATTTTCCCTTCTTTCTTTCTTGGAGTGTACTGTGAGATCTTGATCTTCACTTCCCATCTTTTCTTCTTGAGCTGCTATCCGAGCTTCTTCTTGAGAACATTCTTCCCACAATCTACTAAACTTGACCAACTTCTTTCTAGCACAGATTCCTTGGATGAAAGAATCCCATGACCTAGGGAGGCCATTCAATGTTGTCATCGCAATTTCTGCATTCTGCACTTCTTCATCTACTACTTCCAACTTTTCTTTGATCTGGGAGACCCTTGTGAAGTATGATTGGATGGTCTCCTCATTCTAGATCTTTACATTCTTCAACTGGTTCCTTAGAGTCATCTTTCGATTGATGTTCTTCCCTTCAAACAGTTTGGTTAGGGCATCAAACATTGCTTTAGGTGTCTTGAGGGAGGACACGTGTGGAATGAGGTGATCCTTGATAGAATATACAATGATCCTCTTTGCCATAACCAACTTCTTCTTATGTAAGGCCTTGGCCTCATCTCCCTCTGGAGCTGGAACCTCCTCATGGATGTAGGAGTCCAACTCATTTTCTTCTAGGACCAGGGAGATCCTATACTTCCAAGCTCAGAAGTTATCAGCTTCCTCAAGCTTTTCATCAAGCTTGGTATGATGATACATCTTAACTAAGAACCTCAAATGGAAATACAAAAGATTTAGATCTTACTAGGTCAAGATGTTGGATCTAGATTTGAAGCTGAAATCCTGCAATGCAGGTTTAGGAGTAGATTAGGGTTTTTCTTTTCTGGAGTTATGTCCAACCAAATGCTTTGAATTTGATCCCTAACTTTGATTTTGGGGAGGAGATAAATCCATGCCTGGGCTCACTGAAAAATTCCACTTCTATGAAAAGCCCTAATTTCCGGCACGAGTGTTGGGTCCAAAACTAAAAAACCTCAGAATTGGATTCTTCTTTGACAGAAAGATGCGCCCTAGGGAGGAGAGTTATTCCACCCTACTTTTTCTGAAAGTCTGTGGATAGAGATCCATAAAATAGGAAGCCCTAGTTCCTGCATCTACATAGTTTCTTCTTCTCAGGTTAGCTCTGATTCCATGTTAGATTTTAAACATTAAGGTAGCATATCATTAGGATCTTTAATTGAGAGAACAACATGCACAACAATCAAACACAAGAGACAATGAACATAGTGTTTTTCCTCGGGGAAACCATAAATGGAGAAAACCCCGCAACTTCCTCAGAGATAGAATCAACACCAAAGTGAAACCCAAAAAAAGGAAGATGATCTCTCGATAGCAGTAACCTCTTTCTTCCTTTCCCCAGTGTCTTTCTCTTTCTCAGCTATGCACTACAACTGAGTGTGAGTGAGTGTGTGATAAATAGAGAGGCTAGCTCTCTATTTATACTAATTCCCAACTTGACTAAACCCAACTAGGGCCTACTTCACTAGGAGAGTCTAATAACCCTAGTGCCTCGGAACTGCAGGGACTTTAACCCCTAGACAATAGGAGAGTTAACCACCTTGACTTGACATGACTTGTTTACATTATAGAAACTTCTCGATAGGAACATCGGGGCATGACATGACTCAAGTACATTACAAATACATCTCGAAATAAGCATCGAGTTACAATACATAAGAAATACAAGTGAATACATTCCAAAGTTATAATTACATCAACACCATCATCATCATCGCCATCATCAACACCATCATCATTGTCATCATCACCATCTTCATCATCGTCACCATCGTCATCATAATCAACCTCATCCTCATCCTCATCCTCATCATCATCATCAATGTTATCATCATCATCATCATGTTCATCCTCATCCTCATCATCATGTTCATACTCATTAGAATAATTGCAATCATCATCACTATGTTCATCCCCATTATAATAATCGCAACCATCATCATCTTCATCTTTATGATCATCAATGGTATCATAATCATCATCATCATCAATGGTACCATCATAATCATGATCATATTCATCCTCACCATCTTCTTCATTAGCATCATCATCATCATCATCATCTCCATCATTAACACTATCATCATCATCGTCATCACCATATTCATCATCATCATCATCAACATCTTCATCCTCATCCTTGTCCTCATCATCATCGATGTTATAATCATCATCATCAATTTTATCATCATTATCATCATGTTCATCCTCATCATCATCATCATGTTCATCCCCATTAGAATAATCGCAATCATCATCATCTGCATCTTTATGATCAATATCAATGCTATCATAATCATCATCATCATCAATGGTATCATCATAATCATCGTCATCCTCATCCTCATCATCTTCATCATTAGCAACATCATCATCATCATCACCATCTTCATCATCGTCATCATAGTCATCATCACCATCTTCATCCTCATCATTGTCAATGTTATAATCATCATCATCATCAATGTTATCATCATCATCATCATCATCATCATCATCATGTTCATCCTCATCCTCATCATCATGTTCATACTCATTAGAATAATCACAATCATCGTCATTTTCATCTTTATGATCAATATCAATGCTATCGTAATCATCATCATCATCAATGGTATCATCATAATCATTGTGACCTCCACCCTCATCGTCTTCATTATTAGCAACATCATTAATATCGTTAGTTCATTAGTATCCTTTTGTATTTGACTCATACCCATCCTAATAATTCCTTTGATGTTAGTCTTGTTTCCTAGTATATGAAAACTCAGGAAATAAACAAAAGAGATACTTTGGTATATCCAAGGTACAATTCAATTTGGTACACATTACAATTCAAGGAGGCTCCTTTATTGATTGGTTTCCTTGGTTGTGATTGGGATGGAAACCCTAATAATAAGAAGTATTATAATGGTAATGTTTTAAGTCTTGGTTATAAGCATGTAACTTGGTCTTGTAAGAAACAACAATATCTTGATTTATTCAATAGAAGGATAGTATTAAGTCATAGTTAATGCAAGCCAATAAGTTTTATGGATTTGATGGTTGGTTCTAGAAACATCATCTAACCACACTCTAATGTATTAATCAAATTTCCATAAATCTCACCAAAGGTCCAATCAACATCAACACAAAAATAATTTTGAGATACACATTCGATTCATTAGAAAGATTATTCAAGATCACACTCTCAAAGTTCCATTGTTTCCTACAGAAGGTCAAGTCACAAAAAAATTCACAAAGTCTCTTACAAAAGTGAAGGTTTCAAAAATTCAATCTATGTTAGGAATTCAATAGGTTTCCACTAATAGGGGATAGTCCCTAATTCCTCCACCCTTATCCTATAAAGAACAAACAATACAAATTAAAAACAAATCATAATACATAAAACAAATATAAAACAAATAATACAATTAAAACAAATATAAAACAAATAATACAAATAAAACATAATATAAATAAAAAACAAAGGCATAAAACATAAAAAAAATGAACAAACAACCCTCGTTCCCATGAGGAACAAAGTAATAAGAGTCAAATCCCGCACTCGCCCATAATCCCAGACAGTGACTGGTGCCATGCTCACCCAAAATCCCAGATAGTGACTGGTGCCCATAGGAGACAATGAATGGTTCCCACAGGAGACAAAGGAGTTAGTGACTGGTGCCTACGCGCGGAGTAGGTAGAGGCACTAACCAAAACTCCCCCAACCCGTCGGAATCCGATAGAGAATTTTTTGTAGAAATGGTAATTAGGAGTGGTTAGTTCAAAATTTTGAAGATCTGGATCGTTTTAAAATCGAGCACTAGGGGAGGTAAATTCCATTTCTCAAACTGCATATTTACTGAAATAGAAATTTTTTGGGATGATTTTAACCAGTTTTATTGAAACATTCACTGGAAAGGCGGGGTGATTTGGTTGTGTTTTATCCTACGCACGGCTTGCAAAGATGTCTTCAGTAAGTAAATTGCTTTCAGTTAATCCATTAACTCAATTTCTAGAATAATCTATAATGCTTTGCGTGTATGAGAGTTGCTCCTATCTTCCCTCCATATATTGTAGTCAAGGTTTTATTGATAGATAAAAAGTAAAAAATAAAAATTGAGAATTGTTCCACATGAATCCATACAGAGGGATGAGTGTTTGAAAAATCCTTGAGCCAACATAGGGTAACAATGGAACCCATCATTACCAAAACAAAACTGATCATGAAAGGATGTGGCAACACCCCTAAGGACAAAGGTGACATGCCTCCCAATGTGTACATGATCCCCTCTACTATGCAACTTTTGTTTTGTTTATGGTCGGATTATGCAAATCCAATAGACCCAAGACCTTGATAAAATTTTGTTTATATACACAACAGGATTTGAGCCCAAAATCCGATGACAGAATCCAACAACATCCAACGTAAAGTACATTTTTGTCAGATTACAATGATGAAAAGTACTATACCTTGCGATTTATTTAAGCATCGTCGATTTTTCGACTTTCCTCATCGTAGGTTTTTCAATGAGACTTTGCGACACTAGTTCGTCAGATTTGCAACACGCATTCGTCGGATATTCGACACTAGTTTGTTAGATTTGTGATGACACGTGAAAGCATATTCGTCGGATTTGCGACGATAGGTGAAGGGGAGTGCGTCGAAATTTCGACGATCTTGGGCTATTTTTTAAAATAATATAAAGGCATATTTAAAATAAAATAAATCCATATTTCCAAGGGTAAGTAGGTTCATAATCTTCATCATCGTCAACGTCATCATCTTCATCATCATCATCATCAACATCATTATCATCATCATCAACAACATCATCATCATCATCATCTTCATCATCGCCATCATCATCATCATCTTCATCTTCATCATCATCATCATGTTCATCATCATTGTCTTCATCATCATCATCATCATCATCATCATCGTCATCATGATCATCATCATCATCATCGTCATCATGATCATGATCATCATCATCGTCATCATCATGTTCATCATCATCATCATCATGTTCATCATCATCGTCTTCATCGTCATCATCATCATCATCATCATTATCATCATCATCATCATCATCTTCATCATCGTCGACATCATCAGCATCTTCATCATCATCATCATCATCAGCATCATCAGCATCATCATCTTCATTGTCGTCTTCATCATCATCATCATCTTCATCTTCATCATCATCATCATGTTGATCATCATCATCTTCATCATCATCATCATCATCATCATTATCATCATCACCATGTTGATCATCATCATCATCGTCTTCAACTTTACAAAGGATTTCCACACACTTCTAAATTAATATACCTTGATGGATTGTTTAGGCTTAAGCCTTTAGATTTTTTTTATTTAAGCATATGGAATGGATTTATGGCACAAACTATGATACCAATCAATTAATTTATATGGTTGTTCATTTCTAATTAGAACAAGTGGGATTCAAGGATAAACATTATTTACATTTTCTTTAGTGCATTTGGCTTTGGGATAAACCGTGACAAATGGATTATTTATATTTTCATCAAGCTCATTTGGATTTAGGATAAATAGCCACGACAAAGGGATAAATGTCCACCAGAAGGGATAAACCACGACATGGTTGATGTCTAAAATAGAGGAGAAGGAAGTCTGAACCTATCACGTGCCAAAAGAGGAGGAGACACACAAATTACTAAAGCCTTGTGCGTGTTCTCCTAGAGGAGACCCACATACTTCTACACCCAATTATACGCCTAGAGGAGATCGAGACCACAACCAAAAAGGAGACCGAGATGTCCTCAGTAAGTTGAAATATCAACCAAAACATTTAATATTTGAAAATTATTTATGTGCAGAGCACATAAAAAAGAAAATTTCCCACACACTCCAAGGGCTGCCTTTTCTTACCCTCAGCACCCTTTTCCTTGGACTTAAAACAGCCTCGCCTAATCACATTGGCCCTCGGCCCTCTTTGGTTCCAGGCTATAACAACCTTATTCTAGCAATATACAATTTTCAAATTCATTTTGGAGACTGTCTCTAAACGCTACCCTAATTCTCCACCTGCAAACATAGCAAACAAACAGTTGTTTGAGGTTAAAACAAGTGATAAATAGCATATTTCGGATGCACAATTCCTAGGGCACTTCCTACAGTACATTTCAGACCTCATATGCAAACACATGTTGTTCTCTTTCATTCATTGACATGAATGGATAGACTTACAACTGAATGGTAATTGCATAATGAAATGAGGGATGTTACATCCATTTAACAGGACTGTCATAAGTGTTTGGTGTTGTGTTTGGATATATGATAGACATAAAGGATTTATATATTTTCTAATTATAAGTATCTTAAGGTTAATTGCAACTACCTAGATCCAAGGGCTACCAAATAAACCCTATCCCATCACTTGCACACTCACCAATGCTACTCCCCTCTCTTATGGAATTTATTATTATTTTGGAGGAATTGGTCCATCATTTTAAATGTGGCAGATTTGATCCTTGATACTTATATACTATCCCAAGAACATGCTTGTGTGGGGGCTACTTTATGATGGAGTTCTATATCAATCCCATTGTTTGTACCCTTCTTTGGAGTTGTTTTTAGTAAGAGTTTGATTTGGTTTAAGAATGAAATGGCCCTTTGTTCACATGTGGCACCATTTAAGAAGAGGAGCACTCTACATTTGAGGCTCTTTCTGTACACATCTCTAGTTCACACCACTCCAAAAAGCCTTGCAAGTCATCTAAGAAAGAGTGCTCATGTTAGGAGAAGACAAGTGGCATGTTGGTGAATATGTCAAGCACATTTGAACTCTTCAAGGCTAACATCCTAAGGTTTTGGCCTCATTTCATTAATTTTTGTTTTTGTGGTAGTTGGATGGAAACCTACAAAATAATACCAAATCCTCATTTACAATGTGTTTCTTCCATTGTGGCGAAATGTCCTAGGCCATTGGGCTAAATGCTGAAGATATATTTGCAGATTTGGACCTAGATTTTGGGATATTCAAGGCTATCATTTTTCATTATAAGGTTGTTGTCATGTAATATTTTTTTCTTTTCCTACCTAAAAAATACTTATAATAATATAGTGTTTATTAGCCATCATATGAGGGTTGTGAAGAGTGATATGTTTGTCCTCTTAAGACTTGATAATATCAGGTCTAAATTGTGCAATGTATAGACTGATTATTCAATGGAATATTGTCTCTTTATTGGATATATTCAACTTTAATGTTATAATTTGAGGCACATATATAATGGAATTGGTGTAGTATATTTTTGAGCTTTGTACATTGGATGTAAGTGTAAATTGTACACCTATTATGGTCAATCCTTAAAAATATTGTAGAAAACGCTTGACATGCCTAAGCAAGGATTTTGGCTCAAGTGAAAGAAACAACTTTTATAGGCCTATGAAAGAGGAGTTCAACAATCAAAACCATTGACATCGGGTTACATGGAGGGCTTGGATCTTTTGATTTAATGCCATTCCCATATTATCATACATGATAGAATCCAAGGAAAAAGTTATAATCGTACCAATCCTGCATTCATAAAAAGTGTTGTATATTGAATTCCTACTCTCCATGTGATGTTTGATGAGGTTGGAACCACTATCAAAACCCTAGGTTCTTCTCAAATGGACTCAAACCATAGAACTTCAATTATCCTCTAGGTTTTATCTTTCAAAAACACCAACCCTTCAAGTGTATTCTAGGTTTTGTCTTTCACAAACCCTAGCACCTTCCTTCCTTGCATATAGACAAGTATAAAGACTCATGGAAAGGTTTTCTTGAAGTTACAATTCATCCAATCAACTTTCACATGATTCTACATGAATAGTAGAACTAAAGACACTCTCCTTAGGGCTCAAGTCCCAACATATTACAGATATGAAATTTACTTATTAACAACAGAATTGTTACAGCCACAAATTTAGCGTCTTAGCTTCTATATACTTGTCAAATCACTCAACAAAATTAGCTAATTGTTATGATAAATTAACATACCAAACAACCCTATAAACTACTCATTAACCATGAGAATATACTTTGCAAACCATCTCTTCAAATACACAGTCTGGACAAGAATGTACACTTGACATATACATAAAAATGAAGTTACAAGTACATACCAACAACTTATCACAAGTTGGTACACAATAGTCCTTCAATATTATCCACAAGCTAAGAGTCTCCAATGCATCCAAACCGTAGCTAGGGTGTATACCATCAATAGAAAACACTAATGAGCAATGCAAAGGCCTAGCAATGTATCCCACCAAGCTATCTAACCACACCAAAAGCCTTAAAACAAGTTAGCACCAACACCAACAAGTCCATTCTTTATCTTTCACCAAGATTGCATCACACAAACTCTCCAAGCAAAGTGCTCCAAGACTCCTCTATGGTTTCTTTGCCACAAACCCTAGGTCCTACTTGCATGGACTCAAACCCTAGCACTTCAAGTATCCTCTAGGTTTTATCTTTCACAAACCCCAACCCTTCAAGTATCTTCTAGGTTTCTTCTTTCACAAACCCTAGCACCTTCCTTCCTTCCATAAAGACAAGTATAAAGATTCAAGGGAAGTTTTTCTTCAAGATACAATTGATCCAATCAACCCTCACTTGATTCTACATGAATAATGCAACTAAAGACTCTCTACTCCCTTCATAAATAATAGGTGATGGAGGCCAACAATAGTAAAGTGGACTAAATCCACAAGCAACCTAATATATTGTCAATATATGTTCTCCTCTTGAAGTGCTCTCTGTCCAAGGTGTACACATGTTGAGACAAGGCTCCTCAAGGGGTTTTCTCTCCAGGCATGGGTTTCATTTACATAATCCTTTTGTAGAGACTGCCCATATAGGGATTGCAAAACCATGGATTGGTGTGACCTTTACTTTCCATCTTATGAATTGGATAGGAATTATCCGAGTACAACAAAGTTTTGTCGCTAGTTTTCCCAGCCATATTCACCATCTCAAATTTTGGAAATTTCATCTAGTTTTGCACACAGATATTTGTTTTTGCATTATGGAAATGTTGTTGAAGAACAAGATAAACAAATCAGTCATTTCTAGCAATCTAAATTGAGGAAGTTTCATTTTGATGTCATTGCATAATAATTCCAGCCAAGAAACCCTATATTTTTAGATGCATGTGTGGGTAAAGGATCATCTCTTGAGCCATTTTTTAGGCTGGAAATGAGATAGTACAACAAACTTTTGTCGCTAATTTGCCCATCCATCTTCACCATCTCAAATATTGGAAATTTCATCTAGTTTTGCACACAGATATTTGTTTTTGCATTATTGAAATGTTGTTGAACAACAAGATAAACAAATCAGTCATTTCTAGCAATGTAACTTGAGGCAGTTTCATTTTGATGTAATTGCAAAATAATTCCAGCCAAGAAACCCTATATTTTTAGATGCATGTGTGGGTAAAGGATCAGCTCTTGAGCCATTTTTTAGGCTAGAAATGAGATAGTACAACAAATTTTTGTCGCTGATTTTCCTAACCATCTTCACCATCTCAAATTTTGGAAATTTCATCTAGTTTTGCACACATATTTATTTTTGCATTTTGGAAATGTTGTTAAACAACAAGATAAAAAAATCAGTCATTTCCAGCAATGTAACTTGAGGCAAAATTCCATTTCCTTGTTTAAACATTTTTCTTCATGTCAAGCTGAGAATATTGTGATGATGGAGGAGCCTACATCTATCTCTTGAAGATATTGTTGATAATTTTGCAAGTTGGCATCCTCATGTTATTTATGTTTAAACTTTATACAAGCCCTATCAAATATTGGATGGAAGAGGCTTGCGGGAACACTTGCCATTCATGTTAAATGTCTGATGATATTGTACATGCTCATGATCTCGTGATGAATATTGCAACATGATTTCTTATGATGATTATTTGCAATTTACATTGATGAGTTATAAGCATGCATCAAGGAGAACACCTATGATGATGATGATTGCTCTAAATTATGTCCTTGTCACACAAAATAAAAAATACACATATGGGTGTCAAATTCACAAGCCCTAGATTCAACATGAGACCTACTTCCTAACACCAAATCAACAAGGGGTATGCATTTCTTTCAATTCTTGAGCAACAATTTTTATATTTTCATTTCAATATTTCCTAGCAAAGATCAATATCTTTAACAGAGCCCCCACCTGTACCCTCAATTTCATGATAATGTGGTCGACCCCTCAAAATCCCTGTATACTCCAGCAGAGCATATAATGGCACCTGAATTACGTTTACAGTGGAGAAACACATCCCATATCTTCTAGAGCCAGTGTTCTTAAACTCTTCGGTGCTTGTACTAGAAGTTTCCATTTAAATCAGGACCTTTAATTGGGGTTTATTTGTTAAAATCATGGGACCTTGACTTAGGGTTTGGTAGATACAATGTCTAAATCTAAAAGGCCTCCCTCGGCCTTCCAACTTGGGTCTCACTTGTACAAGTTGTAGATCAGCATAAAACCTTATTTTTTTTTAAACAAGTGCATGATCATCTTCAGTTCTAGGAAATATGTGAAGCAATTTCCTGTAGGAACATTCCTTTGAAACATTGCAAAGCAATCCCTTTTATTCACTATGTTAAATGATGGGTAGTTTTTGGGGAAAGAATATTGGTAATTTGAGAAAGTTTTCCATCTAGCATTTACAAGATTTGATGCCATATTAAGGAGTTTACTATCCTATCAAGGAGGAGTGTTCAGCCTTGAAGATCCACATCTACCATATGAAGGATTTGTTCAACATTATTAAGTACCCTTATTTGAAAATTGTTCTTCAATGACTAAAAATGATTGTGCTTGATGACAAAAAGAGGTATAGTCCAAAGAGTAACATCTGAGATGTGTGCATTGAGTTATTCGGTTCATTGGATACATGGGTAAACACTAAAAATAGGAAGCCTAAAACCATGCATAAATATATGATCTTCGTACACTTGTGTAAATATCAAGACAATAGTTAATGACAAAATGAATAGATAAGGATTGAGTTATTTGGTTCATTGGATACAGGGGTTGACTCTATTATTAAACATTTGTTACAATTTTATAACATTTAGTTTAGGATTTTTTTGTGATGAGTTGGAAGTTTATCTAAGTTATATGTAATCCTACGAGTGTAGAGTAAGGAGAGGGGAGTGGCGAAGAAAATGAATAATCAGGCCAATGTAGAGTGGAGAAGTGACCTAGAAGTTGTGTGATTAGGTGGGTGTAGTGATAGAAGCTCTCAGAATGTGAACTCATCTATAGAGGTTGGAGAAAGTAATGCATTTCGTCAGATATCCGACATATATGCTATACTACCGACATATTCAATTCATTTTTTATATGAATTTAGCCATGTCTACAGGGAGCACAATATGAGTGCAGACTATTTATCCAAGGAAGCATTGAATATGAAGGCTAGCCTCCTCTCCTTCTCGTAACTTTTAGAAGGAGAAATCATTGAGGAAGGCATGACACAGTTAATATAAGAGCCTTTTTATTTCTGTGGCATAGTCTTTTTTGGTTCTTTCTACTATGGGATACATCAACATCTTTCTTGTTTTAGCTGGGGATATAGAGTTTGTTTTAATCCCCTCAGGGGTGTGTTTTCTCCACCCTCAATGGCTCATTGGATAAGTTGTTTGGAATCCTTATGTTCTCCATGTGGTATTGCTACTTCAGTCATCTTAGGACTATGGGTTCCATCCCTCCCCTTGGGAATTTTTTTGATACTTATGATCTCCACTCATTACTGGACTGACTTATTGTCAGGACTGTGTAAAAGTTACCTTTGATTCACTATTGAATATCAAGGAAAACCTCTTTTTATTCTAAAAAAAGTTACAAAATATTTGCAAATGATTTTTTTAGATATATTGAGATCCGTAAACTGGGTCTTAAACATTTTTGGGTGAGGAAACAAACTAAATTAAAAAAGGCACAACTAAAGAATATTGTTAAAAGCATAGTTTGTATTTTGAGATAAATTGGCTGAAGCATTTGCTATGGAACGACTTGATATCTATATCGTGTTAAAGGACTATGTGATGAACTGTTATACTAGGTAATTATTGATATTATTCAGGATAATGATATCACCATTATGTCATTCTTATAAGTCTTTCCAAGTTTTTTCTTGGTATTTTGCTATTATTTTTCAATTTGTTTTCTGGCCATGGTGCAGGTAGAACCAGACATGTACTTTTCAGACCTATCTTCCTCCAGAGAGGGGAGTTTGGGAAGGATAGAGGAAATTGAGACATCCAGTAGGTCTACAAGGCTAGATCAACTAGATGTCATAAGATCATAAGAAAATTCAATAAACACATGGAATTTTTCCTCAAAGAAATGGGGTCATGTTCCTATGATGATGAGACAGTAGGAGACGTCAAGGTTCCCTTAAGGTACAAATACCTAGTGAAACAATGGGTACATATAGATCTTCCTCAAGTTAACACTGATTTTGGTGTGAATGAGAAGATATATAGAATTGCACCGTCATCATTACATGGATTGGGATTGTTTTGCATGGATGGCATAAAGGTTGGATATGGTAGATGTACAAAATTGATGGAGTATGGTGGACCCTCTTACAACTATAATGATTGGATGCGCTTGGTCAAATATACATGAAGTATGTGTAGATATGGGTTGTTAGCAAATTATATACAACTGAAAGACAAAGATAAAAATAAAGTAGCAACGTTGTACATTAATGGAAGGCCAAAAATAACTGGGAATATTGTGGGGTTTATAAACAATACACAACCAGGCTCTACACTTAAGCAACACAACTGCATATTTGAGGCACGTGAAGGAAACTATGTCTTTGTATGTGCCATTAAATCAATAATTTTTGGGGAAGAAATGCTTATTAATTACAATTTGAATTGAGTATATACAAACACAGTTAGTATGGATGTGGTACATCTAACAATTTACCCAACCTTTTATTAATTATTTTAACATCTTTAGGATTTTTAGTTAGCATATAATTATAATATTTTATTAAATTTCCTATGTTGACTATATAGGGAGGTGATGGGGAGCGCATCACCCCAGCAAGCGCATCACCCCAGTAGGTGATAGGAGTACACGATCCGTGAGGCAATAGGCATACATTAAAATGTTATGTTTAAAAAAAAATTTAGTGAGTATTTTGGTTTCGTTAGGTAATTTTTAGTATTTTTTTTATGCAGGTTTCTTTCAGGAACACCTCCCTCACAGTTGATGTTAGTAGACCTACTTCAAGGCAGCAAATATACATCGATATTGCCATTGTAAAAATTTAGGATGGACAAACAGATCTGTTGTTATGTATTTTCAATGGTATATTCAGTTCATTTATATAATCTTATCTATTTTCCATGCAGAGTGTTGATCAGGGAAGCCACCCGACAATTGATCAGTTGACTGCAGCATCAAGGCAACAGGTAAGCATGAATTTAATTCTACATTTTAAATACTTTAAAATTGTACACATGTATAACGTGTAGCATAATGTTTATTTTTTTATGTAATTTTTTCGTTTTTATGTTTGCGTTCATCATGATAATGTTGTCTACTTTTTTTGCATGTTGATGTTCGAGGAAAGTTCCCAGCTGTTGATAAAATGACTGGAGCCTTGGGGCAATAGGTAAAACTAAATGTAATTCTACATTCTAAATACTTCAAAGTTGTACACATAAAAAATGTAGCATAATGTTTATTTTGTTGTGCATTTTTTATTTTTTACAATTGCGTTCATTATGATAATGTTGTATAATTTTTTTGTAGGTGGATGATCGGAGAAAGTCCCCAGTTGTTGATAAGACCACACCATCATCTAGGAATCAGGTAAACATACATGTAATTCTATTAATATATCACGATAGTCAATTTTTGTTAATATAATTTTTTGCGCAGACTATTGCTTCAACAACTAAGCAATGTTTTATATATTTCTGTTGCAGACAAATGATTCGGTCTATGAAATAGAAAATTAGAAGACCTTAGATTTTGATGTCTACTAGTTGTTCAATGATGCTGAAATTAGTACTTCTGTAGACCCATTGAAGGTGCTACATAAGACCTTGAAAAAATAAAATGAGGAAATGGTTCGTCTGGAATTGATAGTTCCAATGACAAACAAGATCAAATCAAAGGTTCATTTGTTGATCAAGAGATACCAGTCCCTGAAAGTAAGTTGTGGAATCCTAATGCAAATTCATTTTGAACTTTATGATTTTTAATTTTATATGATAGTGAACTTATAATACAATGGTTTGTATTTACAGGAAATTTTGCAACCTCACACTAGTGGTGAAGGAGGTGTTGGTCCCAGTGACCAAACCACTCCACGTACACCACATACTGCACCCATTTTTCCACTGAACAGTCGATAACACGCTCTGTGACACCCCCATGGACAACAGAGGGTGCAGCCGATGCTGATCAACCCACAACGGATCCTACATAAGAAAGGGTGGATGCAGGGTTTGATACTAATGTTGATGCTGAAGTAGCATTTCTTGGATCTTCTCGTGTCACTAGCACTGTTTCAATAGTGACAACAGTTTTGGTGAACGATGATCACGTTCCAATAAACATAGAGAATATTCCAGGTAATTATAGATTGTTTAATTTAGTTTTTATAATTTGTTTCTAATATACGGATATTTTTTTTAATGTTGACTAATGATGGCATGAATGTTTTGCAGGAAATGATGTATGTTATAAAAATTAAATGATTTGGCCTTGGAGATATTCAGGCCCACCATCCACACAAGGTGGGACAGATAGGAAAAAGATTTAAAGGATGAGCTGACTAATCAGTTGGTTGGTCTGTTCGGAAAAGATACCTTCGATACATTGAAGGTCCTAAAGAAGGATGGACAACATTTGAAGATTGTCCGAGACCAATATAGGGTTCACCTAGAAAAGAAACCTAGGTATGAGTGCCCTCCAATGATTCCATCAAGGAAGTGGAAAACCCTAATGGAAGATGGAAAAGAGAAGGGTCTAAGAAAAGCAAGAAAGATACCACCAGGAATAGGGAGGTATGCAATACATTCCACAATGTAATGGTAAGCCTTATTATTATTAATTTTTATATCGAACTTGGAACATCGACTAACGTTATTCAACACTTGATTAGGCTGTCGGACACATCAAATGCCACCAAGGAAAGACTGGAAAAAATAGGTCAACACAAGCTTTGTCTTGGTGGTTATTCGAATTTGGTGGCACTAATTGTAAGTATCGAAAACCCCATACTGCATCCAAATAATATATAGAAAATTATTTTTGTTTTACTCTGGCAAAAAATGTAAAATTAATGACATCATGCAAATATGCAGGCCGACCAATTCAAATAATTTCCTAGTCAGGAAGACTTTAAGCTTGGCTTCCAACACGACTTTGAAGTCATTTTTGAACATCGAAGAAGCTTGCTTGGGCATACTGCATGATCTTCTATTGATCCATCTGGTGCACAGGTATATAAAAACTATATAGTTTAATGAAAATTTATTAATTCTCATGCAATTTATTCGTTATAAAAACATAACATAAACTATTTATTATGTTTTGAGCAGGAAAGTAATGATCCCGTTAATGTGGAGGATGTACACCAACCAGTCGAATATCATCCTTCGATTCTTGGTAATGAATTTATTAATATGCTATTGTTTTGTATAGATAATTGTAGATGATGAAGATTAATTCTAATTCTCCACAATTCAACTGCAGAGCATGTAGATGCAGGTAACACTAAAAAGGTTGAGCTTGTACAGGATAATGATGAACATGTTGATGTAACCATGCCAGGTAAAAAAACACCTTTGTAACATTTTTTTAAATGAATTACTTGTATTTATAAAACAAAAATAAATTAATGAAATATTTTGACATTATTGCAGCAATTCGAGCCCCTCGCTGCAAGTTCAACCTAGCGAGAAATATACTAGGGAGACCGATGAGAATATTCTGGAATATGTGCTTCTTGCTCAATATGTAAAGAGAAGAAAAGTAAATAGGAAGTGACTGAAGAAATTTTGAGTAATTCTTTTTTATAACAAAATTTAGTATATGGT
>LPNX010903283.1:742709-778098 GCA_001517045.1 Pseudotsuga menziesii | reverse complement strand
TGATGTTCATGATGTTGATGGTGAGGATGATGATGAGGATGATGAGGATGAATGATGATGATGTTCGTGATGTTGATGGTGATGATGATGATGAGGATGATGAGGATGTTCATGATGTTGATGATGTTGATGATGAGGATGATGATGATGATGATGATGTTAATGGTGATGATGATGAGGATGATGATGATGATGTTCACGATGATGATGAATGATGATGAATGATGATGATGATGATGACGATCATGAAGGTGATGATGATGATGATGATGAATGATGATGAGGATGAGGATGAGGATGAGGATGAGGAGGATGATGATGATGTTCATGATGTTGACGGCGATGATGATGATGAGGATGATGATGATGATGTTCATGATGATGATGGTGATGATGAGGATGATGATGATGTTCATGATGTTGACCAGTGTTGATGATGAGGATGATGATGATGATGATGATGTTGATGGTGATGATGATGAGGATGATGATGATGATGTTCACGATGTTGATGGTGATGATGAATGATGATGATGATGATGAGGATGATGATGATGATGAAGATGAATATGAAGATAATGACGATGATGATCATGTTGATGATGATGATCGATGATCAATGATCATGGAGATGATGATGATGATGAAGATGAATATGAAGATAATGACGATGATGATCATGTTGATGATGATGATCGATGATCAATGATCATGGAGATGATGATGATGATGAAGATGAATATGAAGATAATGACGATGATGATCATGTTGATGATGATGATCGATGATCAATGATCATGGTGATGATGATGATGATGATGATGAAGATGAATATGAAGATAATGACGATGATGATCATGTTGATGATGATGATGATGATGATGACAATGGCGATGATAATGAAGATGATGAGAAAGGTGATGATGATGATGATGTTGATGATGACGATGGTGATGGTGATGATGATGATCATGTTGATGATGATGATGATGATGAAGTTGAAGATGATGGCGATGATGATGGTGATGATGATGATGATGATGATAATGATGATGATGAAGGTGATGATGATGATGAGGATGATGATGATGATGTTCATGATGTTGACGGTGATGATGATGATGAGGATGAGGATGAGGATGATGATGATGATGTTCATGATGTTGACGGTGATGATGATGATGAGGATGAGGATGAGGATGATGATGATGATGTTCATGATGTTGTTGGAGATGATGATGATGACGATGACGATGATGATGATGATGAAAATGATGATGACGAGGATGATGATTATGATGTTCATTATGTTGATGGTGATGATGATTATGAGGATGATGATGATGATGAATGATGATGTTCATGATGATGATGATGATGATGTTCATGATGTTGATGGTGATGATGATGAGGATGATGATGACGATGTCCATGATGTTGATGTTGATGATGATGATGATGATGATGATGATGGAAATGATGGCAATGGTGATGATGATGATGATGACGATGGTGATGATGATGGTGATGATGATGAAGATGATGGTGATGATGATGATGATGATGCTGATGTTCATGATGTTGATGGTGATGATTATGATAAGGATGATGAAGGTGATGATGATGGTGATGATGATGACAATGACGACGATGGTGATAATGTTGATGGTGATGATGATGATGATGGCAATGATGGCAATGGTGATGATGATGATGATGACGATGGTGATGATGAAGGTGATGATGGTGAAGATGATGATGATGAAGATGAACACGATGAAGATGATCATGATGATCATGGCGATGTTAATGATGATGATGATGGTGATGGTGATGTTGATGATGAGGAAGGTGATGATGATGAGGAAGAGGATGATGATGATGATGACAATGATGATGACGACGATGATGTTCATGATGATGATGACGACGATGGTGATGATGATGTTCATGATGTTGATGGTGATGATGATGATGATGACGATGATGATGAAGCTGATGATGGTGATGAGAATGAGGATGATGATAATGATGATGAGGATGAGGATGAAAATAATGATGATGGCGATGGTGATGATGATGATGATGATGAGGAAGGTGATGATGATGATGATGAAGAAGATGAATATGAAGGTAATGAAGATGATGATCATGTTGTTGATGATGCTGAAGATGATGAGGAAGGTGATGATGATGATGATGATGAAGATGATGAGGAAGGTGATGATGATGATGATGTTGATGACGACGATGGTGATGATCATGTTCATGATGTTGATGATGATGAAGTTGAAGATGATGAAGAAGATGAAAATGATGATGAACACTATTTTTGGTTTTAACAAACGCGCACGCGATTTGTATGCACATAATGCGCTCATGTTTTGTATAGTTAAATCGTGCTCGCGTATTGTTTAAATTAAAAAATTTATTCCATCCAAATGATAAGGCCAAGCCTCCACCCATGCTTTCATGGAATTCCTATGCTTATGTGTCTGCTTTGTACTTTGCTTCGGATTCAACATGCCTGTGCCTTGGAGTATGATAAACCATGGCAAATTCAGCATTATATCCATATTTTCAATATGCTCGTGTTTAGCGGTTCGTCTGATTATGCTGCACACCTCTATTTTTTATGAGATTTTAGAAACAGATATGGTTTTTTTTGCAGATTCTAAATATGTAAATTTTAACAAGAATACATAATTTTTTCTATTTTTTTCTTATTTATCTTCTGTCATCACTCCTCAACTCAAAAAACACACTGGTAGTGTTTCGTCCATATCTCTTTCGTTTCTCAACCATTTAAAAAAAATTGTATGGTGCACTAAAGAACACCAACCTTTACATGCTATAAAAAACCCATTTCTAAATAATTGCATTAAGACATTCAAATGATGCACCCACAATTGACGTACCATTTTCGAGGTTTGATCTCTTAGATAATTAAAAAAAAATTAAAAAAATTATTTTTATTATTGGAAAAATAGTCGTGCACTAGTCCTATATGTTCTCTATATGTATACTGGTTTTCGTAAGTTTATTCCATCATTTAGACACTCAGACGCTGCACCCACAAAAACATATACCTTAGAATTTGTCCAAAAAATAAAAAGTGCCCGTTAAAATTTATCTAACTTTTATAGTTAACGGCATTTTCAATAGAAAAAAAATATATATTTGGAAAGGTCATTCAATTTCCTACATTTCTTGATGGATGCCTGTTTTTTCAGTTTTGTATTGCATCTAACGTGCCAAAAGAGACCCTCAACTTCTTGCACACACCCCTACATAAATGGAAGTCACCGCAATATGAGGTCAAACAAGGCCACATAGCGGAAATACCTACCAATATTATAGAATATGTTATAGTTTTTGCAGGATATGTTAATTAAGTATAGTCTCTTAAGAATAAAGATAAATATATTTAAATACAAGCCAGTTTCAAATATGGTTATAAATGTAAATGCTTTTTTAATATAAATTGGAAACGTTGATAAAAAAAATTAAACCCAATAATATGTAATAAACACTTTGCAAATGATATATACTTTAATTAATCAATTGTCAAGAAATGAATTTAAGGAGAATATCATCTTGCATTGCTGAAGGAGTTGCGTGGAGTCGCGTTAGCGTAACCAGGCAGATGCCATTGGAGATATATGAGATGCATAAGTACCCAATTCAATTCCATTTTCAATATTGTTTTTATTATAATTTTTATTTTCTATTGATATGTTGTTTTTAAAGTTCATTTTCATACAATTTTCGGAAAAGGGTGAACTTATCAAATAGCGAATTACATCTATTTCATACAATTTTTGGGAAATGGTAAATATCTTTGAGAGAAAAGTAATTTCAACAAATTTGAGATTAAACTACTTAGGCATGTGTGTTTGTTTCATAATCATTGGCACAACAAATTTGTTGGCATTCTAGTTTCGGTCCTTGATCTAGTCCTTGAAGAACTGATACTTCAAGCTAGTTCTCTCACAGTAGAATCAGTCGGTGGAAGGGTGGAGCAGACATGAGATTAAATTCCCTTCATTATTCAACTATCACATGAACTTGCCTTTCATTGATTTATCTTGGTTTCATTTTGAGGGGTTTCTAAGAAAGACTGGACTGATTCTCTTGTTCTTCCCATTTAGTTAGCAACATACCGTCCACATAAGCATGCGGAAAAGAGGGAAGAAATGAAGAACTAGTCTCAAGTCAAGTTCTATCCCTGAATAACCCCCAAAATGTAATAAGGTTTCTCGTCGTCTGTAAGTCCCGGTAAAGACCACTGCAAAGGAACTTAATCAACACTCCTCCATCGGACCTGATAATCGATAAAATAAAGAGATACGAGAAAATACAAAAGGAAGTATTGCTAGTGGGGGGCCACGTTGTTTGCATTCAACCATGTTTATAGTTATTAGCTTAATCGTATGCTAAGCTAGTTCTTCCTTCTCCATGCCACATATGGAAGTATGAATCATGAAAGATCCACCACCGACACGCTGAAGCCATGCACCACATCAATGCAAAACATGGATTTTGAGCCACGCATACCACAATATTTTACTCCCTCCGCTCGCCAGCGACAACAACTTATGATGTTCTTGATTTCCATTTCTTTGTTTTGGATGGATGCTTTTATCATGTCTACATGTTAATGCTTTCTGAAGTTCTTGGTTGCTAGATTCCATTAATTTGTTGGTGGGAAAATTGTCGTGACTTGTTGCTCACTATTATTTTGTTGAAGTAAAATTCATAAGATCCCAAAATATCCCATGTGGTATGGGTAGGTGTGTTTAGAAAACGTTTAGGCCTGGATCAGTTCTTCTATAATATCTTTGTCAATCTTCCATACGATTGATGAACCAAATTCAAGTTGTAGCCCCAATTCTGAAAGTTGATATGCTTGTCCATTATTGTCTCTGTAGATATGATGAAAGTATACATATTTGAAGGTGTCTAAAACTATGCAAGAGTCGTCATATAAAGTGCTCAAGAATATATATTTTGGGAGCTATTTTATAGTTGAACTAGTCAATCACTATAAGTGAATCCCCAAAGACTTGAAGGGATTTCACCTTGGCAAAAAAAGATAACTTGAGGATCATCAAGATTATTGGTAATTCTACTTTGTTGTTGCTAGCCATACTGATACCTACAACAAATCTATACCAATGGCTATCAGAAATGTATAAGAGTCCACCTGTATCGCCAACATTGGGTTTACCTTGTGCAAATCCATCGAAGAAACACCATGCCCTTGTCTTATCAATTTGTACATCAACTTTCCTATACTTATGAATGTCCTTCATATTCCGTGGAAAGTGTTCCAAAATGGAAATGTTTTTTGCAGCATAAATGTGTGGAGGAATAAATGTGTTAAGGAAAATTATTTTGTTTTGTGCAACCCATGCACCCCATATCATGAGGACATGTAAGGCTATGTATGCTTGATATGTTATATTTTTTAACCATCTTTGAAATACAACATCAATCATCTCTCCTTTCCATATAAAGTATATACATGTGACTTGAGAAGCATAGTTCCACATATCAATAATGTATGGACATGTTATAAATATGTTATTAATAGATTCCCTAGCTGAATTGCAGAGATAGCATCTATTAGGACTTATGTTTAGAAATTGATGAGATGAGCCCATATTGGTACTTTCCTTTCCAATGTGAGGACATAAGGAGAACACGGTCCTAGTATGAAAATGAACATGTTGCATTCTCTCACACAACTTTGCTATATACAGAGTGGTGCAACAAACTTGCATGGAAATGCTACTTAATGACATTGAATGATCAACAATTTGGCCCATTGAAGAACAAAATTGATCATTCCATTCCTCCTTTAGAATTAAGAAACACAAAGAACATTCATCAGATCGAAATAAAATTGAGATGTTTACATGCACAGTCTTAGGATGCTTTTGCACAAAAGAACCAAGATACTGCATTGCTGCTACATAGTGCTGCAAATTGCAGCAAAATTTTTACAAGTTTTTACCCAAAGAGGAAAATTGTCTCTTAAGTATAGCTTGTTTTCTTGATTCACTGCTTATTTTCCAGGGGGAGGGGTGGGGGCGGCGAGTGGGGGGGTTTCCATGAGGTTTTCCCCTTTTCCTTAGTTTATTAAACAATTTTTATTTTCATTAGATTGTATCGGTGACTTTTGGCCTAGTTGGCAGGGCCCAAAGTTGTCCTAAGTTGTCCAAGTTAGGATTAAGGGGGGGTGTGAGAATTAATTAATCCTCCCTTGTCCATATAAAGTCTAATTGATCATCTTGCCTAACTTAGGATTCATTTACTAGAGTTTGGTGCCACCATGATATTGGTTCCACTGGTGTCATTGGTGCCACCAATTCCAATCCTTATATTTTAAGAGCCACTCTGTGTGCCACCAACAACCTCCATCAGTTGGTTGTGGTCGGTGAGCAGTAATGCTGAATTAACCTCCAGTTACAATTAGTTAGATCACTCTCAGTTAGCCTAGTGCTAGTTTTGCATGTATGCATGGGAAGTGGTGCCTTTTTCCACCTATCTCATTAGTTAACTGATTGTAGAACTGATTTAGACATCTGGAGTTAGACTAGTGAGCTCCAACAGTGATTTAGACAAGCTGAGTTAGCTAGTCAGTCAGGTTTATTTAGTAGATTCGAATTCTTCTTATCGTAACACCATTGTATTACTATTGAAATGAATGAATATTAATGTTGTAATTAACTAGTCAATTCTTGTCAAATTTATCTGAAATTTGTCTTGTTCAGTGTACATTGTCTTTGATATTCCACTGCAAAATTCTACTTCTCAATTGCTCACATTTTCATGTAGATCAATGGTTCACAAATTTAACATTTAATTCCTATGAGATAGGATTTCTCATGTTTTAAATAATATACATCATCATGACAACATTGTCATGTATTAACATCATCCTAATCATCTTCTTCATCATTGTCATCATCCTCATGATCATTGACACCATCATTAGAATGTCATGAGGTTTGTATGA
Organism: Pseudotsuga menziesii; assembly: GCA_001517045.1. Classification (NCBI taxonomy): domain Eukaryota; kingdom Viridiplantae; phylum Streptophyta; class Pinopsida; order Pinales; family Pinaceae; genus Pseudotsuga; species Pseudotsuga menziesii. Next base: position 771,074 of record LPNX010903283.1, on the reverse strand, counting down.
ACATTAAAACATAAAACATCATTATATTCAAAGGATGACATATACGATTTTTGTTTATTTAAATAACCCAGCCACCCACCACCACCTCTTGTCTATTACTTGATCATTTAAAGATGCTCGGACAAACACCACAATGTGTAGATAAGTCTTGCATGGAAATAATACGGTTTTATTTAAGTTGAAATTTAGTTAAATTTTATTATTTTGGTATTTTTAGTAATTGATTGAAACAATTACTATTACATATGGAAAAAAACATTTCTAAACATGTTTAAAGTTGAACATGGCCTCTTATTATCCACTTATAGTATAAGGGAATGACCCAAAAAAATTCATATCCATAGTCTAAGGGAATGGCCCAAAGAAGAGATCACCTAGTCCTAATTTTTGGTCAACCTCCACAAAGCTACATTGAAAATAAAATTAAACCCCATGGTTGTTAATTCCATCACAAAATTTCATCACATACTCTGTAGATGAGTTGATTCCAAATTATATAAGTTTACATCATTAAATTTAAAAAAAATAGATAAACAATGAATTACCTATATATATAGTAAAGATATATATATTAAAAAGGGCTTTGCACAACCATTCAACACAGAGAAAGGAAAATTCTGACAAAAAAAAGGTGGAAGAAGAGGTCTACATAAACTACCAACAGAGTTGGTATCCAACTAAAACCTGCTAAGGAGTTCCTGTTGTTAACTGTAACTAAGGAGGAGTAAATATGAAAAAACTGTTGGTTCAAAAATATCCCAAAAAGCATAGACTAAACAAAATGAATTATTTTAGTTTTCCTAGAAATCCCACAGGATGGGTGACTGAAATGTCTTCCATGGGTTGAGCTTCTTCATCGGGAGAGTCCTGGTAGTGGCTACATTGATTCATCTGGGCAAGCTTCACAATTTCATCCTTGATGATATCCACCATTCCCATAAACTCTTTGAGGTCTCTATCATGATCGTCGATGCGGGAGTCATGGAAGCCAATCTTGTTGGACAAGAACCTGATGTCGGATACTAAATGCTTAACATTTGATGCCATTTTTTTATTATCTTCAACGCCCACTTCCACAAAATATGAGAAACTGCAAATATGATTTTTGAGGTCGTTTTATCCCTCCTTGAGAGAAGAATACCCCAATCCCGTGTCTTTATTCGCCACAGTTAGAGCTCATATTCGGGATGAGAGAGACGAAGCCGAACCTTGGAGAGGAATAATCCTAGAGAATGATGACCTCATGGGAGACTGGGCGTCAACAGGAGGTGCAGAGCCTTCATTAACAGAGTCAAAATGAAAATGAGGCAGAAGGATGGGAGCGTTCAAAATGAGGTGAGGATCCATGTTGCTTGTGCGACATTATTTTATTAGAAAACTAAATGATTTGAATTATAAGTGAAGAAAAACACAATAAATTTATTTTATCAAATTTCGATGAGAGCGCATCATGGATAACACATAGACAACTCCACTTCCTTGAAATACTTTTCTTTGTGCCCAAGTTCATGTTAAACTTCCCTTGGAAAAGGAAGGAGAGAACCTCGTAGTACAATCTCATTAGCCACCATAAAGGTCATATTATAGTTCTATGGCCCTTCAACTTAATTCCTATTGCCGAAGTATTCCTTCATAATTTCATTTACATTAGTGATGCAGGTTGCACTTCATCTGGATTCCAAAATTTTCTAGAGTACTAAGTTTATTACTTAATGTACTTTAGATGAATAATGCCAGCACATGTTACTTTTGAGTTCGTGTCACTGTTGAATCATATGTTTTGTTCTATCCTAGATGTACTTTTTATTTTTATTTTTAGAGTACAAAATCGACCAAAACGTTTTCTGATGGGTTGATAATAGCTCCAAAAATCAAAAAAATTTTGTTTGAAGGGAAGAGAAGAAATGGAATTCAAACCCTAATCATATCTCTCCAAAGTGAAATAGGAGCCTACCCTTTCAATTTGATTCTTGCACCTATGTGTTCCCTTTTGCGTGTATGATTAGAGGGAAGGAAGAAGGGAGGATATTATGGAAAAGTGAGAGAACAACAACTCGATTAACTATTACTTAAATGCTCGATCAAACTTATAAAATCTTGATCGAACCTCCATTTAATCGAACTTTAACCCTCAATCAGGCTATTTAAAAATGTGCTCAAACACCTCATCTAGGTTTTAAAACCCTCGCTCAAAGGATGTAAAACAAGACTTAATCCCCTATTTTTATTTTTTCTACCGTTTTTACCAGACTTGAACCCTAACCTAAGATACAACTTGGATGGAGGACTTCATACCAATGGATTTGTCATTTAATTGTTTATTCATTGGCATAAAATTTCCAAATTTATGAGTTCATATGATAATTTTTTGTTACTTTCTTCTGAAACATATACTTACAAAACCATGTCCCCAACTTTAAATCAATACAAAGATTAATCAACAACATAAAAAAATACACATTTTTTCTTCAAAAAATACATACGCCCCTATACCAACGTGTCCTCTCAAAAAAAGTATTTTTTTTTGTAACCAAAACAAAAACGTTTACATACACATGTGTACGAAATGCAATTAAAAATTACAATGGTCAGTTTCTAAAATAAATAAAAATTATAATTTTTCATCATAAATTACAACAAAATATGTGCACCCTAGTAAATTTTGTGTACATTATGTTAACATTTTTTTTCATAAATTATGTATTTATAAAATTTTGTTGAAATTTACAAGAACAACCCTATCATTAAATGGAATTTTGGCATATTAAATAATTTTATTATTGTAAAAAAATTTATAGATGGAAAGATGACATAATTCCCTACAATTTGTTTTTTTGTTGCATGTTGGAATTCACAAGGAATATATGAGTTTTAAGGACTTCGATTTAATGAATGAGTAAAAAAATTGAATTTTCACCATCAGATTTAGCCAAAAAGTGTTACCCATCTTCATGGATTCACCCATATGTAATTTAACTATTTTATAATTTTGATTTAAAATTTGCAAATTTAAAATACTTTGTTAAGAGTATATTTTGATGCAAAAAATTCTATATAATTTTGATAAATATTATTGTATATTTATAATGCTCAGTAACTGTTATGGGTTAGTAGATCCACCAATAGAGCCATAGGAATTAGTACCTCCACAAGAAGAGCCATACCTCTACCATGTAAATATGCAAAATAAAGCAATTGAAATAGATCTCTCCGATAATCTATATAACCCAAGGAATTCATCGTATCCAAAAAAGTATTGGTCATTGATGTACCATGAGGTGGTGGTGGGTTGACTAGGTGAGGATGAGAGGCTGGTGGATTGACATGTCAATGATGAGAGGGTGGTGGGATGATTGGGTTAGGATAAGAGGATGATCGGTTGACCTATGGTGCATTGACTAGGTGAGGAGGAGAGGGTGGTCAATAAAATTGTGGTGGGTCGACTGGGTAAGCAGGAGAGGGTGGTCAACCATGAACTCAAAAAAATTAACGAAGTTTTGTTAGTATTTAGAATTCTATTAACCGTCTCTCTTAATATTTTAATAGTTGTTTAAAGATTAATAAATTTATGTTTGCATGATCATGAACAAAGAGAGCGTAAATTATTTATCGTTGGATTATTTTTAATAATGGAGATTATGTTGTTGTAATAATAATAATAATAACAACAATAATAATAATTGCATTGTGCACATAAGGAATTTTGTTTTTCTTATTACTCTTTTCAATCAAATAGGAAGGTATTTAATGGACAATAAACTTCTACTTAAATTGTAGCAATTTAAAATTTAATGGATGATAAATGACTATAGTAATCTAAGTATGTCACGATTTGGATTTTTTTCAGTTATATTTATTTGTATTTGATTAAAAAATGAGAAAAATGTTTAAATTGTAATGATAAGTTGTTAAAATATACAATTTATGTGCAATATAGGTATTTGAGGGCTATTTAAAATTTTATAGATGTATATGAGTATTTTTGTAAATTGCAATTTTAAAGTAAAAAGCTTACAATTTGACTAAAGATTATGATGACGATGATTAATGTCCACTGAGACCAACTTTGGTCTATTAGACCTTAAGAAGGATAATACATGGTTTACTTTAAAATCTTGTTCCTGTGCTCAAATAGATTTCCAAGAAGCTTTCCAAGCTCACTATAGTTTTGGCAAGTTAGGAGGTTATAAAGGTTTGTATTGTGGAAAATACTATGAAACTCAAATGTAATGTGGGTGTAACTAGGGCACTCTAAGAGAAAGTGATTTTCATCCTCAACGATCATAGACTCACACAGATGGAAAACCCTTTCTGCCCATGGAGTTTTAGGAATAGGCTAACACCATGTTTCACTATGGATTGAATGAGAGCTCATTTTATTCTTGTCTATATTAATTTTATTGTTTGAGCTAGTTACTACCGAGAGATACTTATGATCTTCCAAATTAGGACTAATGACCTCCTTGTAGTATCTTAATTTTCTCTTAATCGCTAAATTCTTCTCGTGCCACAATTTCTCTTTAAACTTAGAAGTAATAATATTTTTGACATTATCAATGTTCTGTGAAATGTTATTTTCATCAATTCCCCAATGGTTTAACCAAGCCATGGTATCTCTACACCATCACCACTTTAGGCGTAGTTGGTTTTGACTTGAGTATAAATCAATTTTAGGAAGTCTCTTGTTTCCCATGTTATTTATCTTATGCTTGTACATCAAGTACCTAGTCATAGCCATGCTCTCAATGAGGGAAAGACCCACATCTATGAGGAGAATAGGATAAGTCGTATTGCTTTTAATTTTGAGGTTATAATTTATAAACCACTTATGGATTTTCTCAATCTTCCTCCCAGATTCTGTAGAAATGTTGCACCCCCATACTTCAAAACAATATAAAATAACATGGATGACAAGAGCTTCGAAGAAGAAATTATTTCTATCTCACATAACTAGATTGGATGGTTTACAGTTATTTTCAAGACCAATATAATATTTCCACCATATATTAATCATTTTCTCAATGCTATAGTTTCAATTGAGATTGTGATGAATATCAATTCCAAGATACTTGTAAGAAGTAACTTCCTCTAGATTTCTATTATCATAAATAAAATTTGCATAGGTGTCTTTCTTAGATTTTACAATCATGATTTTTGTCTTGTTGGTGTTAACAATCATACCCATGTTACATCAAAAATATTTAAGAACTCCTGATTTCTTATCGAGATCAAAAGGATTTGTTTCCATAAGAACAATAACATTAGCATAAAGTAGGACGATGATAATTATCCCTCCTAAGATTGTACCAGCACAATATGCTTCTTCTAAACACCTTTTAAGCTTATCAATGTAAATGCTAAAAAGGGAAGGGGAGGGGGGGTACACATATTTAAATCCAATATTACAATTAATATCCATTGTCCACCACTTATTATTATTAAACATGGAAATGATGTTTTCGTATAACCTTATCACAAAAGCTCTCAACTCAAAAGGAACCTTAAGATCCTCTAGCCTATTCCACAGGTTATTTATAGGAATTGCATCAAAAACTTTTTTAAAATCCACAAAGAAATAAAATAGGTCATAATTATCATTATTCAATTCCTCTGCAATGATCCCTAAGTGTAATGAGGTGGTCTGTGGTTGAATGATTCCTTCTAAAACCTGCTTGGTCTTTAGACTGCTTACCTTCCATTTATAGCCATTCACTAATATTTTTTTCTAGGATAATACCATATAAATTAGCTAACAGAGGGATAATCATAATAGTCCAATAATTAGAGGGGCCATTTTCATCACCACTTTTGAAAATAAGAATAATGAGGCTTTGAGTCCAAGGTCTAGGAAAGCCTTGCTTGACCACTAGATTAAAGAGTTTATGGATGTGAGGGATGAGGACAAGCCCTCCAATTTTTAATATTTCCGCTTGGTAGCCTTTGATGTCTTTGTCTTCTCCAATTTCTAAGTGATTAACCTTGAAATCTATGTCTCCTAATAAGAAATATTCTTTCATTGTAGGAAGGGCTTGAATGTTATTTTTGATATCTGAGGATTTATGAAGCTTTTTAAGGTAGGATTTCCAAATTTTTAAAGCAATTTTGTTGTCTTTTTTTGTGTGAGTTATAATTTTCCTCTAGAATTTCTTAGGAGCCACCTCGGAAAGGTGTACGATATTTTATTCCCTTCTACTTAGATAATGGATTTTTTTCTTTTAATTAAGGCTTTGTAGTGATTTATCTTGTTCATTTTTATCGAATATGTAGTATCTTTCTTAATTTATTTTCTTGCATCTTTACACTCTTGATCATACCAAGGGTTGGTTCTACTATCACTCTTTTTAGTTGAGACTTCAATAGAAAACTTGTTAATGGACGATGAGAGGTTTGTCACAAAATTATGGTAGATATTTTCTATATTATCCATGCTAGATAAAGGAAACAATTCATTTTTTAGACCATGGAGAAAAATGTCAGCTTTATTTTTATCAAAGATCAAGTGTTTCTGCAATTATAGTTTTCCTCCTTGGGTTCACTATGCATGACAATATTGAGATTTATAATTAAAAGTATATGATCAGAGTCAGGCTCACGGTCCTTGAAGATGTTGAAATCTATTAATTTAATGTAAAGAGGGATATCATATATAACATAATCTACCACACAACTTCTAATACCATGTATACAAGTCAAGCAACTAAAGTTTGGCCAATTTGTGAGACTGTTGCAAATTATAAGATCTTGAGCACTACAAAATTTGACCAGCTCAGAACCGAGTAAATTTTCACCTAGATATTTATAACTTCTTTTGTACCTATTAGCTAGCTCAAGGTCTTCCTCTAACCAAATAGGATTAGGGCCAAAATAATTACTTAAAAGAACAGCTTGGTTACTGGAAGATCGAGCATTGAAGTCACCCATCAAAAGGATATTTCCTTCCTTCCTTAAACAAGAAATATCATGTTCTAAACCATTATAAGGACAATTTTTATCTAAATGGGTGTTTTATAGAAGTTGGAATTAATATGGGAAAAAAATATGGGTATGTATGTTTTTTCATCATTAATGTTTGTGATATTTACACAAATAAATTGGTTGTAACGGTCTTTCCTATAAATCCTAACATGTGGGGATATGTTCTTCCTAATGCAACACGATATACCCTCAATTTCTCTATGACATGAATGTTTATTCCATATTGACCATAGAACATATATGTATATATAAGGGATGTAATAACCCAAAAATTCGTAAAAATTTAAAATTTTTCATGTAACTTAAAATGTCAAGGTTGTCATTACCAATGAACCAATAACTATTAGCGGATACTCAAACAATCATAATTAAAAAAGAGCATTATATTTCTTTAGCTATATATAATTTATTAGTTTATCTTGAAGTGCTATGGTAGGGATGTTAAACACAACAGTTTATGTTTTAGAAAGCCAGAAAGGAAACTACATCTTACTTTGATACTAAGTGTGTTATTACTTTCTTTTGTCAAGTAGGAAAGAATCTTAGATGAGATTGGGGCTTACTTAGCTTACAACTAATGCAGTGGAATGATGCTTCTTTTATAGGTTCTAAATAGGCAATCATTGTTGTTACCAGTAAAATATCCAGATCAAGTATAATATTCAACTAGCATAGGATAAATGCTAGTAAAAAAATGTTTGTTTGCAGCTTGACCCTGCAAAAGGTATTGTTGGTATTTCTAAAGTTATCAAACTGCATAAATGATGGTAAAAACAATACAGTGAAAGGATGGGTTATGTGCAGTCAAGTTTACCACTCTAGTACTTGATCCAAATAATCTCCCTTCTTGTATTTTCAATTATATGCTTATCTTTCATTTTGGGGATGTTATCGATTAAGAACAGTTCTACTCTTGCCAATAAGAGTTTAGTGGCCTAAATAATTTCATAAACGAGAAGATATGTTATACATACTTGCATCCATAACTACATCTTTGTCGTTTAGAGATTGGAATATGGTATTGTTCTTATCTATTTGAGTTCTTTTTAAACTTTAAATACTCTATGTTAGTAATTATTCTAAGTCATGTATTCTTACCTAGTTATCTAGTATATAAACCTTGTTTTATATGAGATTTCGATTGCAATGGATATATTGTAATTTCCAAATGTATTATTACACTAATCCCAGCTTTCAGACTTTTTTTTTATGAATAGTTATATTCATGTAACTGGTTTGTTTTCCTTGATTTGTATAATATCATTATAAATAGTAGATGTTAAAACAAGGATAGAGGAAATCTTATAAACGCTAAGGCTATAGTTAAACTATGCCCAAAACCTTATTGTAAATGAACACCTTCCAAAATACAAGATCTATGGTTATGTCACTTTTATGGAAGGTTAATTTATCTCCATCGTTGGGGGTCTTATTACTATCAAATAAAATTTTTATTTAATACTAAGAAGAATATAGATAGAATATTGATATTCCAAGGTCTCTAGTACAATGAGCACTTTTAAATTTTTAAAACCTTATGGTTATAACCAAAGAAATCGAAAAAGGGGAAAATATTGTTACTATGCAATAATGTGATAAGGTTTTGACTTAACACCCAAATGATTTGTGCAGGTTTACAATCGAGACTTTCCACTTAGTCTGATACCCATAATTTGTAAATTATTGATGGACACGTGGTTGGTGATTAGATATTAGGGTTTTTCGTTGACCTTAAGATGCCATATAACTAGCTTCAAACCCTAAAAACACGCTTGTTTTGTTTGGGCAGTGGAGTGGTCGATCCGAGAGCTCGTAGCCGCCATGTTAAATGTCGAATCTCCCTTACAATGTACGTAGGCCTTTTCGAGTCTGGATGAGCTAAAGTAGAAGGGTGAGTAATAATACTTTACTTCCATTGTGAGGAGGTTTAACTGTGTAGAGACTACTGGGGTTCAGGATGTCTTCACCTTTGCTTTTACTGTGCAAGTAGAGTTCTTGCTTTACTATTTCTTCCTCCATGAGGGTTTGGTCTTTAACCCTGCCAAGGCCTGCGGTTTTACCTTGGAAAACTGCATACTGCACTTTCATGTTGGCAAGGCTCTCATTTAGCTCGTAAAGCTCACGAGGGAGGCTAGGGAAAAATAAATACAACTTTCCTAGCTCGTCGTTTTCTCTGGTAAGATCAAATAAAGGTTTTTCTTTATTCTTTTACACAAGTTTTATGTTTTATGAACATAAAAAAATATCTGTATTGATCATTTGTGTCTCCAAATGTTTTTATGCAGGCATTTCAACGGTGGCACGAAGCTTGTTAAATCTATCAACAGAGCTTCTACAAAGCCTTTGAAACCGGTAAGCCTCGATTTCACCTGGGGTTTTCTCCTGCACAGTTGTGAGGTGGATTTTATGGCACTGCCATGCATTGTGGTTGTTGATTTGGTTGGTATTTAGTAGCTCTGTTTGTTCTTTTTATTTAAAAACCCTAGTGGTTGTTTGTAATGGGTGAACTCGGGCTCTCTCAGCTGAGACTTAAAGAAGAAGTTTCAGGACATTGCTTTTACCAACCAGCAAATTGACATGATGGCTTCAGTTTTGACTTCAGTTATCCTTATAAGTGTATTTTGGTAAGTAAAGAAAATTATCAATCTATATTAATGGTACAAAATATGAAAAAAATGGGAAGTCTTAAGCTTTCCCGTTGATCAACTTTAAAAAACTCGTTAATTTCTGGCCATTACATTCCATATACAGTTTCTTGATTCAAAAACACAATTATATAGCTATATTCAAATCTAATATATGCATGAACACATAACATTCAATTCTTCAAAGATGATTTCCTTATGACCACATAGAGGAACCCACAGGATAGGGCCATAGACAGATGGGCAAAGACCACGCGATGGACATCGGGGATGGCCCCAGTCGACCGCCCCAACCGCCCCGCTGTTGTAAACCCACCCCAAAATCCAGATACCCCAGAATCTAGATACCCCGCTATCTCACATTGGTTAATAAATCCTAGCCAGAGCTACATTTGAATTTTTTCCCTCGTGTTTATCCTCATATGTCACTCCATCCTCGACACCTTACATCATATAGTTTTGATAAATTATCACTGGACATGGAGGCGACATTGTATATGCTAGAAGGTTTGAACTGTCAATTTTATACCGATGAGATGAGGTAGATCATTAAATAAGGTAAGTTATCTCACATTTTCAATATTAACTGTTTAAAATGTATAATTGTGGCTAGTACGCCAATTGTCGATTCTACATTTACTGTTATTGCAATTTATAGCTGAAAGTTATGCATCTTTAATTGTTGTGAAAGAACTGTTTCATATCAATCTCTCTCTTCACAAAGTCCAGTTTTTCATGGTTAGAAGTTTGTCTTGCCAATGGAAGGATTTGGATGATGTCTAAGCTTGTTTTTTGTTATTTCTGTAATTATTATCTAAATGTCTTTTCTCACTTATAAGATAATAGGAAGTTCCCAGTGAGGAATGGTTTCTCAAATAAACTGAAACTTATTGAAGATGAGACAAAATGACTCCTAAGATCAAAAGCATTATATTCAAATTCTTTAATATCTCTATTACAAAAAATAAAACACACAAAGAAATCGAGAACTTGGAAGAGAGAAATACTTCTTAAATAAGAAAATGCGGAGAGCACATGTCCTTTTATAGTAAGGGAATGGCATAAGTGTATAAAACCTAAATGACTTAAATGTACTGTAAGTCATTAATACAACAAGCATGAATCAGATTGAGTTAAAGAGTTACTTTATTAATATTCTATTGCAGCTGCAACTATTTTTCCCAAAATTTTCAATTTTAGGGCCCCTCCTTTTATTTGTTTTTATTAGATCTAGCTTAGGAGTATTTTGTTTTCACCGAAGCTACCCTAAAGTTCCATTTTTTCCTTTAAAAACTTGGTCTATTTCATTTTATGTATCGAAAGACTAGTCAACTATCCTTCCGACATCAGAAGCATAATAGACTATCTTTCTAACGTTGCAGAAGCCAAACTGTCAAGCCTGCCAAAAGAACTTCAGACTCCCTCGCTGATACGTCAAACCTCGGGTTCTTTTCTCCTCGTTTTCATTTTTCTAAGATTAACACTTAGTGGTTTTGATATTCGATTATGTTTTTTATCGCTATCGGGATGTTTGACAGGAGTGAGCTAGAGTCCTAGTGTTTTTCATTTTCAACGTTGTAGGAAACTAGTGCTGAGACATTCCGAAAATATTTTGTTTTTCTCGCTGACACTTTAGATCTTTGGATGTCTAAGTTTCGACACTCGTTAGAACAGGTAAGGCCACGATGATACAACTGAACGTTGCCGATGCTACGGAGGAGGATCAGTCTCAATGTTCCGAACTGAGAGTTTAGTAGTTTTGATGTCCAATGGACTTAAAGTATCATGGGCCCGTAGTTTGGTTTGCACCCACAATTGCGGTTGTCCTCCGATGTTTCCTTTCGATTGATTTAGGTTTTGGCTGCCGATAGGTTTTGACCACCGATAGGTGCCCGCCGAGTATTATATATAATAAGGGCATGTATTATATTGTTTATCCGTATTTTTCACTTTTTGTGTGCATTAGTCTGTGTCGTCTGCACCGTTCGTGCGTGCCCAGCTGTCAGAACCTGGTTCGTTCGTTTTTCTCCCATGGAAGTTTGTTGCATCCTGTCGACTACATTGCTATCTTCTAGGTAGGTGAACCAGGGTGTTACTATTTTGGTTTTATTGGTTGATTTGGGAATCGTTAGGTTTTCCACAAGTTAGGTTTGTCCATATAAAAGGATTTCTTGCCCCTTACAGTTTTTCATGGTTGTTTTTACTTGGAGGGTGCGTTTTAAGCTCCTTGCAGTTTATTTGGTGGGAAAATATGAAGTCTGTGTGATCTTTGAACTGTTATGGATGCAATTGCTTTAGCACGGGTGGTTAGGGCACGCTGTAGATAAGCATTTCACTGTCTGCACCACCCGTTTCTTGGGTTTTACATGGTCGGCCAGGGGGTATTAAGCTGTTTGTCTTGTGTTTACCTTATCCTGTGGGATTACAAAGGATTTTTCCTTTTCGGTCAGTTTAGGGTTTTTCTCGAAGACGAGTATTGTGTAGGGTTTAGTATTTTTGAGTTTGGTTTTGAGGATGAGCGGTAGGATTAGTCTGATAGGTTTGAGTTAAGACCGACGATTGTTAGATGAAGTGAAGTTTTTAGATAGTGGGGTTTAGGCATTTTAGAAAGCAGCCTGTAGGATTTTTTCCTTGTTAATTCTTTCATTCGTAGAATACTGTGTTTGATTTATTTTTCAACTTGCATGTTGAGGAGGTAAATAAATTGATATATTTTCCTGTTTATTGTTTTAACACTTGCTAATAGCTCAGTTGGTCTAAGAACATGTTTTGACTGTGACAGGGTTATTGTTATATTGAAAAAATGTCAAAGAGACAAAAGAAGAAAGCTCCTATGGTTGAAGGAGAACCTGAAGTAGAGATCATCACCAAAGTACAGTTTATCTACGAAGATACCAAAGCCTCTACTGGGGTTCAACCAGACTACAAGTGGAGAGAAATCTATAGAATGATTGCCAACCAAAATGTACTTGATGTCAATTTTGAGGAGCTGATGATTTATGCCAACCTTGAGAAGTCAACCCTAGTGAAAGTAGCTATGAGGCACAAGTTATTTCCTTGTTCAGAAGTAATAGGTTGGATTCTGCCTAGGGCTGATGAAACCACAATGATTCTGGAGAACATTGCTAAGCAAGGCTATGCTGCATATAGCCCTGCATATGTCTCTATGGATTATCATCTACCCTCACCCTAGTTTTATTTGAAAAAATGTTGTTTAAAGGAGATAGCTATGGATCTGGTGGAGACAGTAAAAAGAATGATGATACCCAGAAAGAAGCAGGAATTCATTTTGAATATACTGATTTTTGGGACAAGGATGAGGAGACATTTCGAAATGCGAAGAACATAACCGCCCTTAAAAAGAGATTCAAACAAAAAATAACTACTATGGGTGGAAAAGGAAAAACTTCGAAAAATGTTAAGAAATTGGAAGAGGAAGAGGCGAAGAAGAAAGAAGAAGATGTAGAAGACTAGCACAGGAAGCAGAAAGCTGGTTGAAAAACCAAGAGGAAGAAAAGAAGCAAGCTATAGAGGAAGCAGTTAGGAAGGAAGAGGAAGAAAGAAAGAGAAAAGAAGAAGATGAAATCAAGAAAAAACAAGAAGAAAGTGAGGGTTTGAGACTAACAGGATCCCAAAAGGATCAGCAGACTACAGAGGAATTTGATACACAAGGAGTGCAAGATCAAATAGATCAAGAGCAAGGAAAATCTGATCCCGATCCCTCGGAACCTGCTGCATCTTCTGGAAGCATATTAGGACAAGCTTCATTTTATGAGATAAATTTGATTCCTTTCGTGCCTACTAAAGGGGAGGAGGTTCTTGATTTTAGTACCATTTTTTATGATAAAGAAAAGAAAATAATTGTTAAAAGAACTAAGAAGAAGGTCGATACTGGAGGACAGTTAGGAAAAATGGTAACAGATAAAACATTGGTACATGGTACACATAAAGATCTGCGGTTGATAGCAATAGCTGGGGTAGCATTAACCTTAGCGACTAAAGAAAACGTGGACAAGCTCATGATTGATCTAGAGCAGTCACGAAAGAATGCAACCCAATTGAAAGAAACTTTAAAGGAGGAAAAAGATGAGAGTCAAAAGCTGAAAAGAAAGTATGAAGATATGATGAGTGAAGTCAAGATTTCAAGAGTGGAATGCAAGACTCTGCAAGCTGATAAGAATGCTTTAGAAATATCTGCAGAGAACACATAAAAGAATGCTCAGGTTGGCTTAGCTTAATTACAAAAGCTACAGCTAGAACATCAGATGTTAAAAGATAAAAGGGGTGATCTTCAGGTATCATATGAGAATTTAAGTGCAGAGAAGAACAGGTTGGAGAGCAGGGTTACTGAGTTAGAAATGGAGAAGGCTACCACAGAGGAAAAGGAGAAGCAGTATCAAATGCAGGTGGCAGCCTTAGAAGATAAAAACACCTCATTGACTGCATCAATTAAGGATGCTACGGAACAGAAAACTGACATTTATCCTTTGAAAGAGCACGTTATGATTCAAAGAAAAAGGATCCACCAAATATAGATACGCATAGAAGAAGAAAGGTGTAAAATTTTGGAGATAGACACCAGACTAGAGGAAATTATAGACACCACTTCATACTTTTTGGATAGGTCTCAGGATATTTTGGAGATTATAAAAAGAAGAATGGTCTAGGCAGAAACAAATAAGGAATATCCCATAGAGCTAGCAGTAAAGGATCGGTAGATTTTAAAACATGAGTATGAGTTACTGGAAATTGTGATTAATGTTGCAGAATACTTCAAGAAAACTGTGAAAAATACAAAGGGAGCATGTGCTGAATATTGCAGGAGAGTGATTTCCACATACAATCGATGTCAGACTTCTGCGGAAAAGAGATTGGATGTACTACCAGAGCATGAATTGTTTCTAAAACATATACAAGATAGGTATCAAGAAGATGAGTAAGAAATCCAACAGGTCAAAGACCTAGATGAATGGATCTTGAAGAATGCGGTGGCACATGCAGCAGTGAGCATACATCTATTAGAAGACCAACTATGCCTAAGTTCTGCCAGGATAGAGGGTGTAAAAACCCAAGTTGTTAAATATGAAATTAATATTCAATTTCTTGAGCCTTTCGGGTTTGAAGGCATAGCAGCAGATGCTCATGCATGGAAGAAGTTTATCAGTGAGCAAGTTTTCCCTTCCTCATAAAGTGTTTTGGAAATTTTGATTTAAAATATAATATATTGTATTAATTATGTGCACAATATATGAGACAAAATTTTGGAAAATGAAAGGTTGGGGAAGCTCAAAAGACAATGAGGGGCAGCCCAAGAGTTTTTTTTTGTATAAATATAGGAGAGTTTTAGATGTAGAGGGACCTTTTTTTCCAGACTATCTTGAGAGAGTATTGTAAGAAGAACTATTTCATTTTACAATAAAGAGTCATATATTTGTGCTGGAGAAAGTTCTGTGGATTTTTTCAAATGTTTGCTATGGACCAGTTGGATATGAACTATTTCTTTTTTAGCTTGTTTTTATTAACTGTGAGATCATTCTAACTCATTTAATTTTTTTTCATGTTATGAATGTACTCTTGTTTATTTTGTGAAATTTCCACATTGAGTAATGAAGGTTTTAATTAAGAATAAGCTACCTTGTTGTTTATATTTCTATTGATGTTCATGTGTTCTGAAACATTAATGATAGTTTTTCTCCCTAGGGATAGGTTAGTAGGTCTTAGTTTCTTGCTGTTTTTGATTTAGATGCGAGAGAGGTAAGATGAGAGGTAAGAACCTGCGCATCACATTGTGACCCACTTTGTTATCTCTACCATCTGCATTTTAGTTAGGCACTTGCACATCATACCTTTAACTTAAAAAACTAAAAGTATACACTGTGGACCGGGCCGTAACTGGTAAAACACTTTAATTGTTACTTGAACTACGGTAACCGGACTGTAAACGGGACGAATTCCCCATACCAAACAATAACGAGCTAATTGGGAACATTTATTGGGGAGAATCCCTCACTGTTGTTACCTATGATTTTCCAGGCCTCAACAGTTTTTGGTGCTAGAAGGAGGGCCACCAGTGCATGGCTGGTTGAGGAAGCCTGCTTCCTCAAAATCACTCCATCGGTGACAGTTCTGAAAGTAGTTTGCTTCACAAACCCACCCGTGAAGATAAAGATAAAGGGTATCTGTATCCTATCGATAATGAAGTGGTTGATGATTTAAGAAGAATTACCAGGATATATGTGAAAAAGATTGGAGGATTACCTATTATTTCTGTCCTACCTAGAAGAGAGTACCAGAAAAAATATCACCCTCAATTAGAAGACTCAGTGTTGGTAGAAGATCTTGAAGAGCTGGTAGAAGTAGACTTACAAGAAGTTGACCAACCTTTAAATCAATTGGATCTAGATTCACCTTATTGCTCACCTTTCCAAACCCCTGTTCATTCACAACCTCATACTCCACTCAGAATCATGGCTAATGTAAATGCAAACCAACCACCTCCACAACCTGCTTGGAGGGCTAGGTTGCCTTTAAATTTGACCCCTCCCTTGCATGATTTGCCTCAGTCTTTTGAAAATATGTTGCCCAAGTTTGAACCAAGTGAAGGAATTTTGGTAGATGATCATCTGCATAGTTTTTACTTGGGTGTAGAAGGAGTACGAGATGGAGAACATGAATATGTAGTATGTAGATTGTTTCCCCACACCCTGAAAGGAAAAACAACCTCATGGTATTTTTCCCTTCCTGCAAATTCAATCATGGATTGGAACATGTTTGAGAGAATGTTTAGAAGTAAATATGCAGTCCAAAAAACTCATGCAACTTTAATGAAAGGGTTATGTGCTATAAAGAAAGGAAGGAAAGAAACAGTGCATAATTTTACTCAAAGATTTGCTGCTTACCTAAAAAATTTCACTGCAGCTGATAAGCCATCTGAAAATGCTCTAATTGAATACTATACTTCAGCTCTTGGGCCTGATCTAGCCATGTTTGCCAAGAGATCAGTGAGACATACATTAGCAGAAACCTATGAATAAGCTGAGAAGGTAGAGGCTGAGATGGAGAGTATAGAAAATTACCTTGTGCAGTCAGAAGAAAATACTTTTGGAAACAAGAAAGCTTTATTATGGAATAAACCTAAGGATGAGCGATCACATGTTTTCGAAGGGATGGTGAAGATGATGCAGAAGTTATCCAATAGAGTGATAGATTTAGAAAAGGAAAAGGAGGCCCATAAACCATATAAGCCTTATTATAAAAAAAGGGTAGACAACAGTCAACCTAAACCTCCTCCACACAGTCCTGCAGCTATGAATTTAATCGATTTAGGCATGGATAACTTTTGTACCTTTCATCAGCAACCTCATTCCGAGAAGAATTTCCCACAATGGATTAATTCTATGACATTAGTAATGAATCAATTATTGGACTCCAAACTAACAGAAACTAGTAAGGAGGAAGAAAAGGATAATGAACCTACAGAAAAACAAGAGGAAGATACTTTAGTTTTATGGGACTGTGTCTCTATGTTTGATACAAAAGAAGAATATTTTCTGATACAAGGGGAAACACCAGAAACCAATGTAACGACAAGAATTCAGAGTTTGTTAAAAGAAGACAAGTCAATACTTCCTAAGATTAAGAAACTTCAAGAAAACATGAAGAAGATACAGAAAAACACTGCAACTGTTAAAATACCTGAATTTTCCATTTCAAGTCAAGATCCAAAGAAAATCAACACACCTCTTAAGCCTGTTGAAGTTAAGATTGATAATGTCAAGAAGAATCTCAAAGAACTTGAATGGGATATGATATTGTGGAAGACATTAAAAAAGATAAAGCAGCTATCTCATTGTTTGAAATGTGTAATTTACCTTAGCAAAAAGAGAAGCTTTTAAAAGCACTTGAGATACCAGAAGAGGAGCCTCCCAGTGACAACCAACCTGAGGAAGAAATTGGTGAGGAAAGTTTAGGAGGGAAGTCTAAGTATAAAACTCCAGCATGTCTCCTAACTTTTGAAATTTCAATTATAATGTGAACAACTATTTAGTAGACTTAGGATCATCAGTCAATGTTATGCCACTTTCAGTCTACAAGAAAATCAATGGTCAACCTAAACCATCTACTTGGCAAGTTCTTCAATTAGACAGGACAACTGTAAAAGTGATAGGAGAAATGGAGGATGTTCTGATTCGCTTATCCGTACATGAGAGGGTATGTCAGTACATCGACATTATAGTACCCGATGCTTATGGACTGGTTTTGAGTCAAGACTGGTCGACGAGGTTAGAAGGATAATTTTCATCAGATTGGTCACATCTATGGTTGCCTCATAAGGGAAGTCCAAATAAGATAAAAGTATTAAGAGAGCCTCAAGTGAAATACAGTGTCACTCAATTAGAGGGAAAAAATGAACCAGTAAACTCTGTATTGGGAAACTATTTCAGTGAATTGGAACCGAGAAATTACCAAGCTGAAGAAGCCAGTAGTATACCTGATACCCAGCCAGATCTCCTTCGATTTTCACGAGCTGATGAGATTGACTGTAATATAGTAGATTTAGTTTCAGATGTAGTCTGTAATTCGAATTCAGTAGAGGTAGATAGTTTTTGGACTCTTTATTTTGATGATTCTAAAACATTGGAGGGATCAGGGGCTCGTTGTGTCCTGATTGATCTGGAAAAAAAAACATTTTCTTTCTTGTAGGTTAGAATTTGAATGCACAAATAACACAGCCGAATACGAAGCACTAGTTCAGGGACTTAAAAAAGCAATAGAACTGAAAGTAAAAAATATGAAAGTATATGGAGATTCTGAAATCATTGTTAGGCAAATTCGGAACAAGATACATTGTATTTCACCACATTTGAAATATTACCAAAATTAAGTTTGGGATTTTCTTATAAATTTTCATATATTCAATATTATGTCCATTCATAAATTAAAGAATGCAATAGCTAATTTACTAGCTACCTCAGCTGCAAGGCTAGTACCTTCAAATAATAGATGCTCTATTGAATTCCTTTTTAGGCCTTCTGTTCCAGATATGATCACAAATCTACAAGTTTTTGATGATGATCAACAAATTTTGGAGTGTTTGATGAATGATCATACTTTCAAAGGAGCAATAATAGATGATGAAGAACATCAAGCAGAATTACAATTCAGAAATTTTATTCCTAAAGGAGTCAGGACCTTGGAATGAATGTTTGATTTAGATAACAAATTCAGAAATCCAACGAATGTCAAGACCCATAGCTCGTCCTTACGATTCGAGCTGATAAATTTGGGGACTGAAGCTGAACCCAAATATGTAAATTTGGGGAAGTGTTGTTCTCCAAGCGAAAGAAGTAAGTTCATTATTCTTTTCAAGCAGTACAAACATATGTTTGCTTGGACCTATGAAGAGCTTAAATCTTGTGACACAAAGATCGTACAACATGTTATCCCAATTAAAGGTGGAATCAAACCTTACCAATAGCCTTTGAGGAAGATGCATCCTAGGCCAGAACCTTTAATTCAAAGTGAGGTAAAAAAATTGTTGGATGCTAAAATCATATTTAAAGTCAGACATTCGGAATGGGTTTCTAATTTGGTGCCAGTATGAAAAAAGTCAGGAGAAATCAGGCTCTATGTAGATTTCAGAAATCTTAATCGTGCGTCAAGTAAAGATAATTATCTGGTCCCACCCATGGAGCAAATACTACAGATGGTTTCAGGTTTTGAACTGTTTTCATTACTAGATGGATTCTCCGGTTATAATCAAGTATTAGTAGCTGAAGAATATAGGATTAAAACCACGTTCAGAACCAAGTGGGGAAAATTTACGTATAGGAGAATTCCCTTTGGACTTATTAATGCTGGAGCTACTTTCCAGAGGGCCATGGATATAGCTTTCTGCGGTCTGATTGGTTGTACTGTTGTGGTTTATCTAGACGATCTCACAATATTTTCGAAAAAAAGAGAGGAGCATGCATTTCATTTGAAACAAATTTTTGAGCATTGTCAGAAGTATGGTATTTCACTAAATCCTAAGAAATCCATGTTTGCAGTCATAGAAGGAAAGCTACTGGGTCATGTTATTTCTGAGAAAGGGATCTCCATAGACCCGGAGAGGATTAAAGCCATAGAACAGATCCCTTTACCCCATAATAAAAAGGGTATGCAATCATTTATGGGGACAATCAATTTTGTGCAAAGGTTTGTACCAGAATTTTTTCAAGTCGTCAAACCTTTGCAACAAATGGTTAAACATAATGTACAATTCAAATGGACTGATTTGGAGAAGAACACATTTAGCAAGATAAAAAAATCTGTTGCTCGTGCACCATCACTCAAAAGTCCAAATTTTGAAAAGGATTTTATTCTGTACACTTTTGCGTCTGATGATTTGTTAGCAGCTGTGTTCACACAGATGGAAGATGGGGGATACGAGTACCCCATATCATTTATGAGCACTGGTCTACAGGGGGTTGAATTGAATTATCCAGAAGTTGACAAATAAGCTTATGCAGCTTTTAAAGTGGTAAAACAATTCAGGCCATATCTACTTAAGAATCGCACCAAAGTAATAGTTCCACACCCAGCTATACGATCTCTTTTTGTACAAAAGGAATTAGGAGAAATAAGAGGCAACTGGGTGATTGCCTTACAATAATGTGATCTTGAGTTCAAATCAGCATCCATATTTAAAGGACAAGGATTATGTAAACTAATGATTCAAGGTCAAAACAATGAAGAAAACAGCTGGGATAATGAAGCTGAGCTACATATGGTGGATGTATGTCCTTTGTTTATAGCTCTAGATTCTTGGTATCGAGACCTAGTCCATTACCTCCAAGAAGGATATTTTCTGGAGCATTGGAGTCCCAAGCAAAGAAGAGCATTATGTCTAAAATTGGCTTTGTATCAGATAATTGATGGAGTACTGTTCAGAAAGAACTATGATGGATTTTTTCTTAGGTGCTTAGAACAAGAAGATGCAAAGAAGGTCGTAGTAGAATTGCATGACAAGCCTGCTAGAGGGCATTTTTTCAGAGACACAACAACACATAAGATACTCAGAGCTGGATATTACTGGCCTACACTATTTAAGGATACTCATGCTCATGTTAGGAAATGTGATGCTTGTTAGAGATGTGTTGGAAGACAAGCTAAAGTAGCAGGACCGTTAAAACCAGTAATTATATCAGAACCATTAGAACAATGGGGAATTGATATATTGGAGAAATAAACCCAAATTATTCCTTGTAGCACAAGTATATTCTAACAGCAACTGATTACTTCACCAGATGGGTCGAGGCCATTCCATTACAAAAAGTAAACGAAGATGTAGTCATGTATTTCTTAAAGAATCATATTATGACCAAGTTTGGGGTTCCAATTTCCTTGGTTTTTGATAATGCTACTTACTTTTCTTCTATTAGATTAATTACATTTGCTAATGAAAGAGGAATCAAGTTGAATTATTCTGCAAATGATTACCCACAAGGAAATGGTTTGGCATAATCCACAAAGAAAATATGATTGGAATTCTAAAGAAAAATGTAAAAGAAAATCAAAGAAGTTGGAATTTAGCGTTACCTAATGCTCTCTGGGATGATAGAGTCACACCCAATAATTCCTTAGGTGTGTCACCATACACTCTTGTTTATGGAAAAGAAGCTATCCTTCCTCCTAATATTTTGTTGCCATCTTCCATAATAGCTCAAGAATCTAGGGGTACCGATAATGAAATTCTACAAATCATAATCTATAATCTTTTGAAGTCAAAAGAGTCTAAGTCCAAAGCCAAAGAAAGATTTAAGCATCAACAGGAAATAGTGAAATGGTTGTTTGATAAACATAAAGCTGGGAACAAAGAATTCGAAGTAGGAAATCTGGTTCTTAACTGGGATCACCCGCACGATGAAATGGGAAAGCACACTAAGTTTTAGCAGTTATAAGTAGGCCCTTTTCAAATTTCAACAAAGCTAGGCCCCTCGACTTACAAGTTTCAAGACTTATAGGGGTGGGAAGAGAACTTACGAGTAAATGGTTTAGTTCTCAAACCTTATTTTTCTTGATCATTTATTTTGGTTGTCTTGTACATAAATAAACATTTGGTTTGTTTTTATTTTTAGGGTTTTTGGTTTGTTTAGTTAGAGTTTGATTGATTGTAATGTTTAATAAAGAAGCACAACTTTTGGTTGGGTGGAGTTCATCATAATTTCGGGTTAACTAAAATCTTTGATTACAAGACTGTGTACTATTAATTCATTTAATATTTGAAAGAACTTCTTCAAGTTTAGAAGTTTCCCTAAATGGCTATGAACACATTGAAGTCTTGCTTAATCCTTGTGAAATAACTCAGGATTAAAGGTCTAGAATACTATTTCGAGGCTCCATTCATCTCACAGTAAAAAATGTCTTAGGGGGTGACAGCAAAAGACCCATGGAAAGGAAGCAAGGTAAACTGTATATTATATTTAAATAATTCCATGCCATGAATTTAAAGCCAAAAGGCCAATAAGAGTCAAAATCTCCTCGAAAAAGAAATATGTACTAAAGCAAAGTACTGAACCATATTAGTACGTATAAGATTGCCAAAGTTCTTCTCTGTCCGTGAGCTGAAAGCTAAACATATCTCTCACACAAAAGGACACTATGGATAGAGGAGCCTGAATTAAAATTTCATAAAGAAGGTAGGTAGGGGGACTCAAAAGAGGAAAAAGTGCAAAATGGCATGGGAATGAGGAACAAACAGATATATCTATTTACCATATGTTACAATCCTATGGTGTCTAAGCTGGAAACTACTCAAAGACAGAGGTAAAATGAAGCTCATATTCTTGGCCTCAAAAGAGTTATCTAGAATTTGAAATCTTGGTTTCCTTGTTCCTTGACTTGGACTATAATCAATGATTAAAGTGCATATATCTGACATTTTGGGAAATCCAGATATCTTGAAGAATTGAGCATGTTGGTATTGTTAAAACAATATGTTGATCAAAGAGTAAACTATTTAGAGATCTGTGTTCACCAGGTAGTCACTAATTGTTGTAGTTGCAACTATTTTCCCCAAATTTTTCAATTTTAGGGCCCCTCCTTCTATTTGTTTTTGTTAGATCTAGCTTAGGAGTATTTTGTTTTCACTGAAGCTACCCTGAAGTTCATTTTTTTCCTTTAAAAACTTGGTCTGTCTCATTTTCTGTATCGGAAGACTAGTCGACTATCCTTCCGATATTGGAAGCATAGTAGACTATATTTGCGATGTTGCGGAAGTTGAACTGTCAAGCCTGCCGAATTTTTTTTTGACTCCCTCGCCAATATGTCAAACCTCGGGTTCTTTTCTCCTCGTTTTCGTTTTTCAATCTTAACACTTAGTGGTTTTGATATCTGATTACATTTATTATCGCTGTCGGGATGTTTGACAGGAGTGATCCGGAGTCCTAGTGTTTGTCATTTTCGACGTTGCGGGAAACTAGTGTTGAGACGTTCCAAAAATATTTTGTTTTTCTCACCGACTCTTTAGAGCTTAGGATGTCCGAGTTCCGACACCCATTAGAATAGGTAAGGCCGCGATGATACAACTGTACGTTACCAACGCTACAGAGGAAGATCAGTCTCGATGTTCCAAACTTAGAGTTTAGTAGTTCTAATGTCCGATGGATTTAAAGTATCACGGTCCCGTAGTTTGGTTTGCACCCACCGTTGAGGATGTCCTTTGATGTTTCCTTCCAATTGATTTAGGTTTTGGCTACCAATACATTTTGTCCACCAATAGGTTCCTGCTAAGTATTATATATAAGAAGGGTGTGTATTATATTGTTTATCCCTATTTTTGACTTGTCATTTGCATTAGTCTGTGTCGTCTACACCTTTCGCATGCGCATAGCTGTCAGAACCTGGTTCGTTTGTTTTGCTCTCATGGAAATTTGTTCCATCCCATAGAGTGCATTGCTATCTTCCAGGTAGGTGAACCATGACGTTACTATTTTGGTTTTATTGGTTGATTTGTGAACCGTTAGGTTTTCCATGGGTTAGGTTTGTCCGCAAAAAAGGATTTCTTGCCCCTTATGTTTTTTCATGGTTGTTTTTACTTGGATGGTGCGGAGTTTTAGGATGCTTCCAGTTTCTTTAGTGGGAAAAGGTGAAGTCTGTGTGATCTTTGAACCGTTATGGACGCATTTTCCCCAGCACGGGTGGTTAGGGCACGATGCAGACAAGTGTTTCGCTGTCTGCACCACCCGTTTCTTGGGTTTTCCATGGCAGGCCAGAGGGTATTAAGCTGTTTGTCTTGTGTTTACCTTATCGCGTGGGACTACGGAGGATTTTTCCTTTTTGGTCGGTTTAGGGTTTTTCTTGAGGATGAGCGCTGCGTAGGGTTTAGTATTTTTGAGTTTGGTTTTGAGGACGAGCGGTAGGATTAGTTTGATAGGTCTGAGTTAAGACCGAGGATTTTTCGATGAAGTGAAGTTTTTAGACAGTGGGGCTTAGGCATTTTAGGAAGTAGCCTGCAGGATCTTTTCCTTGTTAATTCTTTCATTCGTAGAATACTGTGCTTAACTTATTTTTTAGCATGCATGTTGAGGAGGTAAATAAATTGATATATTTTCCTGTTTATTGTTTAAACACTTGGTAATAGCTTAGCTGGTCGAAGAACATGTTTTGACTGTGACAGGGTGATTTTTATAACAAAAAAATGTCAAAGAGACACAAGAAGAAAGCTCCTATGGTTGAAGGAGAGCCTGAAGTAGAGATCATCACCAAAGTAGAGTTTATCTACGAAGATACCAAATCCTCTACTGGGGTTGAACCAGACTACAAGTGGGGAGAAATATATAGAATGATTGCCAATGAAAATGTACCTGATTCCAGTTTTGAGGAGCTGACGATTTATGCCAACATTGAGAAGTCAACCCTAATGAAAGTGGCTACGAGGCCTGAGTTATTTCCTTGTTCAGAAGTAATAGGATGGATTCTACCTAGGGATGATTAACCACAATGATTCTGGAGAACACTGCTAAGTAAGGCTACGCTACTTATAGCCCTGCATATGTCTCTATGGCTTATCACCTACCCTCACCCCAAGTTTATTTGACAGAAAGATGGTTAAAGGAGATAGCTAAGGATCTGGTGGAGACAGTAAAAAGAATGATGATACTCGGAAAGAATTTCCGAACTAGACCTTCTGGAGAGTATGACACCTCTACTCTCTGTGCTCCCTACAGGTTCATTGCATTAATGCTCAATAGGATTTTTGGCAGAGCACATGGGAAGATATTCAAGATAGGTTGGATACCAGTTATTTTCTTTGTAGCTACCCAAGGAACCATCTTTAAGTGGGAAAATATTGTGTCAAACAACCTCTTTGCATGTATATCACCAGCCTTAGGAGGGGTATCAAAAGAGATCAGATTTTTATATGAGCTCTATCCTGATTGATGGCATATTATGTACTCAGTCTTTTCCTGCTTTGAGATGTAACCAGGAGAAGGAAAAAACCCCAGTGTACGCAACCTATAAATTGTTATGGACACATAAGTACCATAGTTATTATAGGGAAATTTGCGAGCATTTCATTATGCCCTTATATACCCTCATTTTCTTGACTGAATGTAATTGCATGTTTGAAGAGGCATTCAAAGTCATACAGGAGTTTGGAGATTACTATTTGGTGGAGGATGGGTTGTATGTAAGGATGTACGGTGGTTCTAGATATCCTTCCCTACTCCCAAAGTATGCCATAGATTATGTACTCCACAAGGAGGCGATTAGGCAGCTGTATATTGATGGTGTAGGAAATTTTTTGTTTAAGCATAAAAAGGAAACATATCCTGCAGTACCTTTCTTGCTTGGTAGCTACAAAGTTTCAAGAGTAAAGCAGGCGACAGAATTTGTTAAGGACCTGGAATATTTTCGTTTTGGAAAAATGAATTTTCATAGGAATGACTCCCACAATGAAGTAACAGACTACTACAAAGAAGTGGGAATTCATTTTGAATATACTGATTTTTGGGACAAGGATGAGGAGACATTCCGAAATGTGAAGAACATAACCGCCCTTAAAAAGAGATTCAAATAAAAAATAACTACTATGGGTGGAAAAGGAAAAAAATCAGAAAGGCTAAGAAATTGAAAGAGGAAGAGGCGAAGAAGAGAGAAGAAGATGTTAGAAGACTAGCACAGGAAGTAGAAAGC
This sequence comes from Pseudotsuga menziesii, assembly GCA_001517045.1. Taxonomy (NCBI): domain Eukaryota; kingdom Viridiplantae; phylum Streptophyta; class Pinopsida; order Pinales; family Pinaceae; genus Pseudotsuga; species Pseudotsuga menziesii. Next base: position 745,275 of record LPNX010903283.1, on the reverse strand, counting down.
TGGTTGAAAAATGAAGAGGAAGAAAAGAAGTGAGCTGTAGAGGAAGCAGTTAGGAAGGAAGAGGAAGAAATAAAGAGAAAAAAAGAAGATGAAATCAAGAAGAAACAAGACGAAAGTGAGGGTTTGAGACTAATAGGATCCCAAAAGGATCAACAGACTATAGAGAAAGTTGATACACAAGGAGTGCAAGATAAAATAGATCAAGAGCAAGGACAATCTGATCTCGATCCCTCGGAACCTGCTACATCTTCTGGAAGCATATTAGGACAAGCTTCACTTTCTGAGATAAATTTGATTCCTTTCGTGCCTGCCGAAGGGGAGGAGGTTCCTGATTTTAGTACCATTTTTTATGATAATGAAAAGAAAGGAATTGTTAAAAGAACTAAGAAGAAGGTCGATACTGGAGGACAGTAAGGGAAAATGGTAACGTATAAAACATTGGTACATGGTACAGATAAAGATTCGTAGTTGATGGTAAGAGCTGGGGTAGCATTAACCTTAGTGACTGAAGACAACATGGACAGGCTCATGACTGATCTAGAGCAATCACAAAAGAATGCGGCCTAATTGAAAGAAACTTTAAAGAAGGAAAGAGATGAGAGTTAAAAGCTGAAAAGAAAGTATGAATATATGATGAGTGAATTCAATACTTCAAGAGCAGAATGCCAGAATCTACAAGCAGATAGGAATGCTTTAGAAATATCTACAGAGAACACAGAAAATAATGCTCAGGTTAGCTTACCTGAATTATAAAAGCTACATCTAGAACATCATATGTTAAAAACTAAAAGGGGTGATCTTCATGTATCATATGCGAATTTAAGTGCAGAGAAGAATAGGTTGGAGAGCAGGGTTACTGAGTTAGAAATGGAGAAGGCTTTCACAAAGGAAAAGGAGAACTAGTATTAAGTAAAGGTGGTAGCCTTAGAAGAGCAAAACACTTCATTGATCACCGCATCACTTAAGGATGCTACGGAGCAGAAAAATGACATTCAATCTTTGAAAGAGAACATTCTGATTCAAAGAAAAAGGATCCACCAAATACAGATACACATAGAAGACGAAAGGTGTAAATCTTTTGAGATAGACACCAGACTAGAGGAAATTATAGACACCACTTCATACTTTTTGGATAGGTCTCAGGATATTTTGGAGATTCTAAAAGGAAGAATGGTCTGGGCAGAAACAAAAAAGGAATATCCCATGGAGCTAGCAGTAAAGGATCAGCAGATTTTAAAATAGGAGTATGAGTTATTGGAATTTGTGATTAATGTAGCAGAAGAGTTCAAGAAAGCCATGAAAAAGACAAAGGGAGCATGTGTTGAATATTGCAAGAGAGTGCTTTCTGCATACAATCGATGTCAGAATTTTGCGGAAAAGAGTTTGGATGTGCTACCAGAGCATGAATTGTTTCTAAAACATCTACAGGACAGGTATCAAGAAGATGAGCAAGAAATCCAGCAGGTCAAAGACCTAGATGAATGGATCTTGAATAATGCCGTGTCACATGCAGCAGTGAGCATACATATATTAGAATACCAGCTATGCCTAAGTCCTGCCAGGATAGAGGGGGTAAAAACCCAAGCTGCTAAATATGAAATTAATATTCGATTTCTTGAGCCTTCCAGGTTTGAAGGCATAGCAACAGATACTCATGCATGGAAGAAGTTCATCAGTGAGTAAGATGGCCCTTCCTCATAAAGTGTTTTGGAAATTTTGATTTAAAATGTAAAATATTGTATTAATTATGTGCACAAGCTACGAGACAAAATTTTGGAAAATGAAAGGTTGGGGAAGCTCAAAAGACAATGAGGGGCAACCCAAGAGTTTTGTTTTTTGTATAAATATAAGAGAGTTGTAGATGTAGAGGAAATTTTTTTCCAGACTATCTTGAGAGAGTATTGTAATAAGAACTATTTCATTTTACAATAAAGAGTCGTATATTTCTGCTAGAAAACGTTTTGTGGATTTTTTCAAGTGTTTGCAATGGACTAGTTGGATATGAACTATTTCTTTTTCAGCTTGTTTCCATTAACTGTGAGATCGTTCTAACTCATTGAATTTTTTTTCATGTTATGAATGTACTCTGGTTTATTCTGTGAAATTTCCACATTGAGTAATGAAGGTTTTAACTAACAATAAGCTACCTTGTTGTTTATATTTCTATTGATGTTCATGTGTTCTGAAACATTAACAACTATCTTTGATTTTTCTTTATGCATGCACTACAGTATATTACTCACCATTAACGATAGTTTTGCTCCCTAGGGATAGGTTAGTAAGTCTTAGTTAGTTTCTTGTTGTTTGTGATTTAGATGCGAGAGAGGTAAGACGAGAGGTAAGAACCTGCGCATCACATTGTGACCCTCCTCGTTATCTCTATCGTCTGCATTTTAGTTAGGCACTTGCAGATCATACCTTTAACATCAAAAAACTAAAAATATACATGGTGGACCATGCCATAACTGGTAAAACACTTTAATTGTTACTTGACCTACCGTAGCCGAACCGTAAACTGGACGGATTCCCCATACCAAACAATAATGAGCTAATTGGGAACGTTTAT
>LPNX010903283.1:581802-742640 GCA_001517045.1 Pseudotsuga menziesii | reverse complement strand
GGGATGCAGACTCAAGCATAAAGTTCTCGCAACAATGGACTATAGTTTTGTTACTCTCAATTCTCTCTTATGCTTTCAATGTACCAAGGGGTTCCTTATATAGATTTTCAAAGGGATACTGAAAGGTCGAATCCGTACGATCTCAAGGCATATGGAAGGCCAGGAGTCATATGAGTCGGATCCAAGTCAAGGAAACATCCAAAATGTTTTGGATTATGCACACATCCCGATGTACGCGACTATAGAGGGAATACCCGCGTATGTACGCGGTTATCGGGGAAAAAGCCGCGTATATCAATATTCTAATGTTTTTAGGGATGATCAAGGTAACATCAAAAGATACAAAGTGGTCCATAGGGGCTAATGAGTCTGTAGCGGGACAAGGGAAGGCCATACAATGTGTGATTCACCTAGTGTGGTGAAATCCACTATAACAGATAGTGACAATCTCTGATGGCACGTCTGCGAACTGGAGAAAATGAATCCCCCACTTGGGCCTCCACCACCTCAATCCTCCATCACTTCGATAGCAAGCTTACTAGCAAAAGGCAAGCTTGGGAAGAACACAACAGTGCTCCAAGGGACAAAGGGATGCAGACTCAAGCATAAAGTTCTCGCAACAATGGACTATAGTTTTGTTACTCTCAATTCTCTCTTATGCTTTCAATGTACCAAGGGGTTCCTTATATATCTTTTCAAAGGGATACTGAAAGGTCGAATCCGTGCGATCTCAAGGCATATGGAAGGCCAGGAGTCATATGAGTCGGATCCAAGTCAAGGAAACATCCAAAATGTTTTGGATTATGCACACATCCCGATGTACGCGACTATAGAGGGAATACCCGTGTATGTACGCGGTTATCGGGGAAAAATCCGCGTATATCAATATTCTAATGTTTTTAGGGATGATCAAGGTAACATCAAAAGATACAAAGTGGTCCATAGGGGCTAATGAGTCTGCAGTGGGACAAGGGAAGGCCATACAATGTGTGATTCACCTAGTGTGGTGAAATCCGCTATAACAGTTTATTGGGGAGAATCCCTCACTGTTGTTACCTGTGATTTTCCAGGCCTCAACATATTCCTATGTCTATAGTCTGAATGACCACTACAAGATAAATAACTCTAACATCCTCCTTTAATGGTCATTTTAAAAACTACACCAAATTTGTCTCTAAATTTCACAAATCCATCCAAGTCAAGAGACTTAGTGAGAATGTCTGTAGTTTGGTCTTGAGCTGGACAATCCAATGTGTTACAACTTGGTATAGCACTTGAGCAAAAACATCGTAAGTTGCAACCCACTAATGCTAACAAGGAGAAACTTTGGAAAAAATGCACTGCTGTCACCACAGTGCTAACTTCCCTCACTTTTGACCAGCTCTCAAGGTCAAGGGGGGCTTCCCCAGGGTTTATTAAGTGATTACTCATGAAGATATCTAGGAGGGGATTGATTTTAACTTAATTAGATGTGTGTGAGTAAATTTCCAAATGAAGTTAATTCCCCAAAGAGTGCTTGAGTGTGCAATATTGTTCAAGTTCTAAATGAATAAACCAAACACTTAGCAATGGAAATATTCAAGGGATTGAAATATTAACTTGAACACAATGTTGTTCAGGAATAAACACCCTTATAACCGAGGGTCTAGGGTTACCAACTTACTCTTAAAACTTGCAGACAATAAGTTTTAAATTATAGAAAGGAAATAGGAAGATATGATGGACTCACCAGATTAATGACGCTTGATCCAAGCTTTGTCTTCTCCTGCTCTGCTCCTCTCCAAAGCTTTCAGGGATGCACCTCTTTCACCTGCAAAGAGAAAATCCTTCAAGTACAATATTATACATGTATATATGACAAGTTAGATAAACAATATATAGAGTGCTTAATGATAAATATTCATCAAACCATGATACATGAAAGAGACTCAACATAAAGTTGGAAGAAGGATTCTCTTTATTAACAATAGTGAATGAGATAAGTGTACAACCCAATGCCTGAAACAAGGACTCCTTTGCAACCAAAGGATTATGAGTTCTGCTGCTCTGAAGACTTCTAAAGATATACTGCCAGCATAACTTTCCTCTCCAAGTATGATTGATTAATTCCCTCCCTAAGGCCTCTATTTATACTTAGGGAAATAGAGCAGTTTCGAAGGTTGAGGAGGTTGAGACAGTTAATATAGTTAATAATTAGGGCTTAACAAATCTCCATTAATAGTGTTATATTATTTTTAATGTTGAATGGAGGTGTACGTGAGTATTGATACTGGCAACCCGCGTATGACACGCGAGTTGCTATAAGGGAAACCCACGTACAGATCTGTACGTGGGTTGCAATGACAATACTCGCATACAGTACACGATATGCTGTGGAGATAGTCGCGTATGTATGTGAGTTGCCGTGGAAAGAGTCACATACAACAATCAACATATAAAGAGGTAAAAAATGGCAAGCTAGGTGGATAGTGAATGCATCTCATGTCATGCCCATCTATAGTGTTTAGGCTACCTTCAATCCATTAGTGTCCTTTTTTGCGCCAAAATATGAAGTGTCGGCACTCAGACAGAGAAGTGCCATTTGGGTTGATAACACACAAGCATGTCAAATCCATCAATGATCCATGACATTCAATCCAATAAACTTAAAGGAAATGCATAAAAGTAAACTCACAATTATTCGACACTTAAAGTGGTCAATGAGTGGGTAAATATATCCAAAACTGAAAAATATTATAAAGCAAGTTGCCCAATGAATGTTATTAAAGTGCAAAATTTTATCCCACAATGAAGCCCTGCTTGAGAAAATATTTGGAGCAAGGTGTCACTCAAGGATCTTAGATTAGTGAAGTGTAGATTCTTTTAATGAAAGTTTTATATTTGTTGAAGTTAGGAGAATCACTTCTTTGAATGTGGATTTGAACTAATAAACACAGTTAGAACAAGTGCTTCAAGAAATGTAGACGACCACTTAAGAAAATTACTTCAATGACCCATAGTCGATGTTCCAAGTGCATGAAAAAAATCCCAATATTGTGCAAATAAGAAATATTGAAGATGTGTAAATTGCATAGATAATTTCCAGAATTATAAGAAAGAGTGAGTAACTTAGTTAAGGTAGATGTGTTTAACTAAAACAATGGATCATAATCCAACCAATTAACCAACAGAGTCATTCATAAGAGTTTTTTCTTTGAAAATATAAGTTGTGTTATGCATAAGCCTGCAAGAAAACTAGGAAAAATCAGAATTTCACCATACAGTACTTAACAGAAAATTGAATATGAAACCTGAAAGTTAAAAGGTGCTAGTAGCTCACAAAAAAATCCAGAATTGCACAAGTTAAACCCAAGTAAATTTCTAGAATAATCTTGAATACAAAATGAGAAAAATAACCATTAAAATATGGCCTAAAATTTAATGAAATACCCCAAATTTTTAATGTGATTAATTTAACACAAAACCCTGATCAAAAGATATGATTTTATAGAGCAATAGGGGAAGATTTAAATTCTATTTAATTGCTGTTAGGAAATTTATGCAAATGTAAATAAACCTAATGAAAACAAGCCTAAAAAAATGATGTGAAACATTAGATTTTACCTAGGCTTGTTAGCTTAGAAATCTGGAAAATAAATCAGTCCTATAGTGTTCAGAATCTGATCCAACCAAATCATGCATGCATCCTCTAGTAAACCAATGCACAGGCAAAGTGGCATGGAAAATTTCAGAGGCTATTGGGGTGTTTTTTGGGGTTGCATTCAATGCAATCTAATGGAGTTTGTTCGGTCCACTAGCAGACCAGTGTGCAGGAAGAGTGGCACATAAAATTTCAGAGGCTTTTAGGGTACTTTTTAATGGTTGCATTCAACGCAATTTGAACATGCCTTTTGTTTGCATAGCACAACTACATTTTACCTTGATATTTTTCATTTTTACTACTCAGATGGTTATCCAAGAATACATTTTCCTAAAATTTCCAATTGATTATAATGTTTAATAGAAGTCGTTTTGACTATTTTGATATTGTGTTATCTAACAAATTGATGTTAATTATTCAAAGATGCCGAAAGTGCATAAGCTTGTTCTTACAGGAAAGAAAGTGGAAGGAGAAATATTGACTCCTGTGGAGGTCATCCAAAAGAGTGAGTCACAGCAAAGCATTTATGAGAACTACAAAAAATATGTTAAATATCAATGGTATGTCGTAGATATTTTACTGTTACTTCTATTTAGATTATTATTGTTCTTGTCATGTCTACCCATGTTTGGGGTTCATGAGTTTCCTTCCAATGGGCAGGTTACCATCATCTGACTCTAGAGTTGCACAAACTTTTGGTCCCTTTCTTTTACAACACTCATGCTCATACAAATTGCGTCTAAAGGATTTGTAACACCCCAGTTTTGACCCCGTTTGCATGATGTATATAATGTAATTAATCGCGGTGAGGAGCTAAAGGTAAAAGCCCCACCATCGATTTGGTTGTGTATGTTTCAGTAATAGGGATAGTTGTTGATGGTATATCATGCTATCTGGCACATTATAGTTTGGCATCATGTAAATACACACATCAATTAAAATAAACCTACAGCCAGCTACGATGGTGCAACATTAAAATGAAAAGGGCATGATTCCAAAGGAGAAGGGGGGGAAATGATGAACCTTGAGTCATGGGGGAAAATCCATGTGTCACAACCCTGTTTGATTTGCCCATATTTCCTTGTCTTATCCAACTCCCACTTTAATGTTTTGTTGAGTAGTTGAGGCAGTTATGGCCGGGAGTGGAGTGTGGCAGGACTATCAGTCCTTACCCATACGCACACTCCACCAGCAGGTTGACCTCATGTTGGTAAGCAAAACCATCGCCATTCTCTCCACGAGGCCAATTCTCTCCATCATCGACTCACCCTCACACATGGGGAGTTGTTCACTCTCACGCAAGGGACGCGCATAGGGGGCCGGATAAGCTACCTCACGCATGGAGTTAGCGTTTTTGCCTCCACCACTGTCGAACTGTGAAGAATCACTGTGGGTTTCCTTTCTTGCTGATGGACTGTTGTTTTTCATATTTGTTGGCCGCCTTCTTTCCCCTCATGCACAGATTGATGGAGAAACGGTTCTTTCCCCATTTCTGTCGGTGTAAATTTCTTCAGCGTCTTTGTTGAGGAGCTGTGTGTTGTGGGCTTTTAGATGTTGGACGGTCATTGATTTCCACATCTGTGGGTTGAGTCCTCCCATGTCTATGCTGGGAGTTCTGCTTCTGCCCCTGTTTTGAGACTGTGTAAAGTTGCCATAGTTTTCATTGTGAGTTTGGGCTGTTGATGTACCTTGGTTTTGGGTTGCTGCTGAGTTGTTTTGGCCACGCTAGGGCCAAGAACAACTCTAATTTGTCTTTTGGCTTGAGCTGTGTTTCACTTTTGTTTGGGATTGTCACCCAGTTGTCTTTTCCTTCTTCATAGAGCTGTGAATGGATTGTTTTGCTGCGGTATGCAGTGGTTGGTCTTCGGACTGTTGAGAGTGGGATTAGAGGCTGGGTATGCTTGAGAAGACTGGTGTTGAGGCCACCAGCTTAGCATTTAGCCTTTCCTAGCTCCTTGATGACCTGGTAAACCCTACTGTGTGTGGGTTTGGCTGATTGTGTGCCTTGGCTATGTGGAAGCCTGCATTGACCCTTATTCCTTGAGGAATCATGCCCAACTCAGGGGTGGCAGTGTTGCTGAGAGATTGATGAGCACGCTGGCCTATGGTTGGGTGGAACATTGCAGTGACATAGCTAGTTGTAGGGCGAGTTCTTCATTAAAAGATAAGTACTCCGGAAGATTCCATCTCTGCAATTATATCTACTGTTTCATGAGAAATGATGAACATGTTGAATGATGGAATGTATATGTTTGCTTCCACTAAATATTGAGTAACTATGTATCCTTGTATGTTATATGCATCTTAGTATGTATTATGTTAATCTTCTTAATATCAGCATTTTTCCCTGTTCGTGTTCATGGGGTTGTTTGTCCGTTTGTTTGGTGTTAGTAGCGTCCTCTTCGCCTGTCAGAGGGTCAGGGATGTTACAGGATTTTGGATGTTGCTTATGGTGTGAGTTGTCATAACATATATATTTGGTAGGTCTGTTGAACCTGTCTCAACAATTACTGGCCCTGTTTCACCAGGTGAATATTTCCCAATATCTATCTATGTAGCTATCGTTTTTATTCAATAAAAACCTTGAAACCCAACGAATTCTTCTCCATCTTCATGGATGGAATCCCTAGTAAACCTATCATCCTAGATTAATGCAACCCTCCCACGGGTATCTAAGTTGGGCACCTGATGTCACAGAACTAGCCCAGTGTCCAACAATATTGGCAACAAACAGTTGAGCCAATATTTGATCTATTTATCTCTGTATGTACATATTCTTTTGCAATTTAGTTGGTTCGATATAATGCAAAACAAATATTGTTTTGGAAATGTCTCGATCAAGTCTGGGCTAGCATTATAATAGATTTTAGGTTTCTTATTTCGTGATGTCTTACATAAAATTGTTAGCTAGAACAAATGATTAGTTTTGTCATATAGCAACACAAGGAAAGTAATAAAATACAAGGGGCATTATGTTGGTTTAGAAAAGTTGAAGGTCAATACTTTATTTGTGTCAAATAATGTTGAACTATAGTAATGTGCTCATTGTGAACAACGTTCTTTCAAAATTTCAATGATATATGACATCTTATACCATATGGTGTTAAAGAACAACATCTATATTCTTATTTTGGATTATGGTGCATTAAAGCTTATGTGTGATAAGCTGAAAGGATTATGTTTATATTTGTCCAACTAAATTTTCCTTTCGGAAGTGGCTTCTAGGAAAGGTTTTAGAATAGAAAGGCATCTGGATAGAATGTGGTAGATCTTGATGTCATGATTTGTGACCTTACTGTGGTTTTTCCAAGAGAACCATTCATTGTTCAGATGCAAATCTTGGCTATATGTGTCAAATAGTATATGCCAAAGAAAGAAAGAAATTATATTAATGGCCCCTAATTATTGAGAAATGGTCAATGGTACTATTTAAGAGTTTGTTTTGGTATTTGTAAACTCTTCTAAATTTTTCACGGGGAGCTATGAACTTGACTCTGTGTTAACATGGTAAAAAGTATGACATTTTGTGGACCTTATTGCCTAAAAATGTCCTCCATGGGGTTTAAACATGTGTCTTATCCATGAGAACCCAATACCTTTACTTATGCTCTGTATTTATGTTGATGGGACTCAAAGAGTCTTAGTGTTATTGGTGCTAGCTATATTATTTCAAGATTGTCAAAGATACATTAATTGTTGTTATGGAAGGTGTGATTTGAGGCACTATATTGACACTGCATATTATGTTGAAACTCGATAACTTTAGTTGCAAACTTGAACACTCACTAAAACTTCAAATTTTTACAGATTTAGAAGTAGTATTGTTGCATCCATTTGGGTTCTATGCTCACTACTTCATTTATTTTTCCACTGTTTATAACTTTTTTGGAGAAAGATGTATCATATGAATTGCCTCAGATTTAACAGCATGAATTGAAGTTGATTTAACTCTATGAATTTTAGGGATGCCAAAAATAGATAAGATGGAGATAAAAGGTAGAGGATATCATACAAATTTGTATGTTGTTTGAGGTATTTACAGTGGAGGAAAGGAGGGGAAAAGCAAAATCTAATGGCTGAGATCCATGGTGGGAAGTCCAGATATAATTTCTATTCCTGGTATGGAGTCTGACATCTACTGTATTGGATTAGAAAACTAAGAATACTTGTAGATTTATTTGAATGTATTTGGTGGCATACTTGATCATATTTTTCATCAAGAAACTTGTATTTTGGTTAATATCTAGATATTTGATATTGGAACCTAATGGTGTAACTACTAGCTTATGTAGCACTAGTGATATGACACAAGATTTTTTTTGTGATTTAACATTTTCATGTGACTATAGTCTTCATATTCATGGCTTAGTTATACAAGTGTGTTCAACTTGTGGTTTGTGTGATTAATATTGCATTTCCAAATGGATTTTCTTTATGCATAATTTAATGTCTTTCTTTGCATACAGATCTAGAATCAGATTAAATGCACAGAATAAAGAATACATGCATATTCTCATGGATTAATACAAATAATTTTCGTATAAGAGATGCCTATACTATGGAAGACCATTACTTTCAAGGATATTAAGTTTTCTCCTAACTCATACAATTACGTACATCCATACATGCACACACAACAGTTTTTTTGTTGGGTTAGAATCTCAAAACACGTAGAACTTGGATTTTTAAAGTCCTTGATCTATTGATTCTTTCTTCAAATAATGTTTTGATTCTTTTCTATGTTCCACTATGTGGTCTTGTGGCGTTTGTATTGTTGTGGAACTCTGATTTTTTCAGTTGTGTTTCAGGTCTTCTAATTCTTGCAAAATCATGTTCACTTATGGAACATTGGTTTTGGAAACTTAGGGTGACAGGTCTCAAATTGTGTTGACCACTTTATTGTGTCGATGACCTTGCAACTTTGGAGGTTTTCTTCTTGTGTCCTTTCATCCCCACAACTTTTCTATTTCATATTCGTTCAGTTCTGCAAGACAATGAACTTGCACAATAAAATTCTCTCATTTTGACCTAGATTAGTCCTCCCCTATCTATAACCCATGTGATCCCCAAATGTAAAGTCTAATGTTGTATTATTTAATATTAAGTGAAAAAAATTGAACTATATCCAAAACCCCCACTGCCCTTCATTCTCTAAGGTTCAATTTTATACAATGATCTTTGAATTTAAATGGGCACATCTAATTCTGATGGGAAAGAAATTGAATTGTCCATTATTCAAACTATTGGTATTCAGAACCCCATAAATCAAATTAGTCTTCATCATCACAAATATGGAACTCATGAATTATTCATTAACGTGCTTGAAATAAATTTCAATTTGAGATTGTTTGTTGATAAACCCCTTTTCAAATTTTGAACAGTTCAAGCAAACATTTGTTCTTTTCTATTTAAAGTTTCCTTTATTCATTCATTCTCCAGGTCTCTTCACTACTTTTTACTCTGAATCCCATTATTCTCTTTTTATTTTTGTGTTGTTTTTGTTAGTTCATATTTCACATTCTCTTTGTTAGCTATTATTAAATGGATTCATGAAGCTATGTTGCATGGAAGCACCCCCCTCTTCGCCCCTGCTCTCGAAGTTCGTGGGATTAATGAAGCTATGTTGATGAAGTGATGGAATGCCCCTTCAGAATCTCTTGATGGAACAATCGTTAGTGAGATGAGAAACCCCTCAAATTCATCTACCTCCTTGTGGCCTTATTAATTGTGGAAACTGGTATGATGCTTTTTCCTGTTGACATCTTACTAATTTTTAGATTATAAAGAATGCACATAATATAAATCATCTTTGTTGGTGTTCATTATTAAAATATTCATTATGTAATATATGTTGCACATAGTAGGCATCTTCTTTTAGTAACCATTCATGAGCTCTTCTCTTACCATCTCATTGCTGAAAAAAATCACATCATCAATAAATAACAACATTTATGTAGCAACACACACATCCTCAATTAGATTCTACAACTATTTCTTAAACAAATCCCTTATTCTTTGTCCATATCAAGTTTAGGTTATTAGGTATGCATCAATACATTATGTTTCTCTTTAAGACCCTTTTGTGGACCACTTTAATAGATTGCGTAATTGTTTAAGATATTTTGTTGCCTGAGCATGGTAGATTTTTGTGCTTATTAGCGTGTTTGGAAAAATAAATTGGATTCTAAGCATGATTGTCTTTGGATCTTATTGTCTTTTACTAGAATTAAAAATGATCAAATCTATCTGTTAATATTGCTCCTCTTCTCAATTCTTAAAGGGTGCTAGCTCAATGGAAGAGCACTTGCTTTACAAGTAGGAGGTTGGTGGTTCAATTCCTCCATGTGCTAATGATATTGCAATGTATTTCTAAAGGTAAAAAATGCAGTAGTGCAAGATGGATGCAATATTAGACGCAACACTAAATGCAAAACATGATGTAAAAGTGGATGCCACACCAAAAACAAAAGTGGATGCAAAATTTGACCTTATGTCAGACGCAAATGTGGACACAAAAATGGATGTCACATTAAACACAAAATTGGATGCAAAAAGAGACTCAACACTAGACACAATTAATGACTCAAAACTAGATGCAATACTAGGTCCAAAACTAGACGCAACAATAGATGCAAAAGTGGACTCCTAACTAGACATAAAATTGGACATTAAATTGAGCACAAAATTTGGTGTATCGATGGACATAAAACTAGGCGTAACACCAGGTGCAAAACTGGAAGCAACACTTGGTGCAAACAAAAACTTAAAACGAGACACAATATTGGATGCAAGATGGGACAGAACATTGGATGTAAAACTAGATGTAATATTGAATGCAAGATGGGATGCTGCATTGGACACAAAACTAGATGCAATATTAGATACAAACATTGGCACAAAACTAGGCACAACACTGGGCGCAACACTGGGTGCAACATTGGGCTCAAACATAAATGCAAAAAAATACATCAACCGGGATGCAACACTTAGTGTAAACCTAGATGCAAAATACTATGTAAAACGAGATGAAACATTAGGCACAAACATGGATACAAAAACATACGTAAAACAAGATACAAAATTGGATGCAAATGGTGATGCAACATTATAAGTAAAATTGGATGCAAAACTAGACGCAAAATTGGGCCAAAAATTGGATGCAAACCTAGATGCAAATTTGAACACATAATTTTATGCAAAACATGGTGCAAAATTAGGTGCAAGGCTCGATGAAAAACTAGGAGATGCAACATTGGATGCAAAATTGAGCATGAAATTGGGTGCAAACAAGGATATAACAAAGGACACAAAAAAATATGCTATAGAAGTTGTAAATTTGGGCACAAATAATGGGGTAACAAAAGATGAAAAAAATTGGGTGCAAAAATGGATGTTAAAAAGGACGAAAAAAAAGATGCAATAGATAGTGTTTTACAAAAATGTACAATAGCGCTAGGTTTAGCGTCAGATTGCTCACCAAATTTTGGAAAAAACTACACTAAAATTCGATGCTAAATCCAGTTTTTGTTGTAGTATGTGGTGACCCTATCGATGAAGTTGATGCCAATACATGGAAGATAAACAAGGATTCAGATTCCCAGTGAATACCTTGGGTTTTTCCAGCTAAATCCCCCAGTTGCACATATGAACCTGCAAATAATATTCCGGTGGATACTGAATCACTAGATATGGATGAATACGCTAAATGTTGTTGATAAACCTGAATGTTCTATATTGAAAGAGACTAGGGCAGATAGTTGCACTGTCAAAACCTCATTAGATGAAGACACCATCTTCAACCTCAATCATTGTGGCTGCCTGTTGTGCTACTACTCAAAACTGCGAATGAACAATAATAATAATAGATAGCTCCTTTAGTCCAATAACCCTTCTTAAATAGAACATCATGCACTTTTAGGGTTTGTATGTCACTTTTAGGGTTTGTGCTTCACTTTTGCATGCATGCAATTCTAATTTGATGTTGACTTTTAAGCCTAAAGAAATAAGGCTTCTTTTATCTGACTGATGACTTTGATATTGAATGAATGTCTTGATATGTTCTAAGTACCAAATGTCCTCAGTCAATTCCTTCTTATGTAGTAACTACTCGAACCTATGGGAATTAAGTAGTTTAGCAGGTGTTTTGGTCCTTAATTAGAAGAGGACATTACATAATCGATCTGTCCCACTCTCTCCAAATATATATAGACATTTCCCATATCATCTCTCTCTGGAAATATGTACACATGTCCCCTCTATAACAATGCCGAATACCCTGCATCCTCCGACCATCCTCCAAAACGCAGACCGAGAGAAAGTTAAGTCTCATCCCTAGAACAAAGAGAACAAAGAGAAACAAGGTGTCCATACTATATAGAAGAAAAAAACTGACCTTTTATCAAGTCCTTCTTAGAATTATTCTTGCCCTTATAAAAAAGAGCAACATTCTCTTCATTTGCTTCATTTTGTTGACCTGTGGAAGTGGAGCTAGATCTCAGCTCCTCTTGAGTGAAGTCATCCCAAATTCTAGCCCATGTAGGCATATTCTCTCTAGCTACAATTGCACGCACAAAGTCATGCCGAGGTTGAGAGAAACCATTCAAATCTATTCTCACCAACTCTACATCATCAACCTTCTCTCCAACAGCTCCTAACTCATCAAAAGCCTGTGAAATGCATGTTAAGTAAGAAGAAAAGTTCTCGGTCTTAGTCATCGTGGTGTCTCTATTTTTTTTCCTCATAACCATCTTCCAGTTCTCATTTGAAATATTGTATAAGATAGTCAAAGCATATAACATCTTAAATGCATGGTATTTCATGTTGGGCATGCATTTGAGTAAAGTAATCCAAAATTGACTTGCTTCAGTAAAATCCACGCACATGCCTGATTTCATTTTCTCATACCGCAACCTATCATACATGTGTTGAATGTATTGAGTGTAAAATATGTCATATAATAGTATAAACCTGTAAATGGTAGTTTTCCCTTTTCCCTACCTGTCATATTCTGAGCTTTCAATTGAGTGTCAAATACGTCACTTAACAAACCATCAAATTCTATGATTCAATGAACCTGAATTGAGTCGGATTCTAATGGAATTGTTAATAATTTCATCACCTAGACATGAACTTAACATTTCATCGTGATTAACCTTTTTTTCCTACCATTAAATTATTCCAAGGGCCAACACAGTAC
Organism: Pseudotsuga menziesii; assembly: GCA_001517045.1. Lineage (NCBI taxonomy): Eukaryota > Viridiplantae > Streptophyta > Pinopsida > Pinales > Pinaceae > Pseudotsuga > Pseudotsuga menziesii. The sequence continues at coordinate 729,804 of LPNX010903283.1, read as the reverse complement.
ACATATCCAGATTTCGCCTGACCCCATGGATTCCTCCCTAGCAGCTATAGTCAATTACCAATCATGTTGCATCTTATGTAATATTGATAAATAGGGGCCACTGTTATCAGTAGGCTATGCAATATTCAATCCATTCTCTATGTTTGTTAATTTTTTTCCAATATGGCTGCAGATGTGCACAAATTTGAGTTCACTGATAGTATGAGTGAAATGGGTAGAATTGGAAAGAATTGGAGACATTCTCATATGGGTTCGATGGCTTTCATTGGCAGTTCCATTCCATCTTATCAATTTTATGTTCGTTTGGCATTCCTTTCCCATCACTCAGTGAAGTCTTTCCTGCACTGATTCAGCACCCTATCCCTCTTCAACAACCCAAGAATTCCCTCTCAGTGGCATAGCAGGACTGATTTATTGAATTTTAGCTTTTAATTTGTCCACACCAGATGGGTATTGCATGTTATTTTCTACTGAGCCATATTTTTCTGTGGAATTTCTCTCTTCCTTACCATTTTCTTCTTTCATTGGTATTTCCCTTTTCTGCTTAGATATCTCTCACGCATTGTGCATCTCTATTATAATTCTTCTCTACTCGCATCTCCCATCCAGATAACTGGAATGAAACTTCCTCTTCTACTCCCTTTATACCCCCGGTGTTGAAACATGTCCACTTCAGCCCTGTTTTCCCCCCTGTGTTGCACTGTTGTGTTTTCCTTGTTCCAGAGTAGTTGGCATTTTTGTTTGAATTTAGGAAAGTATAGTAGAGGACAGGTTGGCTCCTGGGTGAATCGACATTTCAGTTTCACTCAAATGAAATCCACTTGTAACATGGTCAATCCGACCCTTGAGGTCTATAAATAGAATTTAATAGGTAGTAGGGCCAGTTATTATTGAAGGAGTTGTTTGATGTTACTGATTCAACTGTAAACTATCCCTCTGCTCTGTAATGAAAGCATAATATAATAAAAAATCCTCGTGGGCCCCTTTTAAAACTTTCTTGAGTATCGATCTGGTTATATTTTTGCATTATCTTTGTTTTTTTCCTTGGAATGTATTATGTATGTTATGTTCTCATTTATTAATTTTTGCAAGGAACGATGATGATTCATATTATAATAAAAAAGAAATAGATGAGACAAACTTGCAGAGCCATGAGATTGGTTTCAAAACTATGATGCTCGTCAACAAGAAACCGACATTTATAGATGTTCTGTTCTCATTTCAAAAGTTGGATGCATTCTTATTTCACAATAGAAGTTTAATTTATGTCTGAAATTAAAACTATACTAGTCTAATTAGGTTTTTGTATGCAAACCTCCAAATGTCATACCTACAGTGTAGTTCGATTGGAATTGGTGTGCTTTTTTAGTTCTGGCCATGAAAAATTGGAAAATATTATCAATTGTTGTTTTGGATGACTTGTATTTTAATGTAGATCTTATAATTTATAGAAATGAGTACAAGAGTTTGTAGAAAAGGTTGGTATGTCTATGTTATAGTGCAATTTATTCAATATAGCATAAAATTATGATTTGTCAATTCATTTCTAGAATATATTTCATGAATATTTCATATGTCAATTCATTTATAGAATATATTTCAAGAATATTTCATATGTGAATTCATTTGTAGAATATATTATGAAGAATGTATTTCATCATTTGTAGTTTCATAAACACTTCTTAGTATGGGTTGCACATTAAACTATCTTAGATATAGGAAAAATGCACATATGGATTACAAATTACACTTGTATTACACATTAGAAACACATTAACTATATCAAAATATACGAATTTCCAAGAAATACTGACAATTTATATTAAAACAATATTAGTATGTACATATACATCAAATGTACACCATATTATTTTAGAAATATAGCGTGCTTGGGAGGTTTTTGCAGTTCCTCCTTTTTAGAATAAGAAAATTCACTATAGCTTCTCTTGCCTTTTGTAGAACCCTCCAGTTCTATAGAAGCTTCATCGGCCATATGTTTTAATTGTTTTTCTTTCTCTTTCACTTTGTTCGCAAGATTTATCACTTTTGTATGCAATCTATCTTTTTCTTCTAGGCATTTCTTCAACATATCTACATTATTATTTTTCTAATTTGAGTGCTCATCTTCCTTTATTTTAAGATCATCCTTTCTCCACTTCAGGTCATATTGAACTGCACTTAATTTTCTCTTGACCTATTGTACCTCCTTCTCGAGCTCTTGTGCCCTCAAATTGCTATCAAATGGAGTATAAAAAATTGCTTTCGCCACAGGTTTATTCTGCAAAGCTTTAATTTGGGATTTCAAATCTTGTATCTCACTATCACATCCCAAATGTAGTGCTTTTCCCTTATCCAATATTTTTTGGTGTAGGTCTCTAATTTCGGCCTCCTTCTGCTCTATCTTCTTCTTCAATGTTGGATCTGATGAGCCAAATGTAAACTCTACAACATTAATTGTTGAAGCAGCTTCATTCAAGTTCCTCTCTCATTGTTGCAAGGACTTCTGAAATTGGAGTAAGCTCTCCATAGTTACATCACCTAGTTTTGTACTACCAAAAAGTTTTGATGTGATGGCCTTTTTACCCTTGGCTTTGGATTCTTTTGTTGTGCTGACCTTTTTACCCTTGACTATTGATTCTTCTGGTGTGCAGACCTATTTACCCTTCACTGTTGATTCCTCTGGTGTGCAGACTTGTTTACCCTTGACTGTTGATTTTTTTGGTGTCCAGACCTGTTTACCTTTGACTATTGATTCTTCTGGTGTGCAGACTTGTTTACCCTTGACTGTTGATTCTTCTGGTGTGCAGACTTGTTTACCATTGACTGTTGATTTTTTTCCTCTTCCCGCACTTTTAGCCTCGAGAGTTGCTAAAATCCTTTCAATTCTATTTTTTGTAGCAACTCATTTTTGTTTTTAATTGTTTTATTCAATCTTTCCAATCTTGCTTCATATTCTGCAGTCTCATTTTGTTGTTTAATGATCATTTCTTTCAATTCCCTTTGAAAATCAACCTTCAAACCTGCAATAAATGTTTCTTTATGCTTCAATTCTTGATGAAGTTCTACTTCCTTACCAAATATAGTCTTTAGTGGTGGCATGTTCAAAACTTCAAGCCTTTTTTTCAGCTCATTTTCATGTCTCCCTATAGTTTCCTCATCTTTTTTTTTGAGCCTGATACATTTCTTTCAGTCTGTCAAGGTCAGAAATCGATTCTGCTAGAAATATGGTAAATTTAGAACATTGATCCTTAATAAGTTGATCCTTCTGGCTAATTATTTTTTCATTTTCCACAATTCTTTTCTCTAAACCTGTAACACGATGTACCAAATCAAGAATTTGGACATCCTTATCTCTGCACAATTCGTCGCTAGCTTTGAAGGAATCCTCCCACAAGGTAGATTATTCTTTGAAATGTACCATTTTATCAAATAAAGAAAAAACAAATCTACCATCAAAAGAATATTTGGCATGAAATAGGTCTTCATCACTGGTTGGTGAATGGTCCATATCATTGTTCACAAATTCCTCCCGTTGATCTGCATTTTCATTTCCATGCATTCCAACCAAAGTTGTGACAACAAAATCTTCTTCAAGGGAAAGTGAAGGCATGTTGTTTCCCATAGGTTCCATATTGTCCTCTAAATGTTGGTCGATCTTCTTTTTTGGGTTGAGTCATCTGTTGAAGAAGCAGAGTATGACTGATCTCTCTAGTTTTGGATATGGTTGATAAAGAAATCTGGGCTCAATCCGTGTTTATTCAATTACCAAGAACCTTGTCGCAACTATAGAAAATGTGCCAAAAATGCATGAGTTGACTCGCACCTTGAAAGCAGACATTGGATTGGCGGGTGTGCAAAGATAGCCATATATCGTCGATATAGAGACGAAAGTTGCTCTAAAAGTGAAAACGTCGATAGTGCCACAATTTTTCCGCCATGATAAAAAAATGAAGTATTAATCCACGAATGTTCAAAACATGGAAATATTTCGTGGAAAAATCTTACCAAATGTATTAGTGGATTTATACATTTTTTTATTTCACAAAAATTTCAATCTTTTTGGATGCACGCTTGATTTTTACATAAGAGGGTGAGTGTGAGTTACTCCATCTCACCCTTATTTGGATGCATATGACCAACTAGACAAAACACCAAACCAACTGAAATATTAAGTGACATAGCAACCTTCCAACTTCTAGCAGTTGACGAAATTTTTTGTCCCCCTTCATGGCAGCCAAAGCACTTCACTTACCTTCCCATAAACTTTAAAATCTCAACGAATTTGTCGAAACCATCATCTTTCATAGGAGGTAAGAGGCGGGTAATGATATTTTTTGCTTTGCATTATTTTCCCCTTCATACTCAATCGTCCATGAGCCTAACAGACAACGAGTATAGGTGAGGATATTGTCTAGGTACATCAATTAGGGTGAAGGTAGAGTGTCCTCCCACCAAATGTATGTTTTTTTTTCTTACATGTTTATCATTTATTCATGTATATTTTTGTTACCGATGTTTTTCTACGCACAAGTTACTGCATGACATTCTCAACTAGGAGTACTCCCACTATCTCATTTTTAGCTAGATAAATCAGAACCTATGGAGAATTGTGTATATACAGGGTCTCTAAAACCTCCCTTTATCACAGGTACCACTGACTGTAACCACTATCAAATTCCAACACATTAATTAAATATGATTTTGGGTATATATCAATCTTCCCTCCATTTTTCATTTAAGTTGTGTTGTCATTTTATGTCTTTTTTTTACATTATGTAAAACTGTGAAGTATGTACATAAGGATTGTATATATTATTTTTTATTTTTGTTATCATATGTACATAAAAATATTGATTTTTAACTTTTAGTCGTGAACTTTTTTGGTGCTACATAATTCAAAAAAACATAGTTATCCCATATAGTGTTGAATATACTTTCACTTTATGCAATTTATTCACCATACAACACTCTAGAGATCCACCATGTAATGGTATGTTTTACTATTTTCCACATTATTATACATTTATTTTTTCAATTTTGGTTCAGAAAGTTCCTTTTGTGAAAAAACACTACATGGTTGTCTTGTATTTATGAAATATCCACCTACATTAATAAAAATGAAAGCCAAAGCCTCCTATTAAATGTTTATAGTAGATGGTTTTGGAAATTGGATGGCTAGATATATTTAGAAGACTATCCTTGTGTTAATTTTATATAACCTAACCTAGTATGCTCATGGTAGACCTATGAAAGGTGCAATTTTAACTTTTTTTTACTGTTATGGACACTTGGTGTAAAATGAAAGCCATAAGCATAAAAATGCAAGATAGGAATGCATAGCAGTCAAATTGAACATGAATGACTAAACTTGCAAGTATCTTGGACAAATTCAAAATTAATGACTGAAATTCTAATTTGTTACATAAAAAACAGTGTGTAAATATTCAAAATGGGCTTAGGAAAATGCACACCACAGTCCGTACAATTGTCATAAGTTGAAAATAACACCATGGGGTTGAAGCTACATATATTTACATTTATTAATAAAATTTATATCATTAGGTGCAATCTATATGGTGAATTCTACTATTTAATGCATATGAATTATGCATTTGTTCCATTCAATTATGTCTGGTATATTATTGTTATGTTATAATTGGTTTTTCTTTTCGAATAATTTTTTCATTATATATGAAATTTGTAAGTTTGAAACGATAATATACATTTCCTAGCATGTGGGTTATTGTGAAGATTCTTTTATACTGTCTTCAAACTGTCTGAAAAATAGGCTTATTATAGCCTTCTAGATATGGTTCGATTCACCATACAACACTCTAGAGATCCACACTCTCAGAATATTTTTATCATCATCGTATGAGCTGTGGAGGGCATTTCCACAAGGCTAGTTATGCATTTTTTACCAATGATTCCATACTTGGACAATTTTTTATCTTCTTCTATGCTTGGTCTAATTTCCCTAAACCACATTTTCCAAGCTACTTGGACCAATATTCCCAAACTTAGCCAATTTCCTTATTTTCAGTAATTTGCCATATTTCTCTAGAACGATGTCATAATTCAATAATGATTTCAAATGCATTTCACATCATCATATATGCCATGCCATGCCATGTGGGAATCATCCTTAGTGCGGGCATCAATGCTAATGCGGGCATCACTTATCCCCTTTAAAACACTTAGCCATTTTTTCTTTGTCTTTAGTATGCAAAATAACATTTTTCTTCTATTTTCGTAGGTTGATATTTTCCTTATCTGGTCACCATAAGAAAAACTGAGAGTATGGATAGATATACATTTCAACAATGAATAGGACCATATCAACCGATGAATTTTATCATCAAAGGGAACACCCCCTTGCGATCATTTGCAAGTGGTCTCTCAAACACTTTGTCTAACACTTAACCGTGTCTCTTCAAACCGTAGGTCACCAAGGTAATTTCATGTTTCCTTCAAAATTGGAAAGTGAGATTCCCAATGGGTATAGTTCAAAAAGGGGAATCCAGAAAAAACACTTTCATCTTTTGTAGCTTCTTTCTCTCTCCTCGACGGGCATTTTTATGGAGCAGTGCAAATATGGTTGAGGGGCACTTTTGGCAGATTGATATCTTCTTCCTGAAAGACTTTTTGGTCATGCTAATTATATGGTTGGATGAACCATACAATTCTCTAGAGATCTACACTCTCGTAATATTTTTATCACCATCTTATGAGTTGTGCTAGGCATTTCCCTAAGGACAGCTAGGCATATTTTACCAATAATTCCATACTTGGACAATTTTTTATCTTCTCCTAGGCTTGGTCTAATTTCCCTAAACTAGAGTTTTGGAAGGTACATAAATTCTTCTTCAGGGTCTCTTTGGAAAAACTGAGACCATGGTTGAATAGAAAAAACAACATCCTACAATATCCCCATGTGATGCAGGCATTTTCTTCAACAAACCATTTGTGGTGGGCATCCTCTTAAGGCTACTTGCACCAATATTCTCGCACTTAGCCAATTTCCTAATTTTCACTAATTTGTCGTATTACTCTAGAACGATGTCATAATGCAACAATGATTTCAACTTCATGCCACATCATCATATATTCCATGCCATGCCATGCGTGCATCATCCTTAGTGTGGGCATCAACCTTAATGCAGGCATCACTTAGCCCCTTTACAACACTTGGCCAATTTTTTTGTGTTTGGTGTGCAAAATAAGACTTTTCATCTATTTTTCCAGGTTGATATTTTCCTTATCTGGTCACCGTAAGAAGAACCAAGAGCATGGCTAGATATCCATTTCAACAATGAACAAAACCATATTATCTGATGATTTTTATCATTAATGGAACACCCCGTTGGGAGCATTTCCAAGTGGTCTCTCAAACACTTTGTCTAACACTAAACCAGTTCTCTTCAAACCCTAGGTCACCAAGGTCATTTCATTTTTCCTTCAAACTTGGAAAGTGAGATTCCCAATGGGTAGAGGCCAACAAGGTGAATCCGTCAAGACCACTTTCATCTTCTGAAGCTTCTTTCTCTCTCCTCGGTGGGCATTTTTCTGGAGTAGTACAAATATGGATGAGAGGCACTTTTGGAAGATTGATATCTTCATACAGAAAGACTTTTTGGTCAGGCTAATTATATGGTTGGATGCACCATACAAGAATATAGAGATCTAAACTCTCATAATATTTTTATCATCATCCTATGAGTTGTGGCGGGCGTTTCCCTTCTCCTAGTCTTGGTCTAATTTCCCTAAACAACAGTTTTTGCATGTTTTTGCAGGTCTAATTTCACCAAACCACGGTTTTTTCATGTTGGGCATGCATTTGAGTAAAGTAATCCAAAATTGATTTGCTTCAGTAAAATCCACGCACATGCCTGATTTCATTTTCTCATACTCAACCTATCATACACGTGCTGAATGTATTGAGTGTAAAATATGTCATATAATTGTATAAACCTATAAATGGAAGTTTTCACTTTTTCCTACCTGTCATATTCTGAGCTTTCAACTGAGTGTCAAATACGTCACTTAACAAACCATCAAAATCTATGATTCGATGAACATGAATCGATTCGGATTCTGATGGCATTGTTAATGATTGCATCACCTAGATGTGAACTCAACATTTCATCATGATTAACCTTTTTTTCCCACCTTTCAATTATTCCAAGGGCCAACACAGGACACATACCCAGATTTGGCCTAATCCCATGTATTCCTTCCTAGCAGCTGCAGTCAATTACCAATCATGTTGCTTCTTATGTAATATTGATAAATAAGGGCCATTGTTAGCAATAGGCTATGCAGTATTCAATCCTTTCTCTATGTTCATTAATTTTTTTCCAATATGGCTGCAGATGTGCACAAATTTGAGTTCACCGGTAGTATGAGTGAAATGGGTAGAATTGGAAAGAATTGGAGACATTCTCATACGGGTTCGATGGATTTTAGTAGTAGTTCCATTCCTTCTTATTGTTTTTATGTTCGTTTGACATTCCTTTCCCATCACTCAATGAAGTCTTTCCTGCACTGATTCAACACCATGTCCCTCTTCAACAACCCAAGAATTCCCTTTTGGTGGCATAGTAGGACTGATTTCTTGAATTTCATCTTTTAATTTGTCCACACTAGATGGGTAGTCCAGGTTATTTTCCGCTGAGCCGTATTTGTCTGTGGCATTTTTCTCTTCCTTACCATTTTCTTCTTTCATTAGTATTTCCCTTTCCTCCTTAGATACCTCTCACGCACTGTGCATATCTATTATAATTCTTCTCTACTCACATCTCCCATCTAGATAACTGGAATGAAAATTCCTCTTCTACTCCCTTTCTACCCCTAGTGTTGAAACATGTCCACTTCAGCCCTGTTTTCCCCCCTGTGTTGCACTGTCATGTTTTCCTTGTTCCATAGTAGTTGGTATGTTCATTTGAAGTCAAGAAAGTACAACAGAGGACATGTTGGCTCCTGGGTGAATCGACATTTCAGTTTCACTCAAATGAAATCCGCTTGTAACATGGTCAATCCGACCCTTGAGTTCTATAAATAGAATTTAATAGGAAATAGGGACATTTATTATTGAAGGAGTTGTTTGATGTTACCGATTCAACTGTAAACTATCCCTCTGCTCTATAATGAAACCATAATATAATAAAAAATGCTCTTGGGCCCCTTTTAAAACTTTCTTGAGTATCAATCTGGTTATATTTTTGCATTATCTCTGTTTTTTTCCTTGGATTGTATTATATATGTTATGTTCTCATTTATTAATTTTTGCAAGGAACGATGATGATTTATATTATAATAAAAAAGAAACAGACGATACAAACTTGTAGAGCCATGAGATTGGTTTCCAAACTATGATGCTCGTCAATAAGGAACCAACATTTACAGTTGTTCTGTTCTCATTTCAAAAGTTGTATGCATTCTTATTTCACAATAGAAGTTTAATTTATGTCTGAAATTAAAACTATACTAGTCTAATTAGGTTTTTTTTACGTAAACTTCCAAATTTCATAGCTAGAGTGTACTTCGATTGGAATTGGTGTGCATTTTTAGTTCTGGCCATGAAAAATTGGAAAATACTATCAATTGTTGTTTGGATGACTTGTATTTTACTGTAGATCTTACAATTTACATAAATGAGTACAAGAGTTTGTAGAAAAGGATGGTATTCCTATGCTATAGTGCAATTTATTCAATATAGCATAAAATGATGATCTGTCAATTCATTTGTAGAATATATTTCATGAATATTTCATATGTCAATTCATTTATAGAATATATTTCAAGAATATTTCATATGTCAATTCATTTGTAGAATATATTACGAAGAATATATTTCATCATTTGTAGTTTCATACACACTTATCAGTATGGGTTGCATATTAAACTCTCTTAGATATAGGAAAAATGCACATATGGATTACACATTAGGAACACATTAACTATATCAAAATATATGCATTGTCAAGAAATAGTGACAATTTATATTACAACAATATTAGTATGTACATAGACATCAAATGTACACCATATTATTTTAGAAATCTAGCCTGCTTGGGAGGTTTATGCAATTCCCCCTTTTTAGAATAAGAAAATTCGCTATAGCTTCTCTTTCCTTTTCTAGAACCCTCCAGTTCTACAGAAGCTTCATCGGCCATATGTTTTAATTGTTTTTATTTCTCTTTCACTTTGTTTCCAAGATTTATCACTTTTGTATGCAATCTATCTTTTTCTTCTAGGCATTTCTTCAACATATCTACATTATTATTTTTCTGATTTGAGTGCTCATCTTCCTTTCTTCTATGATCATCCTTTGTCCACTTTAAATCAAATTGAAGCGCACTTAATTTTCTCTTGACCCATTGTACCTCCTTCTCGAGCTCTTGTGCCCTCAAATTGCTATCAGATGGAGTATAAAAAATTGCTTCCGCCACAGGTTTATTCTGCAAAGCTTTAATTTGGGATTTCAAATCTTGTATCTCACTATCACATCCCAAATGTAGTGCTTTTCCCTTCTCCAATATTTTTTGGTGAAGGTCTCTAATTTCGACCTCCTTCTCCTCTATCTTCTTCTTCAATGTTGGATCTGATGAGCCAAATGTAAACTCTACAACATTAATTGTTGAAGTAGCTTCATTCAAGTTCCTCTCTTGTTGTTGCAAGGACTTCTAAAATTGGAGTAAGCTCTCCATAGTTACATCACCTAGTTTTGTATTTCCAAAACATTTTGGTGTGATGGCCTTTTTACGCTCGACTTTGGATTATTTTGTTCTGCTGACCTTTTTACCCTTGACTGCTGATTCTTCTAGTGTGCAGACATGTTTAGCCTTGACTGTTGATTCTTCTGGTGTGCAGACTTGTTTACCCTTGACTGCTGATTTTTTTGGTGTGCAGACCTGTTTACCCTTGACTCTTGATTCTTAAGGTGTGCAGACTTGTTTACCCTTGTCTGTTGATTATTTTGGTGTGTAGACTTTTTTACCCTTGACTGTTGATTTTTTTCCTCTTCCAACACTTTTAGCCTCGAGAGTTGCTAAAATCCTTTCAATTCTATTTTTTGTAGCAACTCAACTTAGTTTTTAATTGTTTCATTCAATTTTTCCAATCTTGCTTCATATTCGGCAGTCTCATTTTGTTGTTTAATGATCATTTCTCTCAATTCCCTTTAAAACTCAACCTTCAAACCTGCAATAAACGTTTCTTTTTGCTTCAATTCTTGATGAAGTTCAACTTCCTTACCAAATAAAGTCTTCAGTGGTGGCATATTCAAAACTTCAGGCTTATTTTTCAGCTCACTTTCATGTCTCCCTATAGTTTCCTCATCTTTTTTTCTTTTGAGCCTGATACACGTCTTTTAGTCTATCAAGGTTAGAAATCAATTCTGCTAGAACTATGGTAAATTTAGAACATTGATCCTTAATAAGTTGATCCTTCTGGCTAATTATTTTTTCAGTTTCCATAATTATTTTCTCGAAACCTATAACATGATGTACCAAATCAAGAATTTGGACATCCTTAGTTCTACACAATTCGTCGCTAGCTTTGAAGGAATCCTCCCACAAGGTAGATTGTTCTTTGAAATGTACCATTTTATCAAATAAAGAAAAAAGAAATCTACCATCAAAAGAGTATTTGGCATGAAATAGGTCTTCATCACTCGTTGGTGAATAGTCCATATCATTGTTCACAAATTCCTCCCATTGATCTACATTTTCATTTCCATGCATTCCAACCAAAGTTGTGACAACAACATCTTCTTCAAGGGAAAGTGAAGGCATGTTGTTTCCCATAGGTTCCATATTGTCCTCTAAATGTTGGACGATCTTCTTTTTTCTGGTTGAGTCACCCATTGAAGAAGGAGAGTATAACTGATCTCTCTAGTTTTGGATATGGTTGATAAAGAAATCTGGGCTCAATCCACGCTCAATCAATCACCAAGAACCTTGTTGCAACTATAGAAAATGTGCCAAAAATACATGAGTTTACTCGCGCATTGAAAGCTGGCATTGGTTTGGTGGGTGTGCAAAGATAGCCATATATCGTCGATATATAGACGAAAGTTCCTCTAAAATTAAAAACGTCGATATTGCCACGGTTTTTTTGCCATGATAAAAAAAAATGAAGTATTAATCCACAAATGTTCAAAACGTGGACATATTTCTTGGAAAAATCCGCCAAATGTATTAGTGGATTTATACATTTTTTTATTTCACAAAAAGTTCAATCCTTTTGGATGCACCCTTCATTTTTGCAAAATAGGGCGAGTGTGAGTTACTCCATCTCACCCATAATTGGATGCATATGACCAACTAGACAAAACACCAAACCAACTGAAATATTAAGTGACATAGCAACCTTCCAACTTCTAGCTGTTGACAAAATTCTTTGTCCCCCCTCATGGCAGCCAAAGCACTTCACTCACCTTCCCACAACCTTTAAAATATCAATGAATTTGTCAAAACCATCATCTTGCATATGATGTAAGAGGCGGGTAATGATATTTTTTGTTGTGCATTATTTTCCCCTTCATACTCAATCGTCCATGAGCCTAACAAACAACGATTATAGGTGAGGATAATGTCTAGGTACATCAATTAGGGTGAAGGTAGAGTGTCCTCCCACTGAAGGTACGTTTTGTTTTCTTACATGTTTATCATTTAATCATGTATATTTTTGTTACCGATGTTTTTGTGCGCACAAGTTACTGCATGACATTCTCAACTAGGACTACTCCCACTATCCCATTTTCACCAAGATAAATAAGAACTTATAGAGAATTGTTTAGAGATAGGGTCTCTAAAACCTCCCTTTATCACGGGTACAACCAACTGCCACCACTATCAAATTCCAACACATTAATAAAATATGATTTTGGGCATATACGTGTCTTCCCTCCGTTTTTCATTTCACTGTCAAATTCCAACACATTAATAAAATATAAATTTTGGGCATATATGTGTCTTCCCTCCATTTTTCATTTCAGTTGTGTTGTGATTTTATGTTTTTTTTGACATTATGTAAAACTATGAAGTGTGTACATAAAGATTGTATATATTATATTTTATTTTTCTTATCATATGTACATAAAAATACTGATTTTTAACTTTTAGTAGTGAACTTTTTTGGTGCTACATAATTCAGAAAAAGTAGTTATCCCATATAGTGTTGAATATACTTTCATTTTATGCAATTTATTTCATTTTTCAAGTTCATTTTGAGCAGAAAACTAATCTTCCAATTTCATAATTTAACAATTGATTTCTCTTCTTTAATGGACTGTTATATTCAATTGTTTTTAAAGATAACAGATGTTAATGTAGTGGTGAATTTCTTTTGCATTTCATAAACTACTGTAAAAACTACTTATGCAAACATGAAACATACATTATCACTACATTTTTTTGTATTATCGCTACAAACGCTAAGTTTTTGTTTTATTTAGTTCAATTATTTCATTTTACTAAACTTAAACTTTGGTATGCCATTAAAAATTCCAATATTATTGACACTGAATATTTCCTTCTACAGAATTAAAGATGCTACATTTATTTAGTCTGGCTCCATAATAGATTTAATTATAGATGCATTTTCATACTAGCGACTAACTTTTAATTTTTTAGAAGATTTATTACAAACCCCTTTTGTTATAGCGTAAATATTTTGTAGTTAACCAATTTTTTTATTCAATAATTAATGAATGCATGGTTAGATATGCTCATTTAAATTCATTAATGGACAAAAATTCTTGTTGTGAAAGTGATATTGTATTTTTTCAAGCTAATTTGATCTTACTCTCATTTCATTTATGTACTTAATGCCATTAACCAACCCTTTCATGTATCCCATTTATCTAAGGGCTATAAACAAAAACTGGGATTCTATTCTCTTCCTCCCCTTGAATATCCCTCCAAGGGTGTGATCAAATGCCTACTTAAAGTCTCGCTTAAATTCTGGCACATATTCTCTTGTTGTCTCCCTCACACCATTCTCGTGGAACGAGAACCTTCTAATGAAATACATAATCTGGTCATATTAGGAGTGAACTAAGGGACTCAAATCTCGCATATTTTCCTTGAGAGCGTCCACATCCATGTCCATGATATGCTTGTTGAGATTAACCCCTACTATTCTTGTCAGATCCTCTTCTTGAAATGCATCATGATAGGCCATGTCACTCATGCATTCCCTCTACGTTCTGACAACATGAAGTAATCTATATTTTTACCGATGAAGATTACTTCTTTTGTTTGACAAAAGCACAACCCCGTATCCCATTCTAAAAAAAATATTGTACAACAACATCAACTCATAGTTTCCAAAATACCAGTTTTCTGTGATATTCTTTGTTGTCAACACGATTGCGTAAGTACTCGAACCAAATTTAATGAATAAAAACGTGAGAGCAACCTATGATAATAGCGTGTGAGATCACTGAAAGAAAAATAAATTTAATGACCAACGAATTCCCCAACGACCTTCTCGCTAGAAGATAAACGTGTGATTCAGATTATTGTACCAGGCATTTCTTTCCCATTCCACCTCCCATCTCACATTCTAACACCTGGATTATGTGATAGCATGGGTTTCTAGAGTTATAACTTCATCACAATCACAACCATGGCAATTGGTTTGATACAACTAGTAATCATGCAATTAGGTTGGACTCGTTAGGTAAATTGTAAGCCAAAAATTCCACTTACTAGAACTGTAATCTCCATTCTTTGAAGTTACTGTGAACTGAATTAGGCCAAAATGTTAACATATTCTTAGGCCTTTAGAAATGCTCATGAACCATATTGCACTTATGTTCTTGAATGTTATTCTTTGCGTGATATTGGATCAGGTTATAACTCTTAAATCGAATAGATTCCATAGATTTTAGCCATCAACGTTCATCTTTGTATAATGCATTTCCTATTACCCAACTAAGGTTTTAATTTCTCTATGCGTTCTTCAGTGCAGTTCAGTAGAAGGTTGGCTACTGTTAATTAGGTATAATACATAAACTACAAAGAGCGATACTGTTAGCGTTGCATCATATTCCCCCAAGACTAAGTCTTGATATCGCTATGAAACCCAAAGTTATTAAATATGAGTGATGCTATTAACTATGAGTGACGTTAGCAGGGGAATAGGGTTAAAAACAATGTAATACAAGAAGGAGTGCACGTATGTGACATGCCCTATAGAGCTTACAACGCTTGTTGGAGGCTGATTTTTGGAGAACCTCCTTTTGTAACTGCAATTTTTCCAAGCTTCACTAATTCAATGGCTCTCTTCCTCAGATGTATCCCCTCTTCTAATTCCATCACACATGCCATAGTTCTCTTTACTTCCTCTCCATTGACAATCCCATATTAACCCTTCTTAACCTTCACTCCCACCTTGGCATTCTCCACCACAAGCCTCGCGTTCATCATTTGATCTCTGAACAGAGGCCAACCAATGATCGAATCTCCACAACAGAGGATCTCCACCAGCCAGTTCCAACTGCAGTGACTCACAAACGCTCTGACTGCATTGTGTGACATAATTCCCACATGTGGAACCGAAGAAGAGACCACCATTCCTATGTTTCCTACGCGGGACACAAACCATGGTGGAAGAACTGTTGAGTGAACGAATCCCTTGCTGAATACCGCAGTATTCTCAAGTATCGAGAGAAGTCATTTCCCAGTACCATCGAACGCGGTGGTGAGTTCTGTGATCTGAGAGTCTGACATGGTCGATCTACTTTTAAATCTCACGTATATTGTTCTTCTGTGTTCAACTTGTGGTTTGTGTGATTAATATTGCATTTCCAAATGGATTTTCTTTATGCATAGTTTGTTGTCTTTCTTTGCATACAGATCTAGAATCAGATTAAATCCATAGAATAAAGAACACATGCATATTCTCATGGATTAATACAAATAATTTTCATATAAGAGATGCCTATACTATGGAAGGCCATTACTTTCAAGGATTTTAAGTTTTCTCCTAACTCATACAATTACGTACATCCATACATGCACACACAACAGTTTTTTTGTTGGGTTAGAATCTCAAAACACATAGAACTTGGATTTTTAAAGTCCTTGATCTATTGATTCTTTCTTCAAATACTGTTTTGATTTTTTCTATATTCCACTATGTGGTCTTGTGGCATTTGTATTGTTGTGGAACTCTGATTTTTTCAGTTGTGTTTCAGGTCTTCTAATTCTTGCAAAATTATGTTCACTTATGGAACATTGGTTTTGGAAACTTATGGTGACAGGTCTCAAATTGTGTTGACCACTTTGTTGTGTTGATGACCTTGCAACTTTGGAGGTTTTCTTCTCATGTCCTTTCATCCCCATAACTTTTCTATTTCATATTCGGTCAGTTCTATAAGATGATGAACTTGCACAATAAAATTCTCTCATTTTGACCTAGATTAGTCCTCCCCTATCTAAACCCCATGTGATCCCCAAATGTAAAGTCTAATGTTGTACTATTTAATATTAAGTGAAAAAAAATTGAACTATATCCAAAACCCCCACCGCGCTTCATTCTCTAAGGTTCAATTTTATACAATGATCTTTGAATTTAAATGCGCACATCTAATTTTGATGGGAAAGAAATTGAATTGTCCATTATTCAAACTATTGGTATTCAGAACCCCATAAATCAAATTAGTCTTCATCATCACAAATATGGAACTCATGAATTAATCATTAATGTGCCTGAAATAAATTTCAATTTGATATTGTTTGTTGATAAACCCCTTTTGAAATTTTGAATAGTTCAAGCAAACATTTTGTTCTTTTCTATGTAACGTTTCTTTTATTAATTCATTCTTCGGGTCTCTTCACTACTTTTTACTCTGAATCCCATTATTCTCTTTTTATTTTTGTGTTGTTTTTGTTAGTTCTTATTTTAAATTCTCTTTGTTAGCTATTATTAAATGGATTCGTGAAGCTATGTTGCATGGAGGAACCCCCTCTCCGCCCCTTCTGCTGAAGTTCGCAGGATTCATGAAGCTATGTTAATGAAGTGATGGAATTCCCCTTCAGAATATCTTGATGGAACAATCGTTACTGAGATGAGAAACCCCTCAACTTCATCTACCTCCTTGTGGCCTTATCAATTGTGGAAACTGGTATGATGCTTTTTCTTGTTGACATCTTACTAATTTTTAGATTATAAATAATGCTCATAATATAAATCGTCTTTGTTGGTGTTCATTATTAAAATATTCATTATATCATATATGTTGCACTTAGTAGGCATATTCTTTTAGTAACCATTCATGAGTTCTTCTCTTACCATCTCATTGCTGAAAAAAATCACATCATCAATAAATAACAACATTTATGTAGCAACACACACATCCTCAATTAGATTCTACAACTATTTCTTAAACAAATCCCTTATTCTTTGTCCATATCAAGTTTAGGTTATTAGGTATGCATGAATACATTATGTTGTTCTCTAAGACCCTTTTGCAGACCACTTTAATAGATTGCATAATTGTTTAGGATATTTTGTTGCCTGAGCACGGTAGAGTTTTGTGCTTATTAGTCTGTTTGGAAAAATAAATTGGATTCTAAGCATGATTGTCTTTGGATCTTATTGTCTTTTATTAGAATTAAAAATGATCAAATCTATGTGTTAATATTGCTCCTCTTCCCAATTATTAAAGGGTGCTAGCTTAATGGAAGAGCGCCTGCTTTACAAGTAGCAGGTTGGTGGTTCGATTCCTCCATGCGCTAATGATATTGCAATGTATTTCTAAAGGTAAAAAATGTAGTAGTGCAAGATGGATGCAATATTAGACGCAACACTAAATGCAAAACATGATGTAAAAGTGGATGCCACACCAAAAACAAAAGTGGATGCAAAATTTGACCTTATGTTAGACGCAAATGTGGACACAAAAATGGATGTCACATTAAACACAAAAATGGATGCAAAAAGAGACTCAACACTAGACAGAATTAATGACTCAAAACTAGATGCAATACTAGGTCCAGAACTAGATGCAACAATAGATGCAAAAGTGGACTCCTAACTAGACGTAAAATTGGACATTAAATTGAGCACAAAATATGATGTATCGATGGACATAAAACTAGGCGTAACACCACGTGCAAAACTGGAAGCAACACTTGGTGCAAACAAAAACTTAAAACGAGACACAATATTGGAGGCAAGATGGGACAAAACATTGGATGTAAAACTAGACATAATATTGAATGCAAAATGGGATGCCACATTGGACACAAAACTAGATGCACTATTAGATACAAATATTGGCACAAAACTAGGCACAACACTGGGCACAACAGTGGGTGCAACATTGGGCTCAAACATAGATGCAAAAAAATACATCAACTGGGATGCAACACTCGGTGCAAACCTAGATGCAAAATATGATGTAAAACAAGATGAAACATTAGGAACAAACATGGATACAAAAAAATACGTAAAACAAGATACAAAATTAGATGCAAATGGTGATGCAACATTATAAGTAAAATTGGATGCAAAACTTGACGCAATATTGGGCCAAAAATTGGATGCAAACCTAGATGCAAATTTGAACACATAATTTTATGCAAAACATGGTGCAAAATTGGGTGCAAGGCTCAATGAAAAACTAGGAGACGCAACATTGGATGCAAAATTGAGCATGAAACTAGGTGCAAACAAGGATGTAACAAAGGACACAAAAAAAGATGCTATAGAAGTTGTAAATTTGGGCGCAAATAATGGAGTAACAAAATATGAAAAAAATTGGGTGCAAAAATGGATGTTAAAAAGGACAGAAAAAAAGATGCAATAGACGGTGTTTTACAAAAATGTACAATAGCGCCAGGTTTAGCGAAAGATTGCTCACCAAATTTGGGAAAAAATTACACTAAAATTCGGCGCTAAATTCGACGCTAAATCCAGTTTTTGTTGTAGTATGTGGTGACCCTGTCGGTGAAGTTGAATCCAATACACGGAAGATAAACATGGACTCAAAGTCCCAGTGAATACCTTGGGTTTTTCCAGCTAAATCCCCCAGTTGCACATATGAACCTGCAAATAATATTTCAATGGATACTGAATCGTTGGATATGGATGAATACACTAAATGTTGTTGATAAACCTAGATGGTCTATCTTGAAAGAGACTAGGGCAGATAGTTGCACTTTCGAAACCTCATTAGATGAAGACACCATCTTCAACCCCAACCGTTGTGGCTACCTGCTGTGCTACTACTCAAAACTCTAAATAAACAATAATAATAATAGATAGCTCCTTTTGTCTAATAAACCTTCTTAAATAGAACATCACGCACTTTTAGGGTTTGCATGTCACTTTTAGGGTTTATGCTTCACTTTTGCATGCATGCAATTCTAATTTGATGTTGACTTTTAAGCCTAAAGAAATAAGGCTTCTTTTATTTGACTGATGACTTTGATATTGAATGAATGTCTCACTATGTTCTAAGTACCAAATTTCCTCAGTCAATTCCTTCTTATGCAGTAAGTGCTCGAACCTATGGGAATTAAGTAGTTTAGTAGGTGTTTTGGTGCTTAATTAGAAGAGGACATTACATAATCGATCAGTCCCACTCTCTCCAAATATATATAGACATGTACCATATCAGCTCTCTCTGGAAATATGTACACATGTCCCCTCTAGAACAATGTCGAATACCTTGCATCCTTTAACCATCCTCCAAAACGGAGACCGAGAGAAAGTTAAGTCTCATCCCTAGAACAAAGAGAACAAAGAGAAACAATGTGGCCATACTATCTACAAGCAAAAAACTGACCTTTTCTCAAGTCCTTCTTAGAATTATTCTTTCTCTTAGAAAAAAGAGAAACATTCTCTTCATATGCTTCATTTTGTTGACCAATGGAAGTGGAGCTAGATCTTAGCTCCTCTTTAGTGAAGTCATCCCAAAGTCTAGCCCATGTAGGCATATTCTCTCCAGCTACAATTGCATGCAAAAAGTCATGCCAAGGTTGAGAGAAACCATTCAAAGATACTCTCACCAACTCTACATCATCAACCTTCTCTCTGACAGCTCCTAACTCATCAAAAACCTGTGAAATGCGTGTTAAGTAAGAAGAAAAGTTCTCGGTCTTAGTCATTGTGGTGTCTCAATTTTTTTACCTCATAACCATCTTCCAGTTCTCATTTGAAATCTTGTATAAGATAGTCAAAGAATCTAACATCTTAAATGCATGGTATTTCATGTTGGGCGTGCATTTGAGTAAAGTAATCCAAAATTGACTTGCTTCAGTAAAATCCATGCACATGCTTGATTTCATTTTCTCATACCTCAACATGTCATACATGTGCTGAATGTATTGAGTGTAAAATATGTCATATAATAGTATAAACCTATAAATGGCAGTTTTCCCTTTTCCCTACTTGTCATATTCTGAGCTTTCAACCGAGTGTCAAATACGTCACTTAACAAACCATCAAATTCTATGATTTGATAAACCTAAATTGAGTCGGATTATTACAACATTGTTAATGATTGCATCACCTAGACATGAACTCAACATTTCATCGCGATTAACCTTTTTTCCCACCTTTAAATTATTCCAAGGGCCGACATAGTACACATATCCAGATTTCGCCTGACCCCATGGATTCCTTCCTAGTAGCTGTAGTCAATTACCAGTCATGTTGCTTCTTATGTAATATTGATAAATAGGGGCCACTGTTATTAGTAGGCTATGCAGTATTCAATCCATTCTCTATGTTCTATAATTTTTTTCCAATATGGCCATATATGTGTGCAAATTTGAGTTCACTGATAGTATGAGTGAAATGGGTTGAATTGGAAAGAATTGGAGACATTATCATATGGGTTCAATGGCTTTCATTGGTAGTTCCATTCCATCTTATTGTTTTTATGTTCGTTTGACATTCATTTCCCATCACTCAGTGAAGTCTTTCCTGCATTGATTCAGCACCATGTCCCTCTTCAACAACCCAAACAATCCCTCTTAATGGCATAGCAGGACTGATTTCTTGAATTTTAGCTTTTAATTCGTCCACACCAGATGGGTATTGCATGTTATTTTTTGCTGAGCCATATTTGTCTGTGGCATTTCTCTCTTCCTTACCATTTTCTTCTTTCATTGGTATTTCCCTTTTCTCCTTAGATACCTCTCATGCATTGTGCATCTCTATTATAACTCTTCTCTACTCGCATCTCCCATCTAGATAATTGGAATGAAACTTCCTCTTCTACTCCCTTTCCATGCCTGGTGTTGAAACATGTCCACTTCAGCCCTGTTTTCCCCCCTGTGTTGCACTGTCATGTTTTCCTTGTTCCATATTAGTTGGTATCTTCATTTGAATTCAAGAAAGTATAGCATAGGATGGGTTGGCTCCTGGGTGAATCGACATTTCAGTTTCACTCAAATGAAATCCACTTGTAACATGGTTAATCCGACCCTTGAGGTCTATAAATAGAAGGTAATAGGTAGTAGGGACCGTTATTATTGAAGGAGTTGTTTGATGTTACTGATTCAACTGTAAACTATCCTTCTGCTCTGTAATGAAAGCATAATATAATAAAAAATCTTCTTGGGCCCCTTTTAAAACTTTCTTGAG
Source organism: Pseudotsuga menziesii (assembly GCA_001517045.1). Classification (NCBI taxonomy): domain Eukaryota; kingdom Viridiplantae; phylum Streptophyta; class Pinopsida; order Pinales; family Pinaceae; genus Pseudotsuga; species Pseudotsuga menziesii. The sequence goes on along the minus strand of LPNX010903283.1, from coordinate 708,195 downwards.
TATCGATCTGGTTATATTTTTGCATTATCTTTGTTTTTTTCCTTGGAATGTATTATATATGTTATGTTCTCATTTATTAATTTCTGTAAGGAACGACGATGATTTATATTATAATAAAAAAGAAACAGACGATACAAACTTGTAGAGCCATGAGATTGGTTTCCAAACTATGATGCTTGTCAACAAGAAACCCGCATTTATGGTTGTTCTGTTCTCATTTCAAAAGTTGGATGCATTCTTATTTCACAATAGAAGTTTAATTTATGTCTGAAATTAATACTATACTAGTCTAATTAGGTTTTTGTATGCAAACTTCCAAATGTCATACCTATAGTGTAATTCGATTGGAATTGATGTGCATTTTTAGTTCTGGCCATGAAAAATTGGAAAATACTATCAATTGTTGTTTTGGATGACTTGTATTTTACTGTAGATCTTATAATTTACAGAAATGAGTACAAGAGTTTGTAGAAAAGGTTGGTATGGCTATGTTATAGTGCAATTTATTCAATATAGCATAAAATGATGATCTGTCAATTGATGATCTGTCAATTCATTTGTAGAATATATTACGAAGAATATATTTCATAATTTGTAGTTTCATACACGCTTGTCAGTATGAGTTGCACATTAAACTATATTATATATAGGAAAAATGCACATATGGATTACAAATTACACTTGTATTACACATTAGAAACACATTAACTATATCAAAATATATGCATTTCCAAGAAATACTGACAATTTATATTACAACAATATTAGTATGTACATATACATCAAATGTACACCATATTATGTTAGAAATCTAGCCTGCTTGGGAGGTTTTTGTAGTTCCTCCTTTTTAGAATAAGAAAATTCGCTATAGCTTCTCTTGCCTTTTCCAGAATCCTCCAGTTCTACAGAAGCTTCATCGACCATATATTTTAATTGTTTTTCTTTCTCTTTCACTTTGTTTCCAAGATTGATCACTTTTGTATGCAATCTATCTTTTTCTTCTAGGCATTTCTTCAACATATCTACATTATTATTTTTCTAATTTGAGTGCTCATCTTCCTTTATTTTAAGATCATCCTTTCTCCACTTCAGGTAAAATTGAACTGCACTTAATTTTCTCTTGAGCTATTGTACCTACTTCTCGAGCTCTTGTGCCCTCAAATTTCTATTAGATGGAGTATAAAAAATTGCTTTCGCCACAGGTTTATTATGCAAAGCTTTAATTTGGGATTTCAAATATTGTATCTCACTATCACATCCCAAATGTAGTGCTTTTCCCTTATCCAATATTTTTTGGTGTAGGTCTCTAATTTCGGCCTCCTTATGGTCTATCTTCTTCTTCAATGTTGGATCTAATGAGCCAAATGTAAAATATACAACATTAATTGTTGAAGCAGCTTCATTCAAGGTCCTCTCTTGTTGTTGCAAGGACTTCTGAAATTGGAGTAAGCTCTCCATAGTTACATCACCTAGTTTTGTACTGCCAAAAAGTTTTGGTGTGATGGCCTTTTTACCCTCGACTTTGGATTCTTTTGTTGTGTAGACCTTTTTACCCTTGACTATTGATTCTTCTGGTGTGCATACCTGTTTACCCTTCACTGTTGATTCTTCTGGTGTGCAGACTTGTTTACCCTTGAATTTTGATTTTTTTGGTGTGTAGACCTGTTTACCCTTTACTGTTGATTCTTCTGGTGTGCAGACTTGTTTACCCTTGACTGATGATTCTTCTAGTGTGCAGACTTGTTTACCCTTGACTGTTGATTTTTTTCCTCTTGCAACACTTTTAGCAACGAAAGTTGTTGAAATCCTTTCAATTCTCTTTTTTGTAGCAACTCATTTTTGTTTTTAATTGTTTTATTCAATTTTTCCAATCTTGCTTCATATTCTGCAGTCTCATTTTGTTGTTTAATGATCATTTCTCTCAATTCCCTTTGAAAATCAAGCTTCAAACCTGCAATAAATGTTTCTTTATGCTTCAATTCTTGATGAAGTTCTACTTCCTTACCAAATACAGTCTTCAGTGGTGGCATGTTCAAAACTTCAGGCCTGTTTTTCAGCTCATTTTCATGTCTCCCTATAGTTTCCTCATCTTTTTTTTTGAGCCTGATACATGTCTTTCAGTCTGTCAAGGTCAGAAATCGATTTTGCTAGAAATATGGTAAACCTAGAACATTGATCCTTAATAAGTTGATCCTTATAGCTAATTATTTTTCCAGTTTCCATAATTCTTTTCTCTAAACCTGTAACACGATGTACCAAATCAAGAATTTGGACATCCTTAGTTCTACACAATTCGCTAGCTTTGAAGGAATCCTCCCACAAGGTAGATTGCTCTTTGAAATGTACCATTTTATCAAACAAAGAAAAAGACAAATCTACCATCAAAAGAATATTTGGCATGAAATAGGTCTTCATCACTCGTTGGTGAACGGTCCATATCATTGTTCACAAATTACTCCCATTGATCTGCATTTTCATTTCCATGCATTCCAACCAAAGTTGTGACAACAGCATTTTCTTCAAGGGAAAGTGAAGGCATGTTGTTTTCCATAGGTTCCATATTGTCCTCTAAATGCTGGTCGATCTTCTTTTTCGGGTTGAGTCACCCATTGAAGAAGCAGAGTATGAATGATCTCTCTAGTTTTGGATATGGTTGATAAAGAAATCCGGGCTCAATCTGCGCTCAATCAATCAACAAGAACCTTGTTGCAACTATAGAAAATGTGCCAAAAATGCATGAGTTGACTGACGCATTGAAAGCTGAAATTGGATTGGCGGGTGTGCAAAGATAGCCATATATCGTCAATATAGAGACGAAAGTTCCTCTAAAATTAAAAACGTCGATATTGCCATAGTTTTTCCGCCATGATAAAAAAATGAAGTATTAATCCACGAATGTTCAAAACGTGGAAATATTTCGTGGAAAAATCTGACCAAATGTATTAGTGGATTTATACATTTTTTTATTTCACAAAAAGTTCAATCTTTTTGGATGCACCCTTCATTTTTACATAAGAGGGTGAGTGTGAGTTACTCCATCTCACCTTTATTTGGATGCATATGACCAACTAGACAAAAAACCAAACCAACTGAAATATTAAGTGACATAGCAACCTTCCAAATTCTAGGAGTTGACGAAATTTTTTGTCCCCCCTCATGGCAGCCAAAGCACTTCACTTACCTTCCCACAAACTTTAAAATCTCAACAAAGTTGTTGAAACCATCATCTTGCATAGGAGGTAAGAGACAAGTAATCATATTTTTTGCTTTGCATTATTTTCCCCTTCATACTCAATCGTCCATGAGCCTAACATACAACGATTATAGGTGAGGATATTGTCTAGGTACATCAATTAGGGTGAAGGTAGAGTGTCCTCCCACTGAAGGTATGTTTTGTTTTCTTACATGTTTATTATTTATTCATGTATATTTTTGTTACCGATGTTTTTGTGCGCACAAGTTACTGCATGACATCCTCAACTGGGAGTACTCCCACTATCTCATTTTCAGCTAGATAAATCAGAACTTATTGAGAATTGTGTATAGATAGGGTCTCTAAAACCTCCCTTTATCACGGGTACCACTGATTGGAACCACTGTCAAATTCCAACACATTAATTAAATATGATTTTTGGGTAAATATATGTCTTCCCTCCATTTTTCATTTAAGTTGTGTTGTCATTTTATGTCTTTTTTTTACATTATGTAAAACTGTGAAGTATGTACATAAGGATTGTATATATTATTTTTTATTTTTGTTATCATATGTACATAAAAATATTGATTTTTAACTTTTAGTCATGAACTTTTTTGGTGCTACATAATTCAGAAAAAAAGTAGTTATCCCATATAGTGTTGAATATACTTTCACTTTATGCAATTTATTTCATTTTCAAGTTCATTTTGAGCAGAAAACTAATCTTCCAATTTCATAATTTAATAATTGATTTCTCTGCATTAATGGACTCTTATCTTTAATTGTTTTTAAAGATAACAGATCTTAATGTAGTGGTGAATTTCTTTTGCATTTCATTAACTACTGTAAAAACTACTTATGCAAACATGAAACATACATTATCACTACATTTTTGGTATTATCGCTACAAACACTAAGTTTTTTTTTATTTAGTTCAATTATTTCATTTTACTGAACTTAAACTTTGGTATGCCATTAAAAATTCCAAGATTATTGACACTAAATATTTCCTTCTGCATAATTAAAGATGCAACATTTATTTATTCTGGCTCCATACTAGATTTAATTATAGATGCATTTTCATACTAGCGACTAACTTTTAATTTTTTAGAAGATTTTTGACTAACTCCTTTTGTTATAGTGTAAATATTTTATTTTGTAGTTAACCATTTTTTTATTCAATAATTAATGAATGCATGGTTAGATATGCCTCATTTAAATTAATTAATGGACAAAAATTCTTGTTGTGAAAGTGATATTGTATTTTTTCAAGCTTACTCTCATTTCATTTATGTACTTAATGCCATTAACCAACCCTTTGTATCCCATTTATCTAAGGGCTATAAACGAAAACTAGGATTCTATTCTCTTCCTCCCCTTGAATATCCCTCCAAGGGTGTGATCAAACGCCTACTTAAAGTCTCTCTTAAATTCTGCCACATATTCTCTTGTTGTCCCCTTCACACCCACCATTCTCGTGGAACAAGAACCTCCTAATGAAATACATAATCTGGTCATTTAAGGAAAGAACTAAGGGACTCAAATCTCTCATATTTTCCTTGAGAGTGTCCACATCGATGTCCATGATATGCTTGTTGAGATTAACCCCTACTATTCTTGTCGGATCCTCTTCTTGAAATGCATCATGATAGGCCATGTCACTCATGCTTTCCCTCTGCGTTCAGACAACATGAAGCAATCTATATTTTTACCAATGACGATTACTTCTTTTGTTTGACAACAGCACAACCCCGCATCCCATTCTAAAAAAAATATTGGACAACAACATCGACTCATAGTTTCCAAAATACCCGTTTTCTGTGATATTCTTTGTGCTCAACATGATTGCGTAAGTACTCGAACCAAATTTAATCAAGAAGAACGTGAGAGCAACCTGTGTGAATAGCGTGCGAGATCACTGAAAGAAAAATAAATTTAATGACCAAGGAATTCCCCACCGACCTTCTCGCCAGAAGATAAACGTGTGATTCAGATTAATTGTACCAGGAACTGCTTGCCCATTCCACCGCCCATCTCACATTCTAACACCTATATCGTGTGATAGCATGGGTTACTGGAGTTATAATTTCATCACAATCACAACCATGGCAATTGGTCTGATATAACTAGTACTCATGCAATTAGGTCGGACTCGTTAGGTAAATTGTAAGCCAAAAATTCCACTTCCTGAAACTGTAATCTCCATTCTTTGAAGTTACTGTGAACTGAATTAGGCCAAAATGTTAACATATTCTTAGGCCTTTAGAAATGGTCATCAACCATATTGCACTTATGTTCTGTAATGTTATTCTTTGCGTGATATTGGATCAGGTTATAACTCTTAAATCGAACAGATTCCATGTATTTTAGCCATCAACGTTCATCTTTGTATAATGCATTTCCCATTTTCCAACTAAGGTTTTAATTTTTCTATGCATTCTTCGGTGTAGTTCAGTAGAAGGTTGGCTATTGTTAATTAGGTAGAATATATAAACTCCAAATACCGATACTGTTAGCGTTGCATCATATTCCCCCAAGACTAAGTCTTGATATCGCTATGAGACCCAGAGTTATTAAATATGAGTGATGCTATTAACTATGAGTGACGCTAGCAGGGGAATAGGGTTAAAAACAATGCAATAAAAGGAGGAGCGCACGCACGTGACATGCGCTATAGAGCTTACAACGCTTGTTGGAGGCTGATTTTTGGATTTGTAACTGCACTTTTTCCCAGCTCTGATTTCCCCGAGAAGTTGCAATGATACGCCGAATCGATGAAATAAAATATGATTACATACTTGGAAACGAAATTGGTTAGTTGACATGTCAACTTAGATGGTTTGTTGAATGAAGCAACTATATAGCATTGAGTCTAGATGGCAAATTGACATGTTGCAATCACATAGTTGCGTCAATGGTAATTACACATGCAAAATCTAAACACAATTAGAGTTGGAAATGAAGTTGGTAAGTTGACTTCTCAACTTAGATGGTTTGTTGAATCAACCAACTATATAAAATGGACTTTAGATGACACATTGACATGTTGCAATCACACAGACTCATCAATTGTGTTTGCATATGCAAATTATATGCAAATTATGGACGCAATTAGAGGTAGTAAACTTGGATAGCCTTTCTTTTAAGCAACAAATGGCAAGATTAACACATTTTTTTCTTTAGATAATGGTAATCCAAGTCATTGAAACCATCAAGGAAAAGCTCCCATTTATATATATAAATTAAATATAACTTAATTAATTAAAAGCTATATAAATGTAAAAAAATAAAATTACATATAATGTAGATTATATATGAATTAGATATAACTTAATTAGTTTAAAAAGACATATATAAATAGTATATAAGTAAAAACCGATGGTTCGAACCGACACAACCTCTTAACTTCCTCACCAACAAAAAATAAAAATATATAAATAGTTGACATGTCCATCCACATATTCAAGAATTTCGAACAGTCTTCATTGCTACGAGGATTTATATCTCTTGCTTTGTATTGATCCTACTGATTTCTTGGTCGTAATTATGGAGAGTAGCACGGCTGCAGATGAAAAAACAAGATATGAGCAAATAATCAAGAATATACAATTGGCACTTTTCAAGTTAGAGAAATCGTCCTTCTTTGCAGAATTTATGAAACAAATGCGAGACCCGGAAATTGTTGCACAAATAGAAAGGGTTACAGAGCATTCAAAATTGCAAGTGGTACTGTATGGCGTTGGAGAGATGGAGCCTTCAGAGGATCCAAGAGGATCCAAGAGTAAGAGAAGTAAAAGAAGTGGAAGTTTCTCACCTGCAGTTAGCGTTTGTTATTTTATTAAAAGAGAAATTTGGATGGGTGAACGATATCGTGGTGTACGATCCAGTCGTGAGCCCATTGCAGCAGAAAGCTATAAGTGCTTTCGACTGCACGTTTCTGCCTATCAACGAATTTGGAAGACGCACAGTAGAGAGACCCACATTATTTTTCTGCCCTCACTGCCCGGCTGTTCTCTTTAACAATATATTGAGTGCAAATTGGACGACTGCCAATTTGAATAAGATTCTTATTTTAGGCAACAGTTTTAGTCAGATGAAGCAAAATCTAATTGATGGCTGCAAGTCTATTTCTTTGTTGAAGCATTTGATGGCCATTGTCTACACTGATAAAATAGTGGCTGAAATTCCGCTTCCATGGAAGGAGCCAGAGCCACAACCAGAACCACAAAGTGTAGTGCGTGATATTCATGATCCAGAACCAGAACCAGAAATACTTACTGCAGAGCAGACAGCTTTGTATAAACGTCCAGGGGTGTATAATACTGCATTTAGTCAAATTAGTTGGCATTTTTTTCCCTACAATCGTTCCTTAGAAGATCTCGATCTAAATCTCTTTCCAGAAAACATCCCCAATTATCGTCGCTTGGATTTAATGTACCTTCGAGGTTAAGCAATCCACAGTTGTAATGGCACTCAGGGATCAAAATTGAACCCGTCATAGCCCGTCAAAGGCCTCCTAGCCTGTCTCAGAAGTGTAATTCAATAATTGCCCGTCAAAAAAAAAGACAATTTTAAATTTTGACTGGTTATCAAGAAGTGCAATGTTTATTTTAAAATTTCATTAGAAGTGTGAGGTGCAAAACTTCCCATTAAACATTTATTCATCTGAAATATGAAATCACACATTTATTCATCTGAAATCTGAAATCACAGTACAGCTTTAATTATCTGTCATGCGATCTTTCCAGATCTTTGCCAAAATTGTTGGTACAAGGGATTTCTTAGGGCGAGGTTTACAATAGCTTGTTTATCTACAATTAACCTTTTTAAGATCATAGACAGGATAGATAATAATAGAAGTAGCCATAAGGTCAAAGCTAGAAGGTAGGTCATCGCGAATAGCTTCAATGTAAGGAATCATTGCTCGAAGCTCTAGTCAAATAGATTGAACACAATGTAGGCAGGGATATACATTCACTTGTGCAATTTTACAAATCCCATTAAAATGACAAATCCCATTTTGCAATTTAATTTTTTTGTTTTTAATTAATGAAATGTACAATTAACTTATTACTGTCATTTGAAATGTGAATTTTTTGAAAGCCCTTCATCAATGAAGGGCTGCATGAATATATAACCTTCTATATTAAATTAAGACCAGCCCTTCAATCTTGATCCCTGATGGCACTCTCCTATCATCTCTTTATTTCATGTAAATATGACGCCTATTTAAATATTTTCTAACATGTATTTTATTTAAATAATAATTTGTTAACATTTTAAGTAATTTGAAATTTTGTTAACATTTCAAATTAAAATCTTTTGGTTCACTTTTTTTTCTTTTTTTCTTTGAAAGTTTGTTAACATTTCAAACTAAAATCTTTTGGTTCACTTTTTTTTCGGTTTACCGTTAGTGTTTTGCAGTCAATTGATCGAGATCACACAAAATTTTCTTTTCTGTTTAAACGCATACATCTATCATTTTGAGTGAATATAACGCCATTGATTTTATGGTAACGTAACCGAGAATAAGAGTAGTCAGAAAAATCATCTCCGACCAACATCTACCGTGGATGTCCGTTTCCATCATCTCATTCCCCATTCTCGAGGGCCAAGTTGAAACTTGGAGGCCTTTTGACGTATTACTTGAATCTGTTAGCCAAAAGAGTTTAGTAATATACAAGTTACAATTATCATTTTATATTAGAATTATTATTATATTTTTTTTACCGAAAAAATCGTAATTATACTAGAATTATACATATTGATGGATAACCAAAATATATATAGAGAAGAGATAACTTTTTAAACTTTGTAAAAACTATTTTACAAAAAAGTAATTTGAAAAACATATAAATAATTGTTTTACATAATTATAATTACTTAGTATTAAATATTTTTTTCAAATAATAAACCTTTTTTAAATAATAAAATGGCTACTCTTTATTATATTTTAGTTGAGGTTTCACTTATGATTTTTATTTAGAAATCATATTTTTTAAACAATATTAAATAATACTTTGTTAATAAAGTTAGAAATCAACAGAAGGGTATTCTTGAGTTCAAAACACGGTATGAGGACGATATCTTTTCATCACACCGTGACTCGTTGTTCATATGGATTAAGTATACATATAGTTGACCATGGAGGCAATGCGCTAACACATAACAATGACAAAGGAATAGTTGTTACCACACAAAATGAAAAAAAAAAAAATTACTTTCAAATTGTTTTCATTAATGAAACCAACAAAGGAAATAATGGAGGCAACCCAAACATGAATTTAATGTTGCAAAGACAAGAAACTAGGGAAATGAACACAATCCAATAATTTCCCATGAACCATAGTTCAACAAGGACAATAACCATGAACCATAGTTCAACAAGGACAATAACCAGGTATGGGCAATGCATATAGGAGATAAAAGCGAAGATAATTTCACTCGATATAAGATAATTGCAAGGAGAAAATAGGAAATGGAAATGAGGTTCCCAAGTAGTTAGAGGGAAATAAATGAGCAAGTAAATGTTGAAAGTCAATATTGCACAGGGTCATTTAAGGAGCATGAATAATGATATTAAGGTGAATTAAGATTTTTTTTTATTTAACATTCTTCTTTCTTTAGTTATATAAGTTAGTGGAATACATGAACTTTAAAGGAAAGACTTATATTTTTTCTTCAAATAATAAAATGGTTATTCTTTATTATATTTTAGTTGAGGTCTCACTTATGATTTTTATTAGATATCATAAACTTTAAAGAAATGATTACCATAAAGATTTTGTTGTATTTTGTGGATGATGTAACAATAATAGTGAGGAAACAATGTATCCTACATGATCACCTTGAGGCTTTAACGTCCTTTTGTGTGGAGGCTGAAATGAGCATAAACATGAGTAAACTAAGATAGTGGTGTTCTCATGAAATAAATATCAAATAAACCCAAACATGGTACTATTCCATAATTTCTTACATAAAACAACTTCAAAATCAAATTTGGAGGCCACCCACTATTTGGTACTAGATTATAATGAGAAGCTAAGATGTGACACATGGATGAGAAAAAGAATGCAAGGAGGGTGGAAAAAATGGATGACAGGTTTAGGATAGGAAAACCATTTTCTCCATCTTTCAAATGCTCATAACCTCTATACTTTTTTATGGATTTAAAGTGTGGGATCAAGTAAAGAAAAAAATGGATGGAGCTAGATCAATAAGTGTAACAACACCTAATAATATTCCAAGCTAAAACACGACTATAAAAAAAACACCTTGTACAAGATATTCCAAGCTAAAACAAAACTATACCAAATATAATTGAAAGTAATAAGCACATTTTTTTGTTTGCTTTTTTATTTTCTTAATGGAGTAGGTTGATACTGTAATAATCTTATCCTTTATCATAATTCGACAATTTAATAAACATAAGTTTGATAGACTTTATGAATGTATGAATTAATTTGTTCATTTACTCTTTTCAAAATATTTATTGTTAATTTAGGATATGTTTGGGTAAGTCTAGGGTTGAAATTTGATAAGAAAATTATCATTCATGATGAAATTTGATAGTTAAATAAATTTATAAATTTCCCTTCATCTTTTTTATTAAAAATATTAATAACCATAATATAATTGTCAAAAACCTTAAATTTCACAATTATTTTATTTTCTATTTCTTAAAGTAATTAAAATTAAAATAAAGAATTAGAAAAATTCAACTATCAAATTCCAACCCTAATTTGAAACTAATTCCACAACTTTTCCACAAGATAGAATGGCTCCCACCCTAATCCTTATATTACAACTTGCATATAGTTGAGGATGGAATATTAGATAAAATATAAGATGTTTCAAACACTCTCTTACCAGATCACATTTTTTCCCACAGAAAAAAGAATCTTAATCTTTTATATATAAGAAAAGTTACATTCATTAGATGAACTAAATACCAAAAATAGTATTGTCCATGTTTAAGTAAATCTTCATGATTTCATAAGTATGCACTCAAAATACATCCTTCATCCAAATATTACAATCTTTACAATCCATAAGGCTCAGTCAAATAGTAAACCCACTATTTAGTAAGGAGACACAGAATCTCGGTCCATAGAAGCTACAAAAAACTGTAAAAAAGAAGCTTGACTTACATCATGTCTGTAAAAAAAGGCCCATAACCATACCACCAACCCCTATAAAGAAGGCATCAGAGTCACACATCTATAGTCTCAAAAATTAGTTTTAAACAAAAAATAAAACTCCTCAAAACATGGGACCATGCATCAAAAAACACTTTAAAAGGTTTTCAAAGTATTTGAAAAATCATAATTCCAATGTTTCATAACATGCCAAGCTCCTTCCTGAACCAGTGAACTAGCTTTTGCAAAGCCTTCTGCTACATAATTCCTTTCCCTATAGATATGCTTGAAGACCACTAAATCCAACATTCCAGTATATATGATAAATTCAGAAAGAAATGGAGAAAGTAGCATATAATGCATTCGGTATAGTCCATTGACCAAGTTGATAACAAGTTGAGAGTCACCCAAAACTTGCAATTTGCTAATATGATTATCCAAATCTAATTTAAGAAGCAATTTTATACAAAGAAGTTCAGCATAATTATAAGATCCATCCCCAACACCAGCTTTAAAATAAATAAAATGATCCTTAGAAAAATATAGGATTCCACATGCTCGACAAAATTTTGGATCACCAATAGTTGAACCATCAAAATATCCCCATGAAAAATATTTGCTAATGGTTTCCTCAACCACTAGTTTGGTTTTTATGACAATGTTTTTCTGTGGAATATATCTTAGCAAACCCAAACAAGCAGAAGATACTTGGACATGAAAAGGGAGAAAATCCTCAAAACAAATCTGATTCCTTGCCTTCCAAATGAACCAAAGGAAAATAATAGTTAAAGATATTATAACATTTAATTCCTTATAATACACCCATAAATTGTTTAACTGAAGCTTTGATTCAATTTCCCTCCAGACACTTTTAGTGTATGGACATTCCACACCTAAATGTAAATTTGACTTTCCATCTTCTTTGCATAAATAACACCTGGCTAGACCTTCCCTTCCTTTTCTATAAATAAAACCCCAAGTTAAAGCCTCATTAGACAACAAAAACCAAACAAAATGTTTGTCTTAAGAGGACATTTAAATTTCCAAATTGACTTCCACCACCAGGAGATCTCCACTTCATTCATATCATTTATAATCTTTTGGAGAATAAATTCCATATTTGGATTGAATCCAAACCAACTCATCCAAAAAGTCGTTTAACCTTGTATTACTGGTTTTAAGAACAATGGCAAAACTATTCCAGACAACCACATCATGTATATCCACAATACCAATAGAATCAACAGAAATCCAATCTTGCTCCTGAAATAAATTCATGCCAGGACAACCAATATCCTTCAAAAAATAAGACCCAAAAGAATCAATCCTTTCAATCAAATGAACAAGTAAAAGATGTCTCCAAAGACAACCAACCCATGGATCCATTCGAATACGTACCTCGGCCCCGTTTCCAACCTTCCAAATAAGACTGTTTCCAATTAAATCAAAAGACCATAAAACCTCTTTCCAGCAGGTAGAGATTCTCCTTGTCTGTTTGACTGAACTTCTGATCTAATTTAGCAAGGATAAAGGATGAATATAATTTTGTATAGCAATCTGAACCCAAATCCTAGTTCCATGAATAATATTCCAAGCACTCTTACTAGCCATGGATTTTGCAAATAAAACAGGAATTTTAAGACCCCAACATCCCAGAAACTTTTGGTTGGCCAAAGACCTCCAGGAAGTCCAAGGTAAACCAGAAAGATCATTACCAGTCCATAAAAACTTAAAGCATATTATTCTGATCTTTTCAATAAAATTCAGCGAGATCCAAAATTGCATCCAGTATACTAGAATAGCCTCAAGAACATATTTAATCAAGGTCTAATTTTAAAAACACGGATTTCAAGTGTTTATTGTGAATAGAATGTATCCCTTCCTTAATGACCCCCATTGCATCATGTATCTGTCTTTCCGGAAGGAAACCAAACTATTCACCAGATATAGAGCTACATAAGACCTTCTTGATACGAACATAAATAACCTTACCAATAATTTATATATATAGTTACACACATAAATAGGCCCGAAATCTTCAAAAAATTTAGGAATGTTAGATTTAGGGATTAGGGAAATCCAAGTGGAATTAAAAACAACATGTATTTTTCCAAATATTCTAGAATCATCCACAACACACACTAGATCCAGCCTAGAAAATCAAATAACACCTAATAGACCTCAACAAGGATCCCATCCGGACCCAGAATTTTATCATTTTTACATAAAGCAATAACTTCCTGAATCTCACGAAGAGTAATAACAGCCATAAGATCATCATTAACTTCATCAGAAATAGAAGTAGTAATATTCTTGGCAATTTTCAAGATTTCTGGAAGATAGAGTATTTTATCCTCCTCGAAAAGAGTCTCAAAATGTTTAACCCCAGCCCTTGTAATAGCTTCAAACCCTTCTACCAAAGAACCCCCATCATCCTCAATATTCCAAATAGAATTAACATGCTTCCTATGGCTAGCATACTTAGGAAATAAGGTTGTGTTATCATCACCACAGGTAAGCCAAACAACCCTGCTTTTTTGTCGAGCAACATGTTCATGATCTAAAAGAAATAGTCTTTTACAAGCTTCCAAACCAATCAACACTGATTTATCCTCTTCTAAGAAAAACCCATACCCCACCTTATTTAAAGATTTAGCTAGTTTAAGTTCAAAGTCCACTAAATCTTTCAAATATTGTGTTTTTTCTCAATAGACGAGTAGATCGATACTTCTTTTAAAAGTTTAATATTAGAAGTGAAATGCGAAATAGGCGTGACCAAACCATTATCCACATAAACCTTCCAGGAATATTTCAATAAATTAACAAAACCTTTATCCTTTAACCAATGAGCATTGAACTTGAAAGAGATACGCAGTCTGACCTCGCCATTACTAATTTGTAAGAAAACCGGATGATGATCTGAATCTCCACCACATCCAACCCACTGGAGAGAATCAAAATCAAAATCCAACAGATCAACAAACACCAGAAGACGATTAAGGAGTTTACAGATATTGTCAAACCCAACCCTTATATTGGACCACAATAGAAGTAAAATAATAGGAAATATGTCCACCAAGCCAAAAGAAACCAACTTCAAGGTGAGAAAATCAAATAGAGAATCCACCCAAGCCCATTCACCCCAAATTTCAAAAAAAGCTAATGAAAAATTCAAATCTCCTCCACAAACCAACTTGCATATTTTAAGTCATTCCATAGCAAGAAGTTTATTCCCAAAACTTTCCCTTTCTACATAAGGTCCATAAACATTGACAAAGCAGAAAGACACTTTGAGTTCAATGGAGAAAAGGGTTACATTGAGTCCAAAAACAATAGCCCAAGCATTCATGAGATGAAAACAATTAAGCTTCCATCCTAACAGAAGACCACCTGACTTACCAAAGGAATCCATAGAAACAAAAACACATCCATTAAGCATAGACTCCAACTCTGCCACTATAACTTCACCTCTCCCCATATTTTCTTAAAGAAATAGAACATCAGGAGCCTGCTCCTCTACCAACTGTCGTACTGCTAGTTTTTTGGGTAAACTAGCTAACCCTCAGCAATTGAGGGATAACAAAATAATGTGGAACCCTTAGAAGGGGAATTCATAGCTCTAAGAACCCCAAACCGAATCCAGAAGAACATACACCCCCCTTATCAATAACATGAAGAACATCAAACTTCAAAGGAAACCCAAAATGAAACTAAAACCCATCATTCACATGCAAATCCGGTGAAGGTTCTTTATAGAAAGAGCATAATAAATATCCATTCCCTTTTGGAGGATAATATTTAATAGGTGAAACAAACCCCAAAATGCTGAAATTTAGAGCAGGAGTGGATGTAAGACAATCTAGAGAATTTACAACAAAAGGAACAAAAGGACCTCTAAAATTCCTTAACAAGGAATCAAAACCCTTGTCAAAAGACAATAGGGAGGAAAAACATAAAGGTTTAAGAGGCACAGAAGTTGAAACTGGTAAATTGAGAGCCAAACCCAAACCAACCGAGTCCTAAAAGAATTAAACTCCACAGGCTTAAACAAAGAAGGGCACACATGTTTCACCTTTGGAATTAGAAGATCTTTTTTCCCCTTCCATAATTGTTTGGACTCCACATGCTTAGATGATTTTTAAAGGATAACCCACACTATGAAACAACATGCCCATAACGATGAAATCTATTACAAAGGAAAGGAACCCCAACGTAGTCCAAAGGTTGGATAAAAACCCTATCCCCGCATTCAATCTGTAAATCCTCAGCCAAACCCTTATGTAAATCCAAAAGTACAAATACTTTTCCTAAGCACATAACACTAGACGGAAGAAAAGACATATCTTCCTCCACAAAAGATCCCAATGAATTACCCACTAGATTAAAAAATTCCAGCGACCAAAACTCAAAGGGGAGATTAGGTAGTTTCACCCATACCTTTTGGTCCGAGGATCAAAAAGAGGAGTCCAACGCTTCAAACTTAAACCAGCACTATCCCATCTCCAAGAGGCATCTAGAATAGCAGAAGCATCTGCATCAAAAAAAGATACTTAAAGGCTAGCCATCAATGCGGTAATAACAACACCTTTGGTGGTTGAAACGAAAAACCCTTCCATATTTCTCCAACCCACTTATTTACACCAACCGTACTAGCCTTTCTGCTACTAAAATGCCCCACTAAAGTAAGAGAATTTGTCAACACAATGTCATTTAGCATCACGTCTTCTCTAATAACCAGTAGCATAGGATTTCCTGATTTACGAATCACTTGTTTCGTTCTCTTAGAATGCACTCCATCCTCATAAGAAAATTTCCGAAGAGCATCAGGAGGAGAAACCTGACAGACCCCAGCCTCCTTAAAAGAAAAATCTGGCCCGAAAAACCTATCCATCGGAGTTGAACCAGGATTGTCCAAAGAAACATAAACATCCATCCAATTCCCATTCACAGCCGAATCCAAGCAAACCCCAGTCAAATAGCTTCAGAAGAAAATTATGCCTTAACAAAACTCCCTAAGACATCATTAAACCCGACCGAAGAAACTAACAGACCAGAAGGCCTCTCAAAACTCATAGGAAACCCTAATTGAGTAGGTGCATCACCCATCACAGTAAAGGGTTTCTTCACACCAACCACTCCAGAAAGAAACAAATCAAAACCACCAGTCGAAGGAAACCCCACCATCGAATTAAACAATGAAAAAACAGAACCTTCTGACACAACACAAGACCCAGTTATAGCATTGGAATGTTCTTTTGTCGAACAAAATCCATCTGAAACAATACCACCAACAAAACCCTCGAAAGAAACAAGACCTCCCACCTTTCGAACCGGCGAAACACCCCCACCATAAAAAGAACCAGGCGCAACCATGACTGCATGAGAAAAGGATGCAGAGATCTTTCCCTCCTCATTATTAGAATTATACTATTATTTTATTTAGCATCTTGTTTTCTTATACTATTATGTGCTAGGGCTCTTGTTTGTTACAACTTGATAATATGATATAAAAGGGGTATTAAAAATGGGTTAATAAAAATGGATACCTACAATGTCTAATGAAACTAAGGGTTTTCTAAATTGGATAGGTACATTGGGACAGGGGTTCAACAATACAATTTTAGGAGGCATTTTCCAATATTTAGTGAAATTATGGATATTAATTAATATTCTACGAACAATCATGTTATGTAACAAGTTGACTGAGTGAACCCCATGTGGCGTTAAACCTAAGTAATTTGGGGCAGCCTTGGGATGAGGCCAAATAAGAGTAACCAAATTTTAATTGGTGGAGATACAAATAACGTATATGGTCAACCCAAAAAGTTTGCCTAAATTTGTGGAAATGTTAACTTGGAGATAGCATTAATGCATCTTTGAAACTACTAATTGAAGCCAAGAAAAAATGTTATGAGATAAGCCTAAGTGTAAGGGAAATGACTTAATGTGTTAATCCTAAGTAAAATGTTATGAGATAACCCTGTGCAAGGGAAATGACTTAATTTGTTAAGCCTAATTAAACACTAATTAAAATGGCGGGACGAGTCCCTGTCGAGTTGAAGGCACGTACTAATAAAGCCAAGGGCTAATAAGCTTAGTTTTGTATTATTTGGTATTGGTATAAGCAAACGCCGCCCTAGACTAATAAAGGAAAGGACTAATAAGCTTAGTATTGTATTATTTGGTATCGGTATAAGTAAAATGTATTCATTATGGTGGACTTTACTTATTTAGCATTCAAGGTCGACCTTACTTATTTAGCATTTAAGCTAAGTCATAGGAATCGGTTATGTGTTTTTTAAATACAATATAAGGTCAAGTTTAGTTGTATTTTAAATGTTTTTATTTTTAAGTAATTAAAAGAAAGGTAAGAGAGATGATAGGTTTACATGTAAGTTATTTTAAGATCACTTGACATGGTATTGTATTGTGTTATTTTAATGAAAAGTTAAAAGAAATACAAACTATAAGCTCGTTGGTTTTTGCGCCAACAAACTAAAGAGAGATAATGACAAGTTTTGCAGCTCTTATCCATCAAATAATGAAATACAAAATTTTCCGCAATTATTTAGAGTTCAGGAAAAATAGTAAATAGTAAATAAAAATTGAGGATATTGTTATGAATAAAAGAATTAATATGTCAACACAAAATATAGCAAATTAATTTTTTAAGGCTGATATGTGAGAACATCAAGAAAGGAAAGGTTAACAACAAACACTTTGTGCTTAAATATACATGGAAAACATGCTCAAAGTGGAAAAAATCAATTCAAGCAAACAAGAAGTGACTTAGATAAAATAGTAAGTGTTGTAGCTCGAATTTGAACATCAACAGGATACTACAACCATAAGAAAAAATAGCTGTTGGAGTTAGAGACAATTCAATGGTATCAAAACTCACTTTCCTATTATTTTCTCTTTAGGTGAAGAAGTTATGTAGGTGGGATAGTGTTGTTATGCTTATAACAATAGTGCATCTTGCTCGTAAAAGAGATTCTAACGCATTTTTATGGAGGAGAACAAGTGTTGGTGACAAAGATGGAATTTGGAATGTTAAATAAATTTGGGCAATGACATTTTATGTAATCCCAAGTGGGTGAGAGATGAAGAATTCTCTTTAACCAAGTCACATTTTGTGATGAGTAAAGAGTATTTTAGATCGATCATTGTGATAAACCTTTAAATTAATTAGGGCTACAATAACCTTGGAAAAAAGGGGGCACTGACAACAGGATTGATGTGTCATTAATAGTGTAAATTCTGTAAAAAAGTATTCTTGTTAATCATTTAGACAAGGAGAACAATTCAATTTAAAGGTCATCCTAAGTGAGCACACACATTTTATCTCACAACTTAAGTGAGCCAACAACCTTTTGGACCTAGTGATCAGGTACTTCAAAGTTAAGAGTATTAAAGTGACAGAATCATGGGTCATTCTCCAAGCCAATATTGTGTGTCAAGATTGGGCCTCATGTGTTTAGGTAGAGAGACTTAGTTGGAGTTAGGAACTTGGAGTAAAATTATTGGGTTGGACTCAAGAATGACTAAGCCTTATGTGTAAAGGTTAATCCTCATGCATTGAGGTTAATTCTTTGATATGCCAAAGTGATGATGGTGTACAGTATTGTTGGACAAGGTTAAGGAGTTGTGTGGCAAGTCACATCCTCATGTGTTAAGGTGGAACTCATGTGTAGAGGTGATGCTTTGCATGTTGAACAATTAATGTTATGTGATGTATTACTAACCATGGTCACTTGATATGAATGAGCTATTAAGTCTCCTCTAGGGACTGGCCACCTCTAGAGTGAATTACTTTAGCATATGAACGCTTGGAACGAGAGTAGTATAATATGATCACAACATTGGACAAATATTCTTAGTATATTTTAATATGATATATAAATTAAAGTTAGAACATATGGACCACACAAATAAGATAAGAGATAAAGACAAGTTGCATAGAGAACAAAGAGATTTCGAACTGCTCATGAGAATGACTTCACTTGATTAAGGAGAACTCAATAAGTTAAACTCAAGTGATATTAACAATGAGTACTTAAGTAAATTAAGGATAAATAATAGTGGTCACTTCAATAAATCAATCAACATGATTTCAGTTAAAAAGTGTTAACCAAAGTGTTAATAAAGAAGAATTAGTTATCTAAAGTGTTTTGCATGATGACACTTTAGTTGAACTAAAATATGGCACTTGAGTTAGAAAAATTACATGGAGACACATGAGTTATCACCCTAACTATGTGGTCTAGAATTCAATTAGATGGCGAGTTCATCCTGAAGTCACTAGATCATGAATATACTGTCAAAGATGAAAGGCACTTCACATTGTGTTATGCAGGATTGAAGAAACCAAAGAGCGGAGCTATTCTCCTAAGATATAATTCGCTATATTTTGAATGAGAGCCTAATTCACATGTAGTGATTTTCTACATCTTACATGCGACTAAATTTGGAGTGTTATTAATGTGTTGTATACATTGCAAAGATTATTCGGTTGATCTCTCTTCTCTAATATTCTTTGATAACTCTTGGGGTATTTGGATTCTCTCTTATCTTGCATCTAGAGTGTCGAAAGAAATTTGCAATTGTAAAAGACATTCTCAACTATCTATCATTATTATACTGAGAATATGTGTTGGGGTTTTTCATCCTCATTGTTTTGAGGGTTTTCCCTAATGTACATCCTGTGTTATGTGTGAATGATTATTTGTATGAATGGTTCATTGGTTTCAAGTGCTATGTATTTTCGCAATTACAGATTAATATCAAAGCTCAAGGCGTGAAGGAGATAAGTTTTGGAAAGGAATATTGAGCCTACAGAGATCTTGGCATCGATCTCGGTAAGACCAGAACATCAACTTGAAAGTACTTCGAAATTCAATAGATGGAACGATCAGATTTTGAAAATCCTGGAAGAGCATGACGTACATGGATACATATCCAATGTAGTGGAAGAGAGTACTACTGATGCAAGGCGCACTACTACTTCAAGAAGAACCAATCCAAATCCAAGAGGATCATCTATGATTTGGTGAAGGACAACTTGATTTTGGTGATTACTCCTTTGAAGACCACAAATGAATGCTTCGATACTTTGACAAATCTCTATGAGAAGAACACTCTGAGTCAAAAGAGAGAATTGAAGAAAAAACTTCAGAATCTCAATAGGGAGAAGGATGAGGTTGTGGCTTCCTTCTTTACAAATATATCTCAAGTAATAGATCAAATCACTAGCATTATATTAGTGGTGTAGAATGATGATCTTATTCAAATCGTTGTTGATGGTCTCCCATCCTCATGGGAGACGTTCTTGGCCACTATTAATGGTCGAGAGATACAACGTAACTTTAAGAGGTTGTGGCATGACTACCTCCAAGAGGAAGGGCGAGTCTAAAGCAAGACTACTTCCTCCATAAAAATAAAATCGTTCTCTTACGACAAGGATGGAGAGAGGAAATAAAATCTTCTCTCAAAATAAGTCTTCTCATCCAAACATGAAGTTGTACAACAAGGAATTTGATAAGTCGGAGATCAAATGCTACAACTGCAACAAGAAAGGCCATTATGCAAGGGAGTGTCGAGCAAAGCAAAGAGGAAAGTTTAAGGGTATATTTTATGCTTCAATTTCTACGAAAGATGAACTTACAAGAAATAATTCATCTGATGTAGAAGATGATGACCGTCAAAAAGAGATTTTCCTTTATAGAATCATTCATTGAATAATATATAGATGAGGAGATTATCATCGGTGATGTATGAAGACCTAGGGACTCCAGTAATCTTTGCAAGGAAGTAGAGATCAAGAGGGAGCCCATAAAAAACAATAAAAGTGAAGTATTAATATTTTCATCATAAAAACCTCTTATAAATCAGATATGAATGTTTTTGAATATATTCTTCATTATAGATATATGTAGATATGTGTTCCTAGAATTGTGAAGTATGTTATAGTATAACATGATGAGAATATGTTATAGTTTTTTTATTGAGAAATAGTAAGCTCATATAATACATCTTATGATTGAGTGAGTATCCTATAGTGTTGCATAACATTCCATGAGATATGGATGGAGGTTGTGTTGAAGCATTGGTTAAAATGTTTGCATAAAGTATGTGAACTATTTTTCATTCCATTGAAATGATTGTATTATGCAAGGTCTCTAATCACTTGACTTAATTTGACTTGTAGTAAAGACCATATGTTATGGCATACAAGAGAAGAATGATGAGATTTGTTATGAAGGGATAAGAAGACAACTGAGTGTACCTTACAACCCCCAATAGAATGGGGTTTTCGAAAGAAATATCAAAACAATTTGCGAGGCTAAAAAATCCATGATGTGTGATCAAGATTTTCCTACATCTTTATGGATAAAATCCTTCAGCACTTCTGTGTATATTCAGAATTTCTATTCCGAGAGAGAAAAATCCTGAAGAAGTTTTCACTGGTGAAAATCCAAATGATGGGCACTTGAATACTTTCGGCTATAATTCATGTGCCAAAAGAGAAGAAGAAAAATATGGAGCCATCCAAAAATAAAGGGATATTTGTTGGTTATAGTGAATCAACCAAATCCCATAGAATCTATGTATCAGGTGAAAGACACAATAAATTCGATATATATGTGACATACCATGAAGAGGTTGCATTAAAGCAATCTAAAGAGCTTCAGTGTGAATCAAACATGGCAGAGCATGAGACTCCCATGATGGAGGATCCATATTCTAGTTCTCCCCATTCATATGTAGAGACGGAAAAGCCAAAAGAGTCCTCGAATTCATTAGCTCCTAAAGAACCATTATAACTAGTTGAAAGATTACTTGATGAACCTCCTACTGAGAGGATATGGGCATGGTGCCGAGACATTCTACAAGATGCATAAAGTCATGGAGCACCATTAGGCTTATCTAGAGAGAGAAATAGGCCGAAAATATATTAAGGATATGTTGCACAGATGAATTGCATTAGTGATTTAGAAACTTCCACCCATGAAGAAGTTGCTACGAAGCAAGTATGGAAATATGCAATGGTAGAGAAATACAAATTTATTGTGAAGAATGATGTTTGGTAATTTGTTCCTAAACATGAATGGAAGCCCATCGTAATGTCCAAATGGATTTATAAGATCAAGCATGCTAATTATGGAAATATTGAAAAATATAAATCTAAATTTGTTTCCTAAGTTTTCTCATAGAAAGAAGGCATAGACTATGATGAGACATCTGCTCTTGTGGCTAGGTACACCACTATTCAAGCTATGATTTCACTTGCATTTGTTATAGGATGGAAGCTTCACCAGATGGATGTGAATACTACCTTCCTCAATGGTGAGGTTGAGGAATATGTTTACATACAACAAATTGAGGGATTTGTAGTTCATGGGAAGGAGTCCCATGTTTGCAAAATGAAGAAATCCTTGTAAGGGATTAAGCAAGATGCTAGGGATTGGTATCAAGGATTTATAGCTATCTTTAGATATTGGGATTCTTTAAGTGTGAATTTGATCCAAACTTGTACTTCAAATTTGTGAAGAGCCAACCTCTAATATTGGTTCTCCATGTTGATTATTTGTTCCTTACCGGAGAAGAAAATATGATAGCTTGGTGCAAGATGGAGCTAACTTCTAAGTACAAAGTACAAGACTTTGGTCTTATGCACTAATTTCTTGGTCTCAAGGTTTGGGAAAGGAAATATGAGATCTTTCTTTCTCAAGCAAAGTAGATTGTTGATGTGTTATGAAAGTCTGGTTTGATGGATTGCAAATCCATGACTATGTAGATAGTTTCAAATTTAAGGAAACTACATCAGTCAAATTTTGGATTGGATCCAATGGATGCTACCAAGTATAAATAGCTTAATGGTTCCTTAATGCACTTGATACATAGTAGACTTCATATATGTTGTGCTATGAGAATCTTGAGTCGGTTACTTAGATACCTTTGAGGTACTATTGCTTATGGACTGAAAGATGCCTCCAATGATGAGGTAAAGTTACTTGGTTATGCCAAATCCAATTTTGGTGGTAGTGTTGTGGAACAAAAGAGTACTACAAAAGAATAATATATTGCGGCTACTATTATATAAGCAAAGTATATTGTATCTAGTACTACATAAGAAAAGTATATTGCAACTAGTACTACAGAAGAAAAGTATATTGTGTCTAGTACTATAGAGTAAAAGTATATTGCGTCTAGTACTATATAATCAAAGTATATTGGGGCTATGACTACCTACCAAGAAGTTGTGTGGATTATGAATATACATGCTGGTTTGTTTGGGGAGAATCAAAATATTGCGATCATTCACTCAGATAAATATAGATATATTAAGTTAGATCATAAAACCAATGTTTAATGACAAGTCGAAACACATTGAGATGAAGTATCATTTCATCAGATACATGGTCTAGATAGGTCCAACAAAAATTGAGTACATCACTACTAGTGATTAGATTGCAGATATGTTGACTAAGCCTCTATTAGTGATGAAGTATAGGTACTTCTGAGATCAGATTAGCATGGAAGAGAATGCCTCCCTTGCTGAGAGGGAGTGTTAAAGTTACAACACCATGAGTCATTCTCTAATCCAATCTTGTATTTCAAGATTGGTTCTCATGTGTTGAGGTAGGGATCCTTAGTTGGACTCAAGAAATTGGAGTAAAATTCTAGGGTTGGAATCAAGAATTACTAAGCCTTATGTGTAAATGTTAATACTCATGTGTTGAGGTCAATTATTTGATTTTTCAAAGTGATGATGTTGTACATTATTATTGGATAAGGATAATGACTTGTGTGTCAAGTTGCATCCTCATGTGTAGAGGTGATTCTTTGCATGTCGAAGCATTAATGCCGTGTTATGTATTACTAACCATGGTCACTTGAGATGGATGAGCTAATAAGTATCCTCTAGAGATTGGCCACCTTTAGAGTGAATTACTTTAGCATATGACCACTTGGAACAAGAGTAATATAATATGATCACAACATTGGACAAATATTCTTAGTATAGTTTAATATGACAAGCAAATTAAAGTTAGCACATATGGACCATGTAGATATGGTAAGAGATAAAGACAAGTTGCATAGAGAACAAAGAGAATTTGAATTCCTCACGAGAATGAATTCAGTTGATTAAGGAGAACTCAATTAGTTAAACTCAAGTGATATTAACAATGATTACTTAAGTTAATTAAGGATAAATCACAGTGGCCACTTCAGTAAATCAATCAACGTGATTTTAGTTAAGAAGTATTAACTAAACTGTTAGTAAAGAAGAACTAGTTAACTAAAGTGTTTTGCATGACCACACTTTATTTAAACTAAAAGATGAAACTTTAGTTAAACAAAAAGACGACACTTAAGTTATAACATGAGCTACAACACTTGCATGATGACACTTAGGTTGACATCCTAACAAGTGGTCTATACGTCAGTTAGAAGGTGAGTTCATCCTGAAGTCAATAGAGCATGAATATAATGTCAAAGATGAAAGGAATTGTTAATTTTGTTATGCATGATTGAAGAAAACGAAGAGAAGAGCTATTCTCCTAAGAAAGAATTCACTATATTTTGCATGAGAGCCTAATTCCCATGTACTGATTCACTACAATTCATGAGACTAAATTTAGAGTGTTATTAATGTGTTGGACACTTTGCAAATATTATCCGAATGATGTCTCATCTCTATTGTTTAGTGAGAACACCTAGGGTGTTTGGATTTTCTCTTATCTTGCACCTAGGGTGCCGAAAGCAATATGCAATTGCAAAATACATTCTCTGCTATTGATCATTATTTTATTGAGAAGATTTGTTGGTTGTTTGCATCCTCATTGTTTTGAGGGTTTTCCTCAGGGTACATCCTGTGTTATGTGTGAAATATTATGTGTATGAATGGTTCATTGATTTAAAGTGCTTTGTATTTCCACAATTAGACATTGAATATAAAAGATCAATATATTTCTACAAAATTCAATAAAAAGTACCCATGCAGTTGAGAAAAGGAGGGGTTGGCCCCATCTCATTGACAACACTTTTGGGTTTTTAAAATCAATTCCGCAGAAGAAGGGTACCTATGAAAAGGAGAAGGATGAAAATGATGCTACAACCAATGTTACATAAATTTCTTCTCTCTTGTTTTTCCACTTTTTACCACATTTTGGTTGTCCAAATTCCAAGGTTTTCAAGTTCAATGTCCAATTTTCCAAGTTTTCCGGGTTCAATTAATGCTTATAATTTTTTCCCAAATTTTACATTCTTTTTCCAATTTTCCAAGTTCATGATCGTTGCGAAGTTTTTCCAATGTTGAGTTCAATTAGTTCGACATAGGATACTTGAATCGCCATCTAGTTATCATTATGGTGTCAAACTATAAACTAACTCACCTACTTCCTATCCAGCGACCATGAAATTTTAATAGATATTGTCAGTGCAAAAATATGTGCCAAAATTCAACAAATCTATTCAACTAACCATGACATTCATATAAATTCTAACTTAAAGAATTAAATTACAATAATGTGGTTACTTAGACTATAACTGCGTGACTACAAGGTAATCCCTAGACTTACCTTTATGACTTAGAAAATTCTTAATAATCAAGTCCATTCTCGTAGGGATTCTAACAATTGCAAACTCTACTTTGAATTTATATCATTGTGATGGGTGATTCCATGAAGGCATGTGACACTTTTTTTCCAAATTTGGCAATGAAAACCTGATTTTTTACTCATATGCTAGATAGAATCTCTCAAACCGCATATATGCCATGTGAATTTTGACTTGTAGTGAAAACAAAAATTGTAGAATATTATGTTGGCTTCCCAATGATATTTTAAAAAAATATTTTGATGTCATTTAATNTATATATATATATATATATGAGCATGATCTACATAAAATGCACTATGGTCTGTATATTTTTTTGTTAATTTATTTTGTAATATACAATTATTTATTATTTTCTGATAGTGACCACATTTGATTTCAACATCATTTTATACACATGTGTGCCCATCCCAGGTTTTTTTTCACTATTTTCAAAAATTGAAAAACCAAAGACACCCTTTTGAAGAGGACACATCGATGTGTGGGATGTGCATTTTGGAGAAATTTTTGGATGTGTATTTTTTACCCTGCGTATTTTTCTTTGAGCTACTTCGAAGTTGATGTCAGTTTTTCTAAGTGTACATTTTAGAACTAATTAAAAAAAAACCATATGAATGCCAAAATGCATGCATGATACCTCAATGGATAGACGATTTAGTGATGAACTCCACTTAGTTGTGTGCCATGAATCGTAGGGTTTACACCCCTGGAAGACACAGAGAAACATTGATTTTCCCATGAGAGGGATAATTCTTTGTTTTTCAGGCCCTCGATCAAGGTCTGAAGCTCGATCAAGTTGTTTAAATCCCTCGATTGAGGTTTTAATGGAACCTAGATCAAGGTTTTAACAGAAGCTCGATCAAGGTTTTAATGAAACATTGATTGAGGGTTTATTAAACCCTTGATTGAGAGTCTAACAAACCCTCGATCGAGATACTGTTAAAAAATAAAAGAAAATATTTATACATGAATACCAAGGTTTTATATGCACTCTCACCACATTTGTATTAAGTACAAAAAATTGAGGAGGAAAATCCTAGCCCCTAGGTTCTCAACATCTTTTGAATACTAATTACCATAATCCGTATCTAGAAGATTATTCCCATGTAGTAAATTTTAAAAATGGGCTTCAAGGACCCAACTAGAGAATTTAAAAACAAAAAATAGACAAGAGTAAAGACCTCTACTTCATTCGGAAAAAAACTAGTAATAAGAATAAGTGTTCATTAACTTAATGTTTTCACACATTTTGAATAAAAGGTAAAAATAAAAATTAAACAAGATTAAAGGGTAAATGGGAATTTCAACATCATTTGATTCCTATCAGCAATATATCCAGTGTGTATACAATTGCTTGAACCTAATGTTTTCAGAATTAGAGTTACAGAAATGTAGTGAAAGGTTTTAAATACTAAAAATAATTTGCTCCTTTGTATATAATTTTTAATTTTAAAAAACTAAAATTATGTGATATGACTTTGAAAACACTAATTTTTATCTTAATCATCATGTTCTATTCTGCCTTGGGCTCTGGGATTTAAATATCTTGTCAGAGGATCTATATCATAGGTAGATCATAGTCCTGAGAATCCAGGTTGAGTGGACACTCGACTTGGATTCTCAGGACTACGATCTAACTACGATATAGATCCTCGGTTCATATATTTAAATCCCAAATCCCAATGCAGAATAGAAAATCGCGATTAAGATAAAAATTAGTGTTAAATTCAGAGTCATATCACATAATTGTAGTTTTTTAAAATAAAAAGTTATATACAAAGGAGAAATGTATTTTTAGTACCTTTAGAGAGATGAAAATGTGAGCATAAAAAAAAATATGACCTCATTTCCTTGGGTTATATAAATGTCCATTGTTTACTCTTCAAAATTGTTATTGTGCCACACATTTGCAGTTAATATTGCTAGTAAATTATTGAATGACACTAGACTTTACATCAACAACACGTGACTAATTGTTTTCGTGTTTCATAATGCTAGGAGTGGAGGAAAATAAATAAAAGAAAATGTGTTATGGCGACTGTGGGATCCGAAAAACAAAAAGTATGGAAACTAAACATGATACTACATCTTATTTCCACAACAATTGAAAATGTTCAATGACATGAATTCCAATGTGGATTCAAAATACAAGGTGTCCAAGCATCTTTTGGAAGACTTCAATAAATGAGATTTTACATGATGCATATGGAGATACACGTGTTTTTAAATACCTCTATTGAAGGTTTATATGTGGTTAGAGAAGATCTCAATCGAGCTAGCAGCTTAATCGAGATTTTCAAAACTTTAACTAAAAAAATATTTGAGTGCCCATATTCGTGTGTGCACACGAATATGGACACCAAAAAATTTCTTTTGTCAAAGTTTTTAAAATATCATATTTTTCATGGGAACAAGGTCTTCAAATTCAATAAAAACCGAACATAGAATTATATGATAATAAAATTTAATAAAACATAATTTCAACTAGAAGAATGATACTTGTGGGTAATAGTACATACCTTGAAGAAAACGCAAGTAAAAGAATTACTACTGCCACTTCCTCTAGATTTTATGTCTAGATATTAGTCGTGGAGTAATTGGAGTTATAGATGTGATTGATTGGAGCTATAATCACATCTATGACTCAATTACTATGCGACCCATATCTACGAATGAATATAAATGACCCTTTTCTATCCAACAAATGAAGTGAATTAAATGATGGGTTTGTTTTCTATATATGTACGGTTAGAAATGCTCAATCAAGGTCTTCATCAACCCTTGATCAAGCATGTTTCTAACCCTCAACTGAGGTCTTAAACCCTAGATCGATGGTTTATTAAAATATCGACTGAGGGTTCAAGATAACCTTGATCGAGCATGCTATAAACCCTCGATCGAGGTGTAAGATCTCAATCGAGGGTTTAAAAAAAGCACGATCAAGGTACTTTTTTTTGTTTTTACCGAAATCTACTTGCTAAAAATTGTAACCCACCTCCATGGATGCACCTTGATCCGAAGGATGTTGATGGTCAACCCTTAGCCAATGTCCAATATATAGTATAGTCATGAATTTTTCACTAAAAAATTAGATAAATGGAATCATTAATGACAAAAGGGAAGGTTCTCTTATGTATGGCAATAATTAATTACCAAAGGCAAGGTTCTCTTATATTTATGAATGACCAATAAGTTGAGATTCCATATTGACATAGTTTAGAGTAGTGTTATGATGTTTTTATGGTGTAAAAGAACCACATCTCACCATGTTAGTTTTCTATTCACAAAATATGTTATATTCCTAGCATGTTGAGAATTTATTAGAGTGTTGTTCAACATATATGATGCATGCCTAGTATATATAAGAACACATTTGGAATTTATGTGTTATAGAAAATTACAAACACATATCTTAAGATAACATTCATGACGAGACTTGAATGACCTTCAATGCTTTTCCTACATGCTAAATATTGAACCTTGAATATTTTTATGAATGGCTGACAATATTTTAATTACAAATAGGTGTAATTCAATCAACAAAGGCCCAAATATTGACCCAAAATTCAACACAATTACTTCAATAGTATTAATTATCGAGAAAATAATTAAAGTAATAGCATTAAATGTGCATTAGACCAATAAAGAAGTAATGTATTTTCTTAGTTGGTTTCATATGGTGAACCAACAGTGAACACCCATTGGAAGGAAATACCAAAGAAACTTTAAATATGGATATATTCCATAATTCTTAATGCTTTTGAAAATGTGAATATTGAGTTCAAGGAACACCAGCATATAGTAACAAAACTATGAGTTTTCAATGGTTTTTCAGTAGAAAACCAAGTATAAGAAAACAAAATAAACGATTTAAAAAAAAACATAGAAAGTGACGCTCTAGAGACGAATAAACATTTCTTTAGCGACGATAATATGACACTGGTATAACAAATGCATTGGTCATTTTTTTCTGGGCAATAATTTTCTCTCACTATAGCGATGATACTATGTCATTTATATAGAAAATTTGTTTCGATGTGCATGACTGGCTCTTGGTGCAATGGAGCCAGTACATCATTGTAGCGACACACAAACATCTCTATAGAGATAAAAACATGTTGCTATAGTGATGCGATGACATTGCTATATAGACATAGATCCATTTCTATAGTGAAGAATTAGTATCACTACAATGATGAATAAAGGGTTTTTAAGTAGTCCCAAATCACAACACATGTCGTCTATTTACTGTTGCTATAGGGACAAAATGTTTGAAGTGTGGATTAAGAGATGATAATTTTTCCATGAAATTTTGGGCTAACGTTTGTCACTATAGTGAAACAAAAGTGTTTCTATAGCAATGATTTGTCGTGGTAAAAATGTTCATGTCTACTAGTGATTGTTGGAAGGCTACAATGTTTGGTCAATTGTATTTAGATATGAAGCTAAACTAGTTGTTAAAGAAATGTAACTACAGAACATATTATATTTTGCATTATTATTATTATTTCCCATTAAGAGATGTTGTTCCTCCTATTAGGGATTTCATTGATATATTTGGTCATGTAAAGTTTTGAGGTAAAAAATTCATTATAAGTCAGGTTAGTATTACCCAAAAAAGTATTATTAAAATTTATTTTTGACTCTCCAAAGGCAATTCAACCCTAGATTCTAGGAGAAGTCAGTCTTGTTGGGTTATTAGGCCTCTCAACTGATTAGTATAAATGGGAGAGGAACTTCCCTCATTTGGACATGGTCAGCACTCAAGCAGGTTCACTAAAGAGAGGAGAAATAGTCCATTTTAGGAGAAGGAAGATGTATAGTATTGTTTCTTAGTTATTACATTGTACTTGGTTGAAGTCTATATCGATGAAGTTTTGCTTGTTTTTATCCACCACGAGGGTTTCCCATAATAAATATTTTTTTTCTCTTTCCTTTTGTGCTTCTTGTTCTTTCATTGATCCTTTTGTTTTTTAATAACATTTTTTTAAAGAAATACTAACATGGTATTAGATCCAACCTGAAAGAAGACATTGTGCAACAACACATATCGCAGTGCAACAAGCTATAGTTCACTATTCTGCACACCTTCCTCTAGAGATCAACCAAAAAAGAAGGTCCATTCAACTCACCCTAAGAGGGATCATCTTTCTGTTGAAACATATATCAATTCTGTGGACTTTCATTTTTTGACCTACCACTATTGTCAGAATAAATTAGGGCATAATATTTTTCAAGGTTCAATCCATAGATTTTGAAAAATCAATATACAGTCAAATGCACCTTGGGGAGACACATATTTTCCACAATAATCTCTACAAGTGATCTCATCTAAAAAATTAGGGTTTTCTAGTTAATCCCTAGGTCATCCTAAAGTTGGTCTTGGTACCATCCCTCAAATCGATAAGTACTATCTCCTATATTTCCATTTAAGGTTCTCATTCATTAAAGATGACAAACAATACCAATCTTGATGAAAATATTGAAGGAGCAAATAATTTCAGAGCATGGAAGTATAGAGTCATGCTCATTCTTGAAGAACATGACCTAGAAGTCTACATCAAGGAAGCGGTCAAGGAACCAAATGGGGTGTTGGGTCACCCACAGGTCACATTTTCATCCTGTTTTCCTTTCACTATTCCTTACATTCATCCCTATTCATCACTCCATTATCCATTTCTTATACCACTTTCATAAATAAATATGGGTTTACCTTGTTATTTTCCAATTTATTTATTTATAAGTATTTTAAGAGAAATTGTGATTAAATATTTGAAAATTGACATATTTTTATTTATATATCAAAGTTGCGCGAGATTTGTAATGTGTAGGAATATTTGAATATTTTCAAGAGAAGGATTATTCAAAATATTTTCAAATATTTCCTCCACCATTTAAATATTTGAAGGAGATAATTATTCAAGTTTATTCCAAGGAGAGGATCACAGAAATATGGATAGAATATCTCATCCAATATTTTTGAGGATTTGAAGGGATAAATATTTTGTATTTATGGAAAATATGTTGAGATAAAAGTGGATCTACATTTATCCTTTTATCAAATCAACTCATGTATAAATAAGAGTTATATGTCATTAAAAACGGTAGATGCCTCTTTAGTGGTGTGGAAGTAGAGAACTAATTTATGTAAAGTTATTTTAGTAGGAATTAGTCATGAAGTTGAATTGGGTTTCTATGTAATGGATTAAAAGTTTAATACAAGAATTTTCATTTCTCCATATTGATTTTTATTTATTTATTATGAGTTAGTAGTGTTGATTTTATGTGAGGTCACATTTCAAAAGTTGATAGTTTTGGATTAGTTTATGCTATAATTTTATCATTTAATCAATATGATCTAGGATATTATTTGATAGAATAACATGCACAACCATAATCACAAGAGACAAGAGACAAAAATAATTTTCCTTGAGGAAACCATAAAGGAGAAAACCCTGCAACTTCCTCAAAGATAGAATGAGCACCAATAGAAAAAGTAAAACCCAGAAACACAAAGATTATCTTCGACAGTTGTTTTCTCTCTTTCACTTGTGCCATCTCCTCCTCTCTCACTCATGTGGTACAGTTGAGTGAGTGTGTGTTCCAAATAGAGAGTCTCACTCTCTATTTATACTAGTTTTCCACTTGACAATTTATCTACAGGGCCGACCTTACTAGTAGAGTCTAATAACCCTAATACCCATCAATTGTGGGGACTATTTCCATGACTTACAACAAAGGGTTAACCAAAATGAATTTACCTAAATTTATGATATTAATAACTCTCCCGATCGAAGGAACAAACATCTCCGTCAGGGTATAATGAAATACAATAAGAAATATACAAGTGAATACATTCTGAAGTTACAAATACATCAACACTCCCTCTTGACTAGGAAGGTATTCTCTTGACACGGTTCATCAACACAAGTATTCATTACTGGATCATCATTAAATTTGAATCATCATCAAAGCTAGATCATCATCATCATCACTACTCCCTCTATCTCGAGAAAATGGTGTTATCTCTCAATTCTACTCGTCATAGGAAGTTCTGCAGAGCCATCCCTTTTTCATGTTTGATGTAGGTATCAACACTTATATCCGACCATGGGAGACCCAGCCTCCCACCATGTTGAAAAGGGCCAGTGCTTACATATAAACATGGGAGGCCTAGCCTGCCACCATGTCAGAAAGGCCTAGCACTTACATCTAACCATGGGAGGACCAGCCTTCCACCATGTTAGAAAGGCCCAACACTTACATCCGACCATGGAAGTCCCAACCTGCAACCATGTCGAAAAGGATGAGCACTTATATCCGACCATGGGACCATGGTAGGCCCATCCTACCACCATGTCGGAAATGCCCAACACTTACATCTGACCATGGAAAACCCGACCTTCCACCATGTCAAAAATACTCAACACTTATATCTGACCATGGGAGGCCTAGCTTGCCACCATGTCAGAAAGGCTCTGCACTTACATCTGACCATGGGAGTCCCGGGCTGCCAACATGTCAAAAATCCCCAACACTTACATCTAACCGTGGGAATCCTTGCCTACCACCATGTCAAAAATTCTCTGCACTTGCATCTGACCATGGGAGGACTAACCTGCCACCATGTTAGAAAGTCTCAACACTTATAACTGGCCATGGGAGGCCCAACCTACCACCATGTCATAATGTCTCACAGACTCATCAATTCCCCTTGGACGGAACCTCGATATGGAGAACACCAAGATTTTCTCTGAAGTATTCAAAATTCAATTTGGAAATTTCTAGCATAGAATCACATCAGGGATGATTACGTCCAACGATAAACTACGAGCTTTACCATGACCAATTACATTCAAGGACAACCTATAGCACTTATTACCTCTGAGAAACCTACAAGCTTCACCGGGAATTTATGCTCAGACAACCTAACTCATCGACTATGATAGAACTCATCACTCCCTCTTTCGAGAGATCTCGATATGGATCACATACTGGAGCTTCACCACTCCTTTCTCACAAATAGCCGAGCAAGTGGAAACATATTTTTCCTCAGTTGTACTTAGCGCCATGCAGGACTCCATCCTTCCAAACTAGTAGCCCATAATGGATCTTAAATTGGAGAATCAACCCAAGGTGCTTTTCTTCTCATTGGCGGAACCAATCCAA
This sequence comes from Pseudotsuga menziesii, assembly GCA_001517045.1. NCBI lineage: Eukaryota > Viridiplantae > Streptophyta > Pinopsida > Pinales > Pinaceae > Pseudotsuga > Pseudotsuga menziesii. The sequence goes on along the minus strand of LPNX010903283.1, from coordinate 674,070 downwards.
ATCAACATAACCATGTAGGTTAGTCTTCTGATTTGTATCATACTTATTCCCATACTCCACTTCACCCTTCAGGTACCTCAATGCATTCTTTGCAACCATCAAGTAAAAATGTCTCAGATCCATCAGGAACTGTCTCAATGTGTTCACAGCAAATCAAATATCGAGTCTTTTATTCGTCAGGTACATCAAGGACCCAATCATCTGACGATACATTATGGCATCAACCGAATCTGACAAAGAATCACTCAATAGCTTCAGGTTCTATTCCATAGGTGTGGCCATGTCTTTGCAATCCATCATTTTGAACCTCTTCAGGATCTCCACTGCATACTTCCCTTGTGCAAGGGAGATTCCATCTGCACTTTTCCACACCTCCATTCCTATAAAGTATTGATTCATATCCAAGGTCTTCATCTCAAACTTGGCAGAAAGTATCCTTCTTGCAACGTTAATGAGTTCCTCTTTTCCTAACAGGAAGAAGTAATAGACATATAACATGAGAATCACTGGTCTTCTGCATTCAAACTTGAAGTAAAGGTTGGAATTCTCGTTACTCTTAGTAAATCCTATATCCATCAGTAAGTTTTCCATCCCATAATATCATGTCAAACCTCAAGATCTTCTGTAGTCACTCCCTCTAAAGCAAAGCATCATTCTCCCTATGCATTTCGTACTCTATGCATTGAAACATTCTATACTGGAGTGACAAGTAGCTTCATCTACTACTAATATTCCATGTATCCATCTAGGGTCACTAGATACCAAGATCCTCTATCTTAAACCTTTTCAAAATTTATTCTCACACCCATCTGTGAGATTTTCAACCTCTATAGGATTTTATCTTCAACCTTGTAGCAAAGGTTAATATATTCATCACTTTAGGTGATATTCAATCTCCTCATGTATGTGTTATCCCATGGGTTCCTTCTGAGCTCGTACAAGACCTTCTGTAATTTGCACACATGAGTTTTCCTGTCATGTGTATTAACTTCTATTGGCTACAAATGTCTCTTTGTAGTCTATACATTCTTTCTGTGAGAATCCTTGTGCTACGAATATTTCCTTGTATCCCACGATGTTTCCATCTACTACATGTTGGATCTTGTAGATCCATATGGAAGACACTAGGGACTTCCCTTCAGGTCTCGATACCGCATCCTAGACATCATTCTTCTTGGTACTGGTACTCTCCTTCCCTTTATTCTTGGATACTTCTTCATAGTGTGAAGGCTCTGCATCAATGATGTCGCTCAACAGTATCACATAACGAGAGTGTGTCTGAGGCCTCTGAAAGTCTTATTATACTATATTATTCTGAAGCTTTTTCTTTCGCTATGGAAGCTTCTTGGTTCATATTCACGTATGCTTATTGGAGTGAATCTTGAACTGTCGTCAATTGTTCTTCAGAACAAGTCTCATCCTTATTTGATTGTACGCGATCTTTCCCATCACATGCATATTAGTAGTATATTGTTCATTATTCTATCCTGCATAATATATTTCACAACCAAACAATATCTTATAAACAACTCGATATATAGGAAAAGGCAATTCAAATACTTTTTTTTATTCTTTTCATGGGTAGACTCCTTCTTGCACCTTCATCTTTATCATCTTCTTCATTCATGACATCATCATTTCTTATCCAAATACTAATAAGGATAAAGAGGTTCTTCAATAATTGAGTCCTTCATATTCCTCATCGCTTGGGGGATCTTCTTTGAATTGTGAGAGCTTGATCTTTAGTTGCTCCCATATTCTCTTCTCTTATCATGAGTTGAGTTTCTTCTTTTGTGCACTCTTCCTAGAGTCTATTGAAGTTAATCACTTCCTTCTGGCACACATTCCTTGAATGAATGAATCCCATGATCTTGGGAGGCCATTAAAGGTGGTTATAACAATATCTTTTTCTTCTTCGATTGATTCATCATAGCAACAAAAACATCCTTTTGGTGTCTTCAAGGATGACACATAAGGGAAGAGATTATCTTTACTAGAATTTGGAATGATTCTCTTAGCTCTATCCTTAGCCTCATCTCCCTCTGGCTCCTAGACCTTTCTTACTGAAATACTAATCCAAGTCAACTTCTTCAAGGATCATATAGGTCCTATACTTCCATACTTGTAATTTGTCAGCTTCACCAAGATTGTCATCAAGCTAGTGTTATTAGTCATTTTGAAATGAGAACCTCAAATGTAAATAGCAAAAATTTAGATCTTACTGATTTGAGGTGTCTATCCTAGTTTTGGAGTTGGTTGATCTAGGGTTTGTCAGAGAAACCTTAATTTTAATAAATTGGATTTTCAAACTTTTGGTTATATATAAATATGGGCCTCTTCAAGGTGAGATGTCCAATGTACTCCATTTCTGAAAACAATGGAGGGAAGCTCCCAGAACAGAAGCCCTATTTTTCCAATTTATTTTGTAGAAATGTCTGATATTGTTTCTATGGTATCTCTTAAATTACTGCTCCTTTGTGTCTAAAACTTTGCACTGAGGTATCCTTAGCTGTATTCTTTCCTAAAACATAGATTAGAGCAGAATTGGTTTCATCAATTGGAACTTATGTACATTTTCCCAAGCTGACTTATTTTAGGGTTGTTCAGAATAGCAAGCTTGTACGAAATTCCATGTGTCAGTGTTTCACCTTCTAGGTCTGAAACACTTACCCCAAAAATTATAGTCTGTTTCCTATTTGAAACATTTTAATAAATTTCATTTGGACCTTTGTATCCCAAGATATAGTGATTTTCCCTAGGTCACATGTTTAAGGCTGAATCTTGGGAGAGGATGGAACCCTAAATTGGAGGAATCATATCTTTTAGAATATAGTGAATCTGAGGCTGAAGAATTTACATATAGTTCATCAGAAATTTATATTTGTCCTATAATTTTTTTTGCTCCTGATCCTTCTCCAATCTAGAGATATAGCAAGTGCACCAAAATGACTAGTTTTAATCTTTTAGGGTTTTTCAAATCAGGGTTTGACTTTTTCGGAGTTCTACCCAACCAAAAACTTCGATATTGGTCTCTAAATTTCGATTTTGAGGAGGAGAAAAATCATATGTTGGGCTCACTCAAAAATTGTTCTTCTATGGAAATCCCTAGTTTCTCGCAGTAGTGATAGGTCAAAAACTAAAAATGCCTGGAATCAAATACCGCTTCGATAGAAAGATGCACCCTTAAATGGAGAGTTATCCTAGCCTTCTTTTGTTGAGGATATGTGGAGAGAGACCCAAAAAGTAAGAAGCCCTAGATTATACAACTACATAGTCTCTTCTTCGCAGGTTAGCTTTGATACCATGTTATAATTTTATCATTTAATCAATATGATATAGGATCTTATCTGAGAGAATAACATGCACAACAATAATCACAAAAGACAAGAGACAAAAAGATTATTCCTCGGGGAAACCATAAAGGGTAAAAACCCGTAACTTCCTCAGAGATAGATTGAGAACCATTAGCAAAAGTAAAACCCAAAAACAAAAACATGATCTCTGACAGTTGTTCTATCTCTCACTTGTGCGAGCTCCTCCTCTCTCACTTATGCGCTATAGTTGACTAATTGTGTGTCCCAAACAGAGAGTCTCACTCTCTATTTATACTAGTTTTCCATTTGACAATTACTCTACAAGGCCGACCTCACTAGGAGAGTCTAATAACCCTAATACCCCTCAATTGTGGGTACCCCGAATTACAATGGAGGGTTAACCTCAATGACTTTACATGAATTTATTATATTAATGACTCTCCCAATTGGAGGAACGAACATCTCTGTTGGGGTATAATGAAATACAATAAGAAATATACAAGTGAATACATTCTGAAGTTACAAATACATCAACAGTTTATTTCATGCAATTTTATGCTTTCTTAGTTAAATTTATTTTACGCAATTTGATGCTTTCCTAGCTTAGATTTATTTTCATGCCATTTCCTACTTTCATAAACTAGGTTAAATTTTAGTTGTGTCGTTCATTACTAAATAGTAGACTAGTTTCCTTTTATGCCATTTCACACTTTCGTAGATTTAAATTCCATTTTAGTCGCATATGTTTTTTTTCAAATATTAGATTAAGTTAGTGTTACTCTAACCCTGCATATATTTTTCCTATACCTCACAAGTTTATGCTATCCTCAAGTTGAGAATTTAAATTGTTGGATAGTTTATTAATTGTTTAATATTTATCACCAACAGGGAGATGAGGAAAAGGAAAATAAAAAGAAGGATATGATCAAATCCAAGATGATAATAGATGATTATATCAAGGATCATTTGATCCCCCAAGTGTCTTCAAAGAATAATCCAAAGGAAATGTTCGATGCATTGACAATCCTATTTGAAGGCAAGAACATTAATAGAAGAATGACCTTGAGAAACCAACTCAAGGGTATGAAGATACAAAAGGAAGAAACCATGCAGTCATACAATGTAGAGTATCTCATATCAAATAATAGTTATAATCCATTGGTGACATGGTATAAGAATGATAAGTTGTGATTACCACTTTAATGGTATTCCAAGAGAATGGGATTCCTTCATCAAAGGAATATTTTCTAGAAGAAATCTAACTAAGTTCAAAAAACTACGGGAAGAATGTGTGCAAGAAGAATGGAGTATATAAAATAGAGAACAAAATCTAAATGACAATGAAGATCAAGCTCTCGCTACTCATACAAATGATGCAAGAAAAAAATGGAAGGATCAAGGATCACCTTCTATAAGATCACAAGACTTTTAAAGAGGTAAGAAGTTTAAAAATAATTACTCATCTTATGAATGTTACACATTTCATAAGTTAGGACATATCTCTGGACATCATCCACTTAATAAATACAAGTTCAAGAAGAAGAACTGAAAGTTACATTCCCATGCAGTAGAAGAGAATGAATCAGATGAAGAGAAGGCTAGAAAGAATGAAGACTCTAGTGACGAATATGTGGTTCTTCCAAACATATCATAGGACACAAAGACTCTCTCTCATGCCATTTGACTTAGAAAGACTATCCACAAAAGGTACAGCTTGGAGATGATTATCAATATCCCATCAAAGGAATCGAAGAATCCTCCTACAAGTTGGAATCCAACAAGTCCATGAAGATGAAATAAGTCTTATGTGTTCCAGGTTTAAAGAATAATCTCCTTTCCATATCATCTTTGGACAATAAAGGGTTCAAAGTTTCCTTTATAGATGGTGAATTTCTTATGTGTCCAAAAGGAAGGATTATAGACAATGCAATTGTGATAGGTGTTGAAGAAGAATGACTCTACAAACTAAAGGGGAACATGTATTTAGCGTTCATAGAGAGCACCATAATTCTATGTGAACTATGACATAGAATGCTTTCTCATGTGAACTGTAAATCATTAGAAATTGTGAGCAAGATAGTAACATGTCTAGTAGAAATACATATAAATCATAAAGGGTTATGCAAAGGATGTGATTAAGTAAAGAATATCAAGAATCCATTTCCAAGCAGTAACAGTAAAGAAAAAAGGATAATGGATATTGTCCAATCATATATGTGAATACCGGTTCCAACCACTTCCTTAAATGGGTATGCATATTATGTGTCTTTTATTGATGACTACTCTTGTAATACTTGGATAAATTTATTGAAAGGAAAATATGAAGTATTTGAAAAGTTCAAAGAGTTCAAGGATCTTATGGAGAATATCTCTAAAAAGAATATCAAGGCCTTGTTATTAGATAATGGAGGATAATTCACTTCAAGTGAATTAAATATCTCTATAAATAATATAGGATTAAGATGAAGCTTACTACACCCTATAATCCTTGACAGAATGAAGTGTAAGAAAGGAAGAATAGCTCTATCGTGGAAGCAGTCAAAACCATGATCCATGATCAAGATCTACCCTGATGTATTTAAGGGATGAAGCAACAAGGACCATAGTCTATGTGCGGAACATAACATCCCATAGTGCTCTTGGAATCAAAACTCCAAAAGAGATGTTTATTGGTGAGAATATTGAAGTCAACCACCTAAAGAAATTTGGTTTCCGTGTCTACTTACATGTTTCCAAGGAGAAAATATCAAAGTGGCCCTTAAAGAAAGAAGGAAATATTTGTTAGATATAGTGACCAGTCAAAAGATTACAAAATCTATATTCCATTTTTTTCATTAGATTGAGATCAAAAGAGATGTCACATTTGATGAAGATGTAGCTTTCATCAAATCTAGAAATACCCATGCAGATGATGTTTATGAAGAAGAGAAAGAAGCTTCCAAAATTGCAGAATATAGTAAACCACCAGTTAAGGTTGTAAAATAAGTACGTATAATAGAAGATCATGACATGGAAGAACCTCAACGACCCATGGAGACACTACATGATATTATTTCAACATGGAGAATACCATATCAAGATCATGATATAGTTCCATAAGAAGAAATATATGGTGCACAAGAAGGAAGTAAGAGACCAAGACTCTACTCCAAATATGTAGCATTGATGTGCAACCTCATTGATGAAGAATCCACATGTTTTGAAGAATATTCAAAGAAGAAGGAATTTATTTATGCCATGATCAAAGAATACCAAACTATATTAAAGAATGATGTTTCAAAATTAGTGGGATGGCCGAAAGAATCAGTGGTCTCTTCAAAATGGATTTTCAAGACAAAGCACTCAACATATGACAATATTGAAAATTTCAAAGAAATATTTGTTGCACGATGATTTTCTTAGAAGGAAGGGATTGATTATGAAGAGACCTTTTCACCAATAGACATATATAATTCAATCAAAACTACTATTTTGTTGGCTTCCAAGAGGAAATTGAAGTTACATCAAATGGGTGTAAATACAACCTTTCTAATCGGTGTCATAGAAGAGGATGTGTATATAGATCAACCTATAGGTTTTGAGACACATGATAAGGAAACACATGTGCTCCGACTAAATAAATAATTATATGAACTAAAGCAAGATCCTAGAGCATGGTACAGAAGAATTGATGGCTTCCTGATGAGCTTGGGATTTACCAAAAGTAAAGAAAATTCCAACCTTTACTAGAAGGTTGTAAATGGTGGGATCATGATATTACTATTGTATGTGGATGATATATTTTTGACGGGAGATGAGAATCACATCAGTGAAAGTAAGAAGAAGGTTGCGGTGTAATTTGAAATGAAATACCTTGGCATGATGCATTAATTCCTAGGTCTCAAAGTCTGCAAGTTCCCAGATGGGATTTTCCTACACCAAGGAAAATATGTAGTTGAGAGCCTAAAGAGATTTGGGGTGTTATATTGTAAGTAAATAAACACTTTGATGGAGACAAACTTGAAGCTCTTGAATGATGACTCTTTAGAAAGAACAGATGTAACACTGTATAGAAAAATTATTGGGTCATTGATGTATTTGAAAAATATAAGATCAGATATATGTTTTCCTATAGACACATTGAGTCAGTATATGGTGGAGCCTGGACGTGTCCTCCTAGTTTCAGTAAAACATGCAATTAGTTACAAGGGTACATTGGATTGTGGTATCAGATATGTAATTGATTGTAAGTTTAGATTGTGTGGATATACTAATTCATTGGGCAAGAAGTGCTGAAGTTAGAAAGAGAACCTCGAGATGTTGTTTCAGCTTGGGATCAAGTGTGATCTCATGGATTAGTAGAAAGAATACCAATGTTGCGCTCATTACAACTGAGGTTTAATACATTGCAACATGTTTAGCCTGTAGTGAAGAAATATGGATTTGCAAGTTATTGGAAGGATTATTTGATGCCAATATGGATGCAACTAATATTTATTGTGACAACCAGATTTGCATTAACCTTATTGCAAAACCCGGTGTTTCATGACAAGTAAAAAAAAAAGAGATAACGTACAATTACATCCAACATATGCTACAAAGAGGAAGTATAAATCTTCAACATGTTCCTACATATGAACAAGTTACTGATGTATTAACTAAGCATATGTCTTATGTAAAGTTAGAATATTTTTTAGACAAGCTTCATCTAGTACGAAAGGACCTCCTTGGAAAGAGGAAGTGATGATGAGATCATTATTGATGATGAGATGGAAGTGGTGTTCCTATGTAGTGAAGGATAGTCGAATCTATCAGTGACCATACATATGTCATTGTGGTCATGCATTCATTTATGGATGTTGTGATCCTGCATTCATTTGTAAATGTTGTGGTCATGCATTCATTTGCAGATGGTGAGATTTCAGCATTATTTATGTTGTGGGTGATTTCACATTAGTTTACATATGTTTTGTTGTATTTGCATGTGCAACATTGCAGGTGATACTCAAGATGATGAAGTTTGAGATGTTGTGATGTGATGTGATGCTCATGATGATGCGACAATATGTGATGATCATGATTATGCGACAAGATTTGATGCTCATGATGATGCGATGAGATGTGATGCCTATGATGATGTGTTGAGATGCGATTCTCATGATGATGTTCTCATGATATGATGCTCAATATGTGATGCTCTGTGATGATGATGTTAATGTAGTTGTGAAAACATCCTATGACGTATAGACTTACTAGTAAGTTGTACATATGTATTGTTGTGTTATAGCATACCCTTTTAAGAGGGAGTGTGAAATAAATACTGCGAAAGATATTGTATTATTATTATTATTACCCCTTTTAAAGATTGTTTTTCTAATTAGGGATGGCATTTATGTATTTGGTAATGTAAATTCTTGAATTAAAACTTCTATTGTAAGTCAGGTCAGTCGTACCCACAAAAGTATTATTAAAATGTGTTTTTGAGCCTCCCAAGGAAATTCGGCCCTTACATCTAGGATAATTTGGCCCTATTGGGATATTGGGCCTCTCAGCTGATTAGTATAAATAGGAGAGGCTCCTCCATCATTTGGACATGGTGTGCACTCGATAAAGTTCTCTAGAGAGAGGATAAACAATACATCTGAGGAGAAGTAAATTGTATAGTCTTATCTCTAGGGTCTTACAATGTACTTTATTGAATTCTATATCAAGGAAGTTTTACTAGGTTTTCCCCTCAGTGAGGGTTTCCCATGATAAATATTTGTTTTCTCTTTTATGTGGTTCTTGTTGTTGTTTCAGTGATCCTTTTGTTTTGGAATAAATTTTTTTTGAAGAAATATTAACACCAACAACCCCCACAACCTCGGTTCTGAACTGGGAAAAGTGAGAGATCAAGGTGAAAGTGCTTCTGAGATGTTTGTCAACTACAATATTATTCTACACATCAAGGAATGTAAAAACTTCCATGAAACTTGGTAGAACTGAAAGGTTTGTATCAGACAAAGAACAAAAAGTGTGTTGTGATGCTAAAGAGTAATCTCCTTTCAATAAAGATGGACCATAACGAAAATATAAGTAATTTATTTTATATAATCAAACATCTGAAAGATAACTCAAGTGACATTAGTGAAATGGTTTCTAGCATTGATCCGATCACTATTACCTTAAATGGCATGTTCGATGAATATCAAATATTTATTACAAGACATGTAGCTAGGGAAAATTCTCCAACTTTTGACGTATTTGTAGGTATATTTTTACAAGAGGAAGAATGCAGAAAAAAATCAATAGAAAATCTATTAATTAATATTTGGCGTTGGTATCAAAAGAGAGACAATTGTACAAAGGAAAGACATGGGTAAGTAATAAAGAAGTTAAGCTACATACATAACCAAATCAATGCAATGTATCACCAAGAACATATACAAAGAGGAATGATGGATGTTACTACTATGGTAAGTTTGGACATTATTCTAAATATTGTAGGAGAAGGAATCTTAATGAGTGGAAATATAAAAGGAATTCTAGAAACTTTGTTAATAAATATGTAACAATAGGTAATGATTTCAAAAATATCAAATTCCAATGTTGATATATCACTAGATGTTGATGATGTTAATACCTAGTTTATTAATTCTGGAGCTTCAATTCATATTTCATGCAATAGGGATTGGTTTGAGCAATATCATGAAAAAAATAATGGTGCAAATATCTATCTAGGAGATGATAGATAACATGAAATTAAAGGATATGGAGATATATGTATGAATTTACCTAATTGTTAGATGAAAAAAATCCATAGTCATGTATGTTCAAGGAATAAAGAAGAATTTGATTTTAGTGTCTTCTATTGTAGATCAAAATCTAAAAGTTGAATTTTTTAAGTCACAATGTGTTGTGAAGGACATGCCAGATCACTACAAGCTGATTGAAAGAGGATTTCGAGTTGGTGGATTGTATAAGGTTGATGTTACCAGGTAGGGTCATCAATTATTAGCATATACAAACATGCCAAAAGAAGAATTATGGCATCATAGATACAGTCATCTTAATTATAATTATTTTGATATTACTCCAAAAACAAGGAATAGTGGAAGGATTTCCATTGATTAAGAATTAACATATTGCATTTGAAGGATGTGCACTAGGTAAGAAGCATAGGGAATAATTTACTTCTCAAATAGATCAAATAAAAGGGATATTATTGAGATTGTGCATAGCCCCATGCCAATAAGGTCACTTGGTGGAGCATATTATTTTATTATCTTCATTGATGATAGAACTCGATACTCTTGGGTCTATTTTATTAAAAAAAAATGATTTTTTTGAATATTTTAAAGAATTCAAAAATATGGTTGAAAAACAAATAGGAATGTGCATCAAGATTCTCAAGTCACATTAAGGGGGAGAGTACACATCAGGGGCCTTCATCAAATATCGCAAAAACAATGGGAGTCAACAACAATTTATAGGGCCACATACTCCTTTCAACATACTAGTTGAATGTTCTTGTAGTATGTTGAAAGGTAAAAATATGTCAAATGTTTTTTTGGTTGAAGCAATAAGTAATTTTATTTATTTAAAAAATAGAAGTCGAACTAAAAGTCTAAATCATAAAACTCCTTTTGAGGCACTTTATGGGTATAAGCCAATAATAAGTCATCGAAGAATATTTGGAGGCAAATCCTTTTCACATGTTCCTAAAGAATATAAGAGAAAAATTGATGTGAAAGAAATAAAGTGCATTTTTATTGGTTATTGTGATAATCACAAAGCATATAAGATGTTAGATCCTAGCACACATAAATTCTTTGCAAGCAAAGATATTTTCTTTCATGAGTATGCAGATGAAGGGAAAAATAAGGATGATAATTATGAATGGGATCTACCAATAGAGAATCTCAAAGAAGAAGAAGAAGTTGAACAAGTTGAAGATCAAAGCACCAATAAAACTACAAGAAGAAAGAGTACTCCAAGAAAATATGGAACAAGTTTTTCTATTCGCTGAGAATCGCATCACAAAATTCGTTTTATACAATTTTTAGCCAAAACATTTATTAATCCAATGGCCAAATTTTTCTTTCAATTAAATCCAATGGTCAATTATTGAAAAAATAATTCAGCTGAAAAAATTAAATAGGTGTTTGAATGAACTATTATTTGACCAAAAACCTTTTAATACTTAAAACTTGAAGGTTTTTCAGGTTTCTCTAATTTCAGAAGGTAAAACAGATATTAAGTACTGCAAAGTGACTGTCTAAACTGATACCATGAGTTTCATTATTAAATCTATCTTTTGTAGGTATAGATTTTATTGTTTTTAGGTGATATTTGATCATTTTAAATATTTTATTTGTTAACATGTTTCAATTTTGGTTTCATTTCTTTCAAAATGCAGTGAAATGAAAAATCCATAACTTGAAAAATATACAATAAAATAATTGAAAACAAATATGGGGTAGTTCATTGGAGTGTCTACTTCAAAAGGATATTCTTAGATTTTTTAGTTTTAGTGTAAATAGAGATAAATTTCCCGTCACAATAAACATTTTGATCTAATTCAAAAAATTATAGTAATCAGTATATATATCCATTGGATACAAAATTATAATTATGCAGTAATACATTCTATGTAGATTGTCGTAGCAAAGTTTATTTTTACAAAACACAAGTTTAACAATGATTTAAGGTGTGACAAAAAACATGGCTATATATTAGTCCTTTCATTTATAAGGACATATTGTTAAATATTTTCCAAATTTACATACCAAATCTCAATTAAAACCATTGAAAAATTAATGAATAGAAATCTAACATAATTGTCTAAAGTTTTCTTTTTACTGGAAAATGAAATTCTAAACAAAAATATAATGTTAGTTCGCCCAATGTTTAAAAACATGATAAATCCATATTTACTTTCTCATAAGACCCCCCAAAATAGAAATACATATTCATGGATTCACTAGTGAACTTCTAAGAGGATCATCAAAGAAACATTAACCTCCTGTCTGGTATAAGGATTATTCCCTAATGCCTCAAGTAATGAATGTTCTAGAGCCTTTGAATTTTGAACAAGAAAATAAGCATAAATAATGGAGGGATGAAATAAAAGAAGAATATGATTGCATAATGAATAATGAAACATGATAATTAACATGACCAAAGGGGTTGGATCCATTAGTGAAGAGCGAGGAGTTTTTCATTGGTGGGAAAGGTTGATTTAAAATTATGGCCAAACATGCAACCATGGGAGAGCATTGAGGTAGTGGTCGAACGTATGGTTCCACCCAGAGAGATCTCATGAACCGTGAACACATAAGTGGATCAGAACCAACCCGCATGTTCTCCTAACATAAATCTCATGGGTTTTAGAATAGAGTGTGAATGGGTGTTGTTAAGCCCAGAAATGGCTCCTTTTTTACCACCCTTATCCAAGTCTTTTTTCCTCATCCTACCCTATTGTGCATGCTAAACAGATGTGTTTCCATCACTTGGGCCCTCAAGTCATAAAGGTATGGTTAATTATTGTCTTATTTTATTAATGCTTAGGATTGTGGTAATCAAGGCTCTACATCTTAAATTATGCTAACATATGATGTTTTTATAAAGATATTTCGAGATATAGAGAATATAGGTGTAGCGGGATAAACATGCCAAAAGAGGGATGGACATTCATTGTTAAAGCTGATCGCCATCCATTCCATCATTTCGCAAAGAACACGGTCCCAGTGTATTAGTCCATGCGAGCTGTACAAGGGTAGCTGCAACAGATTGCGACAGATTTGGAGACAATAGTGCGTCGCTGCTCAAAAATAGCTGTAATCTGTGGGATATCTTCTCAATCAATCAGGATCATTATTTTTGGGTCAAATAATAGCTTCCCTATATTATCTTCTACTCTCATCCTGCCATGATTGTAACAGTTTATTGTAATTGGGGAAACCTGAAGATCAGAGATTTTCATGGCTGCCCAATAATAGGAAGAGGATGTTATGACTATAATTGTATAAATACGGGGAACTATTCTGAGCCAGGGGTTGAACATTTCACTAAATTATTGTATCAGCTGTGACGAAGGTTACATGATTCATATGCCCTCTCTAATACAAGGAGTTTGATTTAGATCTCAGTGTTTTAACATGTGTTACTTCCAGCATCTCTGTGTGAAGGCTAGGCCCACCTTCCCATAGGGATTGCTAAAATTAGGTATTTATTCTATTGTGTGATTTTGTGATAATTTCCTTTCTTCATAGTAAGCTGCAACAATTATTGATTGACAGTGTGTTATTGGATAAATAGTAATTGCATTTCTTATAATATTTCAGTGGTATTGTGTGCCAGTTGACTATATAGGTAATTGTCCCTTCTACACTGTGTGATAGCTGTGACAGCCCTGTTCATCCCTAGTTCTTTCAATTGTTGTTTCCATAGATCTTTGCAGTTCATTCTTTTGCTTTTATAGTTGCAGAATTTCATTCCTGTACTTTCAATTTCTAGAATAGCTTAATTCAATTCACGTCCTTTGGGTTTCTAGAATAACTAGATCAAGATAATTAGGTGAATCCTAGATGGTTTGGCAATAAGTGTTTCATTTTCTACAAGAGTAATCTAGATGTTATTTCCTGAATCTTTAAATTCTAGATTAAGAATCGTAAAAGGTATTTGTGGCTGTATTCTTGAGAAAGTAAATCAGATTAAGTGGATTATGGGATGAGTGTGGCTGAACAGGAAAGAAGGATCATTTACTTACAACAACTTAATGTTTAAGCATATATATTGCATATTATCCTTGAGATAAAAGACTTCATTGGGTTGACAATAAATATTGAGCACTATGTATGTTACTTTAATTAACTTGCATATAGGTTGCCCAACATTTTGGCGTCGTTGTCAAGGAGGATAAGTATTAGACACTATTGTAGTTGCATCTAGTAATTATCTCTATTCAGTCTGTTTTAGTTCTTTTTTCGTTTGCATGTTTTGGGTTGCATGAATACAATAAGGGTATAGCGTGATCATCTTATAAATCCCAGAACACCACAAAACACTAATGTTATAGGTGGTCGAGGCCGTGGAAGAGGTCCAAAATTAGGGATAAGAACATTCATTGATGATCTGGTTGATAGAACCAATTCTTCTACCGGGGCTCGCTATCAGGAAACACCCATCAGAAGAAGCCCTGCCAACCTTGGAGTGCCAGCGTCAGGTTCTATAGTGGAGAACACACAAGGAGCTGCAACACCCTCGGATATCCCTATAAAGGAGGACATAGTTAGTACTACAGGATTAGCTGATCGAGATCTGATCTATCACATTAACGGGAAGGTTGTGACTAAAGAGGAGTGGACACGGTTCCATCAGAAATTCCTCGATTAGTGGAAGAACGAAGAGGATAAAATAGAAGAAAATATGAGTAACATACACGATTCCGAAGAGGAAGAGGCAATGGGAGAAAATCATCATCATGAAGGTAATTCCGTGCCTGAAGGGAAGGTGGCTACACTTCAGTTCCCAATTCAACAACCAGAAGGGATATCCCCCATGAAAAAAATATCGCCATCGATGTTGCCCCACTTTTATGGAAAAGTGGCAGAGGATCCATATGAATTTATTTTCGAATTCGATATCCTCTATCACAGCTATGAATACACCACCAATGCACAGAAGCTGAAAATATTCCCTACCACTCTAAAGGACAATGCATTACGTTGGTTTATGAGCCTAGGAGGCGGAACTGTCAGTAATTGGGACAGGATGAAACAGGTGTTCCCGGAGAAATATCAGGAGTATTGCAATACCAAGGATAAGAGAGAAGAACTGTTTAAAATGGTACAGAAGGATGATGAAAGTCTGGAATATTTTGTCGAAAGGCTTTTATATAATGTGCAAAGAGTTGGACAGACTGATATGGGGTTAGATGTGCTCAAAATAATCTTACTTTGTGGGATTATGGATGATTTCCTAGATATGTTGAACCTATTAGGAAAGGGGGATATCTCCAAGGAGTCCTTCGAGAGAATCGTGGAACTGTGCAAAAGGTACTCTAGGGGATCTTCCGGGAATAAAAGGCGGGACAAATGGGACAAATTAGAATGTGATGTCTTCGACAAAACTCAGAAGTCATCTAATGGAGGAGCCACCTGTGTAGGGATAGGCAATGTTTTTGAAAATTTCAAAACAAAAATGATGAGCTCCATCTCCTTGGAAATAGATGTCCTGAGGGAAAAGTAGAAACAAGCAGTAGAGGATCTCACACTAGGTGTATTCTACCCTAGATGTAGAAAGAACCACCATTTGAAGGAGTTCCCACTCGACAAGATAGAAGTATGTCAGCTATGTGAGCTGAGCCATGAAACAAAAGAATTCCTGTCACTACCTCGAGTGAAGGTCATTCTGTAGGCATCAACTTTAGAGGTGGAACCAACCTACTTTATTACAAAAAAGAAGCCCTAGAAGACTCAAAATCAAGGTATGACTCTAGACTCATTTCCATTTTTTAATAGCATGAATAAATGGAATAATATATAGAATATGAATTCACAATTCCCTTCATATTATTCTAATCCTCAATGGTACCCCTCTCAACCTTCAATGCAAAATTTTAACTCCTGGAACCCCTAGGCTCAGCCATCCCACCCACCGAACCAACCAAACTCTTGGTCTCTTGGATGGAGGAATTTCCATCTAAGGAACCAGTTTCCCCATAATCAACCCTCTCAACAGTTTCCACACCAACCATTTTCTCAACAGCCATACCCTCCTCAATATCCTCAGCATTATCAGCAGTCGCAACTGCAACTCGAGAACAATGCTGTCCCCAATATGCCGATACGACCTCAGCTGCCTGCTCAACCTAACCCTAACCCAAATAATAAAACAGTCCATCAGTTCGAGACTTTCAACATGCCTGGCTACTCCCTTACCCTTGTACCCTGCAATGATATCCGTTTACGATTAGGAAAGGTACTGGAGCCTTTGAACATCGAGGATGTTCTATCCTTTGTTCATGAAGAAGGGATGGATCCATAGTATTTATCCAAGGCATCGACCCCATTATTGAAGATACTGAACATCCTACTAATATGCCGGCTGAAACACAGAACGATACATCTATCGACATATAGCCTACCCAGCTAATTAGGGAACCACCGTACCCTGAAAGATTAATTCTACCAAAGGTAGTGTGACAACCTCATTTTAACCTCTTAGGAGAGTTAACAAATATTTATGTTAAAATTTCCCTCCTTGAGGCCCTTCAAGATGTACCTACCTATGCTAGAACTATTCAGGATCTATGTACAAGGAAACCAGAAAGGAAACCCAGGGATCCTCCAGCTGTTCATGTCATAGGGAAATTATCTGCATTAATAATGGGAAAAATCCTTTTGGCAAAATACGACGATCCTGGGAATCCCACTGTCACTGTGCAGATTGGGCATACACAAATACCCAACCTACTGGTAGACTCAGGAGAAACAATTAATGTTATGACTATTGAAACTATAAGAAAACTTGGGATCACTATTATACACCTCAGTGGCACCTCTCCGTCCGAGTGCTGATATCCCTCATGTCGGCACACAAAAGGACACTTATCGATAAAAGTTTGCCCAAAAAACTATAGCTTGGCCTGTCATGAAATACATTCTCCCTTCATCCAGTTAGTTACTTTTCCATTTTGTCATGTTAGGATGTATTCGCGACTCTCTTTATAGACAACTCGCTTATCACTCGCGAGTCTCCTTTATAGCAAGTCGTGAATCCATGTATTTGTGGGTTGTGCTTATACATAGTCGTGAATCATTCGCGGGTTGCTCTACTACAGACCCGCGAATGTGCCTCTTAACATTAAAACATAAAAACACGTGCTAATGGGAGATTAGTTAAGTCATTTAACTTAATTTCCTTAACTGCTATAACCTCCCTAACCTTTGAGAACTGCCTTATTTCACCCATATAAATACAGGCCTTGGGGAGGGTGTTAGACACTTACACTTGGAGAGCAAAGTTATGCTGGTGGATTGTAGACAGAAGTCTTTGGAGCAGTGGAACTCATAATCCTTTGGTTGCAGAGGAGTCCTTGTCTTAGACGTTGGGTTGTAACCTTAACTCTTTCCATTATTGATAATAAAGAGATTACTTCTTCCATATGTGTTTCATATCTTGTAGATTGGTAAATATTTATGTTTCAGTATGATATATGATTTGCCTAACCTGCATATATATATATGAATCATCTTGTCTCTAGAAGAGTGTTTCTTGATAGGTGAAAGAGGGACAATCCTGAAGACTTTGGAAGTGGAGCAGATCAGAAGAGGACTAGCAAGGATCGACCTTCGTTTAACAAGTAAGTCTTTCTAACCCTTCTATTTCCTATTCTGTACTTTAGAAGTCAATTGTCTGCAAGTGTTTGAGTATGTTGGTAACCCCAGACCTATGGTTATTAGGTGCATAATCCTGTACAACAGAACTGGCGACTCCGCTAGGGATTGCCATTGAATGTTGTAGGTCATTTCTGTCATCCTGACCAGTGTTTGCTTGGAATTATATTTGTGGTTTTTTATCTTGGCTCTTACTTACTTCAGCATTTGAAAGTCTTAGGGTTTTTTCTTTGTTTTTGAGAAATTTTTTACACCCATTCACGGGTTGTTCTACTGAACAATCGCAAGTATAAAGTTGCATTCGCGGGTTGTTATATTGCACAGTCGCGAGTCATTCATGAGTTGCACTGCTAGACAGTCGCGAGTACTCCTAAAAGTTGGGATTTTTAAAGAAGAGTTCGCTTGTTCTTTTCTTGCTATAGTCCTTGTTTTCTGAGAAGATTTTCTTTAAGAATGCTATAGAGTTTGTTTGATTGCCTCAGGTGATCACATCTTAGTGCTTTTTGAAAGCCTTTGAGTCTTTTTGCTTGGTTTATTTACTGTTTGCATCCTGGATTAATTGGCCTATTTGGGTTGTTGGTTAAAGTGTCTTAGTCCAGATCAGTGATCAGGGTCTTGGGCTCTATTTTTTCCATTCTGCCTTCTGACAGTTGCTGGTTTTCACTTGCCTTTCTAAGTCTGCAGTGATACTTGTCATTGTTTGCACCCAAGCTAGGGTTCCTAGCCTATTTTTCTTGCTGGTCTTTTGGTTCTGTCAGCCTGTTTGCTTCAGTTTTGTGGCTTTTATACAGTTTATAAGTGTCAAGTTTGCTCAATTTTAGTGCATTGTATATGCATAGTAGATTTTTGAGTATTTTTAAAAGGAAAAAATAAACAGTGTTAAGCTTTTTGCATTGTATTTTTTTGCATAAGTAGTGTTTGCTTCAATTTAAGAATTTTGTCTCAAAAAACTACAAAAATATAGGCTTAGTTTCTCTTATTGTTGCATTTAATTCATCAATACATATTTGAAAAAATGAAAAGAAGTTTATTTTATAGTATTACTTTGCTTTGAATACACCTTTACTTTCATTTATTTCTTGCTGAGTCAAAACACCATACAGTATATCACTTCCATTTCCTCTTGAGTAAGAAACAACCCTATAAAATAAACGCATAAATTAAAATTTATTAGTAAGTTTTATTTTTAGGGGCCTTTCACCTACTAGCTTAGGCTAGACTTGTGGGCTAGGGAGTGTAAAATTCCCACAAGTTATAAACTCAGACGTAGTAGACCATTCTTTAGGTAAATCCTTGACTCTATCACTGTATCTAGGAAGCTCCTCTCAAACGAGAGTTAAGCACTAGGCCGCGTGGAGGCTTGGAAAGAGGAGATAACCCTCCAAATCCTTGTCAAAGCGTAACCCAGCACTTTTGCGCATTTGGGGATTCTATCCTAGACAGAGTTTCGGGCTCAGCTACCTTGCCCATGCATACGAGTTCGGCTGACGACTGTCCCCCCAAACTGTTGGTATTGCCAAGGTAGCCTTTAGTCTCTTGTCTTTTAGGGTTCATACCTAGGTAAACCGAAAGGTTATTTCTGGTTCACCTTGAACGGGCTTGGAAGGTAACCCTTGTGGAAAGTGTAGGAGGGCGGTGGTTGATTCCTCCGCTTGTGCCTACGAACCACCTCAAGGACGCCAAGTAATCGTTCATCAGCTTTCTTCGGGAAAGTATATCTTTATACCCTGGTTTGATTGCTTGAGACTTTAGGATCTTTTTAGTGTATGCTCTGTGGATTTTCTTGTGTTTAGTTGGCCTTAGGGTGTGACTAGTCAAATTTTTAATTTTGGAGGACCAACTTGTTAGAAGGTCAAGAAGGTTGAGAAACCTTCCTCCTCTCACCACATTGGAGCCTCCAATTTTACCCCAAAGGCGGAGATTAGACACAGAAGGTTCTTTTGAACCAGTAGGGATAAGTGAGGTTCTTGGTGAACCGGAATTGATAGCTAACCGCTTTGACTTTGACACAGTTGAGATAGAAGAATTGCAGACTGACGAGTTTGCAAGAAATTTTAACACCCCCTTGACTGATTTGAACAATACAGTGATTATGCAAGTTAGAACTTTTGATTCACCAGTCCTAGGTGTCCCTTTTGGTAGAGTCATGTCTTCTGCGGAATAAAGTCCGTTTGTCTTCACCTCAATCCTTTCGGTTGAAGGGGTACTACCTCCCCCGGTGAGTGCCCCTTGATCTAATCTACCTTCTACACCCTTAACTCTAGCGAGCCGGGTGGTTCAACCATTGGTTCACTCAAACATAGGAGGTATTTCTGGTGATATGGTTACTAGGATCCCCAGTATACCTACAATTCCTTCTTCCTTCCCTTACACTACCCAAAGTGGTCCGGTCAGATCCTCGGCTTTTGTCCAAGGATTCCCTTGGAATGGGGGGCACATTCCCCCATCTAGTCCATACGTAGGTCCATCTCCTTCATATGTAGGAGTGCATTTTGGGAGCAACACCTCTTACAGGAAAAGCTTCCAAACCCCTATTTCGGTCCCATACATGAGCTCTCCCTTTTATTTTTTTAGCGGAGGGATACCTGCTCCAGTCTTTCAGACCCCAGCTTCTATGGGGATGGCCCGAACCACTTACACTGCACCTCCCACCCAAAATTTTGTGGCCTACGGATGGAATATGTTTCAAAGCAACCTTCCCACTTCACAACCAGTGTCAGGGGGTAACCCCACTTTTACCTATGGGCAGTCGGGGGCAGGACCCTCTAATCCCCAAGCTGGCACATCTAGTGCACCGGTTAGGCCCAAACTTCCTTTTCTAGCAACTTTGAACTTGCTAGACTCATCAAAATTGATGAATGACCCGGTGAGGCATGATCCCTTGTGGCCACCTCTTCCCACCAAACTGCCCTCGGACATCCCTAAGTTCGAAGGTAAGGCTGGTGAAGATCCTGGGGCTCATGCCACCACCTTCCATTTATGGTGTTCTTCCAATTCATTGAATGAAGATTCAGTGAGATTGAGGCTGTTCCAGAGGACCTTGACAATTACTGCGGCAAAATGGTACATTGAGCTGCCTTCTGCTACTTTTAGTAGTTTCTGGGACTTGGCTAGTGCTTTCCTTAGCCACTTTCATCTTCCGGTTCGATACGATTTCGAAATGGACTTGTTTTCTACCTTTAGACAAAACAAGGCTACCCACATCTCGGATCATATCCAAGAGTGGAGGAGGCGAAAGAGCCTTATCAAAGCCGCCATCCCTCCTGAGTTTCTATTAGAGTGGTTCCTTAAGTCATTGTTCCCATACATATCTAAGGATGTGTCCACATTAGGAGTGACTAGTGAAGAAGAAGCCATACTCAGGGCCCAGCAGTTGGACTTGATTTATTCACAGTCTGGGATTTTATATGAAATCATCCCTGAGGCACCAAGGCCTTCGCATGAGGCCAAGAAACCCAAGCCTGGACCCCATGCCGATGGTGTGGTTGGGTCCGTGAACTATCCCACTGTAGAGTCTTTGACAAAACAACTTCACCAATTGTCTGTCAAACAGTCTACGGTGGAGGCAGCAAAGGATGCCCCCTCCCCCCAAAATTCAAATGTTTTTGCACAAACCTCTCAGAAGGGCAATCAGCAGCCCGGTGGGAAGAAGAAGAAAGGTAAAAAGGGAGAGGGAAACCAAAATCAAAACAAGCCAAAGCCCGCAAACAATGCTGATGGGGGCAAAAAAGAAAAGAAGAAAGTCAAGTTCCCTTCTAAGTTGTGCCAAGGGGACCACCTTACTCATCTTTGTCCGCTTATGGAACAAGCTCAGAAGCTGCTCCAAGCTCAACCACCGGTTGTCCTGAAGGATCCTTTTTCCCAAGGGAAGAACTCTGCTTCAGCTTCTACCGTAACAGGGGGCACTCAAGCTGCCCCTGACCCCAATTATATCAACATGGTTAGATCCTCAACTTTGTTGCAAACTAGGAACAAAAAGTATGAGAAAGAGACTCCTGAGACGGGTAAAGCTGTAGGTGAACCTTCCAACCCTCTCACTATAGAGAAACCTGCGGAAATAATGCCAAAGATACCCAAAGGTGTCTTTAAGAAGACTTTGCATAACCCAAATGCTAGGGCCGCTTCCAACTACTCTGTGGTTGAAGACTTGGCTCAGACTCCGTGTGCAATGTCAGCTTTGGAGGTGCTACAGAGCTGTCCCGCTCAGCGGGATGCCCTCTTAGCAGCTTTAGGTAGCATGGACTCTTCGAGTCTCACAGCGAAATTTCATCTATCTGATGTTAAAATTCGCCTCCCTTACCATGTAGCCCTATTGATAGATGTTGTCCATGGTGGTAATACCATTGGATGAGCAGTTGTTGATGAGGGAGCCTCTACATGTGTTATGTCCCTGGCCTATTGGAAAGCTCTTGGATCCCCAGAGCTGGTCCCATCGAACACTTTACTTACTGCTTTTGATGGAAGGTATTTCCGTCCACATGGTATCCTACCGGCTTTTGAGATTAAGTTGGCAGGAAAGGCAGTGTCTGTTGAAGTTGAAGTGATTGATGCTCCCTTGGACTACAATTTGCTTCTGGGTAGGAATTGGACTTATGCAATGTCTACTATTGCATCGGTTGTCTTTCGTGTCATGGTTTTTCCACATGAGGGCAAGGTGGTTACTGTTGACCAACTTGATTTTACCAGAAAAGGTCGTTTAGAGTCTAAGGATTCCACTGTGCCATTGGTTGATCAGGCTAAACTGTTGCACAGAGCTTGGGGGCTGGAATGTACGCATCATTAATGGGCACATTCGATTTTCCAGCCCCGATTAATTATATCGGTTCTACTAGTGTAGGGAAGTCCATCAATTCAGTGGTCGATAGGACTGATCCTTGGGTTCTCCCAACTCCCTA
The DNA here is from genome assembly GCA_001517045.1 of Pseudotsuga menziesii. Lineage (NCBI taxonomy): Eukaryota > Viridiplantae > Streptophyta > Pinopsida > Pinales > Pinaceae > Pseudotsuga > Pseudotsuga menziesii. The sequence goes on along the minus strand of LPNX010903283.1, from coordinate 651,501 downwards.
GGAACCGAAAGTTCCCTTATCGACAGTGGAGGTGGCATATCAAGCTATTACCCAAACCACTGTTGATCCCATTCTAGATCCTCTTATAGTCTCGGATGATCTGGAAGAAGTCTATTTACCTGCATGGGCAGAAAACTCTTTACATTCCATAGATTGCGTAGACACCGTTTTACCTTCCGATGAAGCTATTCTGGAAGCTATGTGTGGACGTGATAAGATATGTGAGGATCTTCATCATCGATCTTACTTTCTTCCAGAGCTAAGCAAGATAGAAAACCAAGAGTTTCATGTGAGACTGTCATATGATGTTGATACACCTATCAACCCTTTGCCTAGGGAAGGAGTGTTTGCCGAGGGGAATATGGAAAAAATTTCCGCCACTATACCTATCAACATCTTTGTAAATTCAGATGTCGTGGAAAATATCTATATAGGTCCAAACTGCTCTCCGGAAAAGATTGCCATTTATACTGCCCTTTTTAAGGAGTTCCGCGATATCTTTGCCTGGTCATATGAGGAGATGCCAGGCATAGATCCATCTATTGTTCAACATGAGATCCGAACCTATCTTGATGCTAAGCCGGTTTGACAAAAATTACATCCCGTGAACCCACGTAAAACAGCGGCTGTGAAAGCAGAAGTTGAAAAGCTGTTGAAAGCAGGTTTCATATATCCCATAGCTTTGACTGAATGGGTGTCCAACCCAGTTCCTATTGATAAAAAGCAAGGGACTATTCACGTTTGTACAGACTTTAGAGATGTTAATAAATCCTGTCCTAAGGACAACTACCCCACACCATTTATTGATCAGATCATAGATGCATGTGCAGGAAGTGAGGTGTTCTCATTTATGGATGGTTTCTCCAGCTACAATCAAATCCAAATAAAACCGGAAGACCAGCATAAAACGGCTTTCATTTTCCATTGGGTTACATTTGCGTATAGGAAAATGCCCTTTGGATTGAAAAATGTTGGGGCAACCTTTCAATGAGCCATGAACTTTGCTTTTCATGATATTAAAGCCATTGTCGAGCCATACCTTGATGATCTGCCCACACATTCTCGTAAGAGGAGCCAACATCCAGATCATTTATGATTAATATTTGAGAGATGCAGATACTATAAAATTCGCTTAAATCCCCACAAGTGTGTATTCTGCGTTGAGTCAGGAAGATTGCTTGGATTCATTGTCTCTAGTAGAGGCATTCAGGTGGATCCTTTAAAAGTTGAGGCCATTGTAAATCTGCCTCCTCCTTGTTCTCTCAGGTAGCTTCAGAGTCTACAAGGAAAGTCTAACTTCCTTCGACGTTTTATCGTTAATTATGCCAAGATCACCAAAGGTTTCATGCACCTGCTCATGCAGGACACCCCATTTGTATGGGATGAAATTGCACAACTCGCGTTCGAGGCATTGAAAAAAGCCTTGTTGTCGGCTCCCTTATTACGCCCACCAGATTATTATAGGGATTTTATATTGTATCTGGCCGCATCGGAGTCTACCATTGGGGTAGTACTAGTTCAGGAGGACGATAAGCTCATTGAGCATGTCGTTTATTATCTTAGCCATGCTTTGGTTGGACCTGAGCTTAAGTACTCCCACGTCGAGAAGTTAGCCTTAGCAGCTGTTTATGCTGTACAAAGGTTATGGCACTACATTTTACTGAGGACCACTACAGTAGTGGCAGATGTAAATCCTTTCCAATATGTTTTATCCCGATGGATTGTTGGGGGAAAATTCAACAAGTGGATAGTCATTCTCCAAGAGTTTGACTTGTTTTTCCAATCCACTAAGTCTAAAAAGTCCTTAGTTTTTGCTGAGATTATAGCAGAATTTCCTATGGAAGAAGATGTAGTGATTGAGGATGACTCATTCCCAGATGAGTACATCTTCCTGATATCCACCTCTGATCCTTGGTACGGAGATATTCTTATATATCTCCAGACTTTGAAGTATCCTGTCGCTTACTCTAGGGAAGACTGACGTAAGTTACGCCTTCATGCTAAAAACTACCTCATTATAGGAGATACATTATATCGACGAGGGGTAGCTTCCGTCTTGCGTCGCTACCTTACTCATGAGGAAGTGGAGATTGTCCTAAATGATTCCCATAGTGGAGTGTGTGGGGGTCATTTATCTGGGTTAGCAACGGCCCAGAAGATATTACGTGCCGGTTATTTCTGGCCCACCATCTTGAAAGATTGTGTGGAAGCAGTGAAACGCTATCATCTATGTCATCTTTACACCAGGAAAATGCAGTCACATCCTGATCCCTTGTTTCACGTTGTCTCGGTAGGCCCCTTCATCAAATGGGGGATCGATTACATGACATGAAACCCAGCCTCGACTGGGGGGCATAAATACATCATTGTCGCCGTCGACTATTTTACAAAATGGGCAGAGGCAATGCCTAATTTCAAAGAAAATGGGGAAACAACAACTTTCTTTGTGTTTAATCAGATTATTGCTAGGTTTGGTATTCCCAAAGTGATTGTCACTGACCATGGCAGTTATTTTCAAAATAACATGATGGCAGAACTGACCACCATACTCGGATTCCGACAAGAACATTCTTCTCCATACTATCTGCAAGCAAATGGTCAGGTTGAGGCTGTAAACAAGACTTTAAAAACTATTCTTAAACTTACTATTGATGCAGCCCGTTCGAATTAGCACATCATGTTATAACCTGCTCTTTGGGCTTATCAAACCAATGCAAAGACTACTACAGGGTTTTCCCCCTTCCAACTCGTTCACGGGGTGGAAGCTATTACGCCGATTGAATGCGAAATCCCATCTTTGCAGATAGCTATTCATGTGCTACCTGATACGACTAAGCTTGAGGAACGGTTGCTCCATTTAGAACACCTTGATGAACAACGTAGAGACGTGTTGACTGCAAATCAGGCTCATAAAAATAGGGTTAAATCTCAATATGATAAATTGGTCAAACCTAGGGTTTTCTCTGAAGGAGAACTTGTCTTGCTCTGGGACCAAGATAAAGAGCCTCTCGGGGCAGGAAAATTCAAGGCCATGTGGTTAGGGCCCTACGTCGTGTCAAAAGTATTAAGTAAAGGCGCATATGAATTAGTCGATTATGATGGGAATAAGTTACCTGAGCCTAGAAATGGGCTCTACCTGAAGAAGTACTACACTTAGGCTTAGCACTTTTTCTTGTATATTAGTGTATGTATTTTTATGTACATTAGGTTGTCAGTTTTGTTTTTTATACTATCTGCTGGTTGTTGCAGATGTCTTCTAAGATGTATGTAGGTTTCGCTGATGGCGCCAGCCGTCACACTTATAACCTGGCTTTGGTAGCATGGGTTATCTATTCCCCCTTAGGACAGCTTGTTGCCGCAGGAGGCGCTTGTCTAGGTCCTGCTTCTAATAATGTTGTTGAATATAGGGCCGTTATTGAGCTCCTATGGGATGATTTGTCGCGAGGCATTACCCGGCTTGAGGTCCATTTGGATTCTCAGTTGGTAGTTTCCCAGCTCAATCGACCTTATCAGGTGCGTAATCCTACCTTGTTACGTCAGTTCATGCAAATTCGTTTATTGGAAAGACATTTCGAAGTTATTACTTTTAATCACATTCCACAAAACCAAAATTCATTAACTGATGCATATGCTAATTATATTTTGGACTGGCATCTCACACACATTTTATAAACTATACAACAAACATATAAGAAACACTTGTAAATAAACTGATAACAAACACAAATATATATATATATATGTGTGTGTGTGTGTGTGTGTGTAAATATCTGTCATATATAGGTCGAGTCTGATCCGTAGATCCCGTCATATACAAAATATACAAAAATGTCGATCATCATCCATCAAAATGCCCTAGAGCTAAGCCTTCCCACCTTGGCCACTGGGACCACCTTGGTCCCCATGATCTCTATGCACCCTGGCTTCCTCAGCCTCCTCGGCTTCGGTAGCCAGAGCCAAACCGGTGGAATCCCTACTACAAACTCCTGTATGGCTGTAGGTATGTGCTCAATCCGTATCGTTGGTACTTGCTGGGTCAGCCTAGCCAGCTTCCCCTCTAGTACCCGGACCAATCCTGGGTCTCCTCCTACAACTAGTCGCATGAACATCCGTGGGTGCCCTTCAGGGTGGACTGGTCCAATATCTGCATTTTGACACATGAATAGGGTTAAGACTTGTACATATGTATATATTATATCATTGGAAAATTCATAAAAATTTGAAAATGATAAAAAATTAAAAAAAAATTACTTACCCATCTCGCCCCATATTCCTCCTAGAGGGAGAACAAGGTCAGGGTCACCTTGAAAATCGATCCTAGCATATGGAAACTGCTCCAATGCCGACAGTTGTCGTCCCCACCATACATAAAAGTCATCATCGTAAACGCTGTGTACTATGTCTCCTCCTCCTTGATGGAGGAAGATGTCTCCCCACCGGCTCAGCCTCGGTTGACGTGGATGTCTGACTTGTAGTGGTATAGGAGGGCTCATAGCTGGTACTCTCGAAGAAGAAGAACGCTACTAGTATGTTGGCATAGCCAAAATTCTTGCGTCTTCCTCTCCTGCAGTTGGATAGTTGCCTCTTCATGATGGGGAGCACTCCCGAGCACCAATCATAGAGAGCACCTCTAAAGCAATCAACTGCCACCCTCATTTGATTCCTGGTGGCCATATGTAACCCTGATGATCCTGCAAGTCTCACAATAGTACTAGCTAGTACCTGGAGTGTGAAATCCTGGATTTCTGCAATGATAACATTGCTGCCCTTCTTTGGCGTACCCGGTGTGCAGAATATGTCAACATAGTTTTGGACACTCAAGGGATCCCTGCCCCTTCCAGTGCCCTCCAAATTCACCGGTGCCCCCCGTTGTGACAACCCGGTAATGAAATATATATATTCCACGGTAAGCTCTAAGGTCTCACCTTGAAGATTGAACATCCCCATGTCATGATCCCAGTAATTGACCATGAATTCCAGTAAGCGGACATTTGCCCGCATGGGCGATGTACAAAAGAAATTCAGCAGCCCGCAAGTCCTCAATGCTTGTATTGTGGGTGTGCTTTGGAGCACCGGATGATCCATTATTTCATGCTCTCTTTCCCTCCACTCCAGCACCATATTTTTCCTGGAAAATACACATAATTTGGTTCAGTATTTCATCATAAAAAATTAAAAATTTTTGCATAATTTTTAAATTTTGCCCCATAGCGTAGCATTCGCGATTGTCTACTTAGACAAGTCGCAAGTCATTCGTGACTCTCTTGTTCAACAAACCGCGAATGAAATGCGTATTCGCGACTCTTATGCTTAGCAACCCGCGAATGCGCATTGCCATAATTTGGGATGATAAAAAATACTGAATTAACCATTAATTTAAATATTTGTTTGGATCAAATTGACGAGCTTAGGGTGTAGAATTACCTGAAGATGACGGATTCTGATTCTGACGGTCCAATTGTCCACGGCGATCGATCAAAGATAGAGGGTAAACTTTCCATTTTGGTCCAAAAGTTCAAATGGTGAGAAATGTTTTACTTTTCAAGCTATTTATAGAAATAATATTTCATAAAGTGGGTCTTTTTATATAGTTTGAAATGTCAATTGACTAATATCACCCTCTTTGTGCCTTGGAATAGCTTTACCAACTTTTACAAAGTGTTGATCCTTCTATAGGGTGGTTTTTGCTCTTTCTAGCACATGTTGGCATCTTATCACTCCACATTAACCTTAGTATGCAACATTTTGCCACGGACTATGGTATCCTAAGCCCTTAGTCCCTTGTCTCTACCATTGTTCTTCCATGGCTAGGGTCCTTATTTCATGAGTATCATCCTTATATGCCCTTGTCATCCTTTGGTAATCATGCCGTCACTATTTCAGGCCTAGGGATTTCCTCATAGCTATTTTTCACGCCAAATAGAGCTTCTTATGAATCTCTTTTTACAAGCTATCCCTTTATAGGACTCCCCACCCTTATGGAGTTTCTTTAGGACTAGGTCTGACTCCTTCAAAACAGACTTGACTGCCGAGTTATCTCGTCCGTTCAAGCTCGTTAAGAATATGTGAATGGGAATCCGCATTGGTGGTAGGTTATCTCTTTCTCGGACCATGCGGAATAATACGAGAAAGGATCACTCTCTTTTCTTCGGAATTGAGAAGAGTATTCTTAGGTATAGGTTTATCACTTTTCTGGACTTGAGGGACTAAATTTACGGAAAAGGAACACCCGGTTTGAGCTTAGTTTTCTCTTTTTCGTGCTCTGGACCCAAACATGAAAAATATTTTGAGTGTACTTTGTGTCTTTGTCATGCTCGTTAAACACTCAAGAACAAAGCAACGAGTTTATTGTTGTAAGCCCCATTTCTCGTAACCAAATGGATCTTTCCGAGTGATCTTGCTTTCCTTCACACTTGTAAAAATCAAGCTATTTTATGCTGTTATGGAAGGAGCGTTGGGTAGGTGGTAATTTAACCTTTTTTGGACCTTCCCGACTAAGTACAAAAAAGGTTCACCTTTTCTTCTTCGGAAGTTAAGAGAGTTCTTCTGTGGTTTGTTTTATACTTTTTCAGCCTCAGGAGACTAAATTGGACGAAAAAGGACCCCCCTGGAGTCTTCTTTGGAGTTTTCAGACTCTCTAAATGTGAACACACCGACTGAGCATGTACTAGTTCGTGCTCATTAAATCCACGAATCAGTGACACTATCAAGCATTATTTTCCCATCTCTTCAAGCTTGTTAAAAAATGAAGAGGGAACCGAGTTGACTTTCCTGGACTCATTAAAACTTAACAGGGAAGGTAAGGAAGAAGTTTTCTCTTGTTTTCAGTAATGGAAGCATGTCATCCTTGAACATATCACTCTTTGCTTTCTGATATCCATGTTTCAGTGTACACCTTTGTTCAGCTATCACCTTGAGTTTCTGACTCCTCCTCTTGTCCATTATACCTGGGGAATCTGATCATGTCTCCTACATGACAGATAGGTCCAGTTGTTCTATCTATCCATTATACGCTGCCTTGGGTCATCTCTGTGTTGTGCTCACTATTCAAGGATTATTCCCAATGTCTGATCTATAACCTAATCCCATCACTGTTATATCTATTATCCACTCACTTGTGTCTCCCTTATTTTTCCCAGTTCCTAGTCACTCTTGTGATCCGTTGGAGGATCTATTGCCTTCCTTATCATAGCATGGTTCCATTTCAGCACTTCCTGATGACGAAGACCTAGAGTTTTGACAATCGTACCTCTGGATTCACTTTCATTATTGGTGAATTCCTTTGCTTCAGTTGTCAATTATCACCTATTGGTTGACAAACTGTTGAATCCTCTCCATGTTCGACTTCAGCTTACCCTTATTCACATGGCTTGGATTGTACTGGTTCTTTGGGATCCTTTATGATGACCTTAGTCCCTCATTTTTGGACTAAGTTGCACAAGACTATGTTCTTTTCATCTACATAGCTTCCAGATCTTTGAAGACTCATCATTATTGTATTATGGCTTTGATCCACCTTTGTAATATATGTGGTTTTACCCGTATCACATGATGTACTCAAATATTGTAAAGGAGCTAGTGTTCGAGTAAATTGAACATAGCGTCCTCAGATGTAACTTTGTATATGACATTATTATGTATTTGTTTCAGGTACTCTCTCTGCTCCATTGGATTTCTGAGTTCTCCAAAGCTAAATATTATAATGTATTTTGGCCATCGTTCCCCTCTGACCTCACACATTAGGGGGCATCTGTTATACACCTGAGTGGCACCTCTCCGTCCGAGTGCCGATATCCCTCATGTCAGCACACAAAAGGACACTTATGGATAGAAGTTTTCCCAAAACACTATAGCTTGGCCTGCCATGAAATACATTCTCCCTTCATGCAGTTAGTTACTTTTCCATTTTGTCATGTTAGGATGTATTAGCGACTCTCTTTATAGAAAACTCGTGCATCACTCGCGAGTCTCCTTTATAGCAAGTCACGAATCCATGTATTCGCGGGTTGCACTTATACATAGTCACGAATCATTCGCAGGTTGCTCTACTACAGACCCGCGAATGTGCCTCTTAACATTAAAACATCAAAACACGCGCTAATGGGAGACTAGTTAAGTCATTTAACTTAATTTCCTTAACTGCTATAACCTCCCTAACCTTCGAGAACTGCCTTATTTCACCCATATAAATACAAGCCTTGGGGAGGGTGTTAGACACTTACACTTGGAGAGCAAAGTTATGCTGGTGGATTGTAGACAGAAGTCTTTAGAGCAGTGGAACTCAGAATCCTTTGGTTGCAGAGGAGTCCTTGTCTCAGATGTTGGGTTGTAACCTTAACTCTTTCCATTATTGATAATAAAGAGATTAATTCTTCCATATGTGTTTCATATCTTGTAGATTGGTAAATGTTTATGTTTTAGTATGATATATGATTTGCCTAACCTGCATATATATATATATATGAATCATCTTGTATCTGGAAGAGTGTTTCTTGACAGCTGAAAGAGGGACAATCCTGAAGACTTTGGAAGTGGAGCAGATCAGAAGAGGACTAGCAAGGATCAACCTTCGTTTAACAAGTAAGTATTTCTAACCCTTCTATTTCCTATTCTGCACTTTAGAAGTCAATTGTCTGCAAGTGTTTGAGTATGTTGGTAACCCCGGACCTATGGTTATTAGGTGCATAATCCTGTACAACACTCACTAATATCAGGCCAACCCCCACTGTTTTAGAACTCGCAGATAGATCCATTATTAAAGCTGAAGGAATTTTGGATGATCTCGTCATCTCATTTGACTCTTGGGAGTACCCTGCTGACTTCTTTGTTTGGAAACCTAAGTCGCAGCTAGGAGGACACCCATTGATCCTGGGAAGACCCTAGTTGGCTACTGCTTATGCTTGCATCAGCTGTCAATTTGGGTCTATGACCATATCAGATGGCACCGAGATGAAGAACCTCACTCTCTATCCTCCAGCTCGATCGAGCCTAGAAGCCAAAACTCCGTTATGGATGGAACGAGAGGAAGAAGAGGGCGTTTATCCAATATTAACAATAGGGAAGGCCTTAACTTTTAAGGATGAAACTGAAGATGATTCCATTAATAATTTCATCAGTGAACCCACTTCTGTCAATAAGAAAATTTATCAAATCCTGAATACTACTTTAGGTGAGGAGGAAGAAGAAAATATCACAGAAGAGGCATTAGTCAATGACACTTATATAGTTCCAATATCAAAAAATTTGAAAAGTATTCCTATCGAGGTAGAGTCTGGAAAAAACCTGAATATTAATCCCACCCTTTCTCTGGATGAACAAGAGCGCCTGATCAGTCTCTTAAAAGAACAAAAGGGGACATTTGCCTGGGAGTTCACAGACATGAGGGGTATTCCCTCTAATCTATGCACCCATCATATTTATATCAAAAGTGACTCTCGACCTGTGTGCCAGCCTCAACGATGAATGAACCCCAATATTAGTGACATAGTGAGGGAAGAAATTCAGAAACTCTTGGAAGCAAGATTTATATATCCCATTTTAGACATCGAGTGGGTGTCTCCACTCGTAATAGTACCCAAGAAGAATGGTAAATGGAGAGTTTTTGTGGACTATAGAGAGTTTAACAAGGCAACATGGAAAGATCATTTTCCCTTTCCTTTCAACGATCAAGTACTTGACACCTTATACGGGAAGAAGTTTTTCTCCTTCCTAGATGGGTTTAGCGGGTACAATCAGATCCAAATTGCTCCTAAAGACCAGGATAAAACTACCTTCACCTATCCATGGGGAACTTTTGCATACATAGTGCTTCCCTTTGGTTTATGCAATGCACCAGCAACATTTCAAAGAGCTATGATTGGCATATTTTCAGAATTAGTTAATGATAGTATGGAAATTTTTATGGATGATTTTACTCCTTATGGAAGAGATTTTGAAGAAGCAAATAAAAATTTGGAAAAGGTTTTAACTCACTGTGAACAAACCCATCTCTCTTTAAGTGCTGAAAAGTGCCATATGATGATGAGTGAAGGAGTGGTGTTGGGGCATTTCATCTCTGTTGATGGAATCTAGGTGGACCCCTCAAAAATCAAGGAAATAAAAGATATACCTACTACTGTAACTCAAAAAGAAGTGTGAAGTTTCTTGGGGCATGCTAGATATTACAGAAGATTTATAGAAAACTTTTCCAAACTTGCATCTCCTTTGTTTTCACTGTTAATGAAGGATGTACAATTTGTTTGGAATGAGGCATGCCAGCCAACATTTGTTAAACTTAAGGAGAAGTTGTCCACAGCTCCTATCCTAAGAGGACCCAACTGGACCCTGCCTTTTCACATTTCTTCAGATGCTTATGATACTACCATTGGAGCAGTCTTAGGACAGTAGGATGGTCAAGCACCTTATGTGGTTTATTATAATAGTAAAAACTTAGTCCCTGGTGAACTTAATTATACTGTTACCGAGAAGGAGTTCTTAGCCATTGTTTACTCCATCAACAATTTTGACATTATATCACTGGATATCCTAAATTTGTGCACACTGACCAGTCGACCATTAAATATCTAATGAATAAACATGTTACCAAAGCCAAGGTAACTAGGTGGCTGTTATTATTGCAGGAATTTGATATTATCATTATAGACAGACCTGGAAGAGAAAATGTTGTCGCTGATTTTTTATCTCGTTTCACTAACAGTGATGATAATTTGTTTGTTGAGGACTCTTTTCCATATAAACACTTATTTGCAGTTTCATCTCACTCCCCTTGGTATGCAAATGTCGCTAACTACTTGGCTGTAGGAAAGCTTCCAGCACATTTGTCCAAAAGAGAAAAGAGGAAAAGTATTCAACAAAGTGCCAGCTATTGTTGGATAGACGGTCATCTCTTCTACACAGGCCCTGATCTTTAGATTATAAGGCGTGTAAGAGAAGATGAAATATTCCATATTTTGAAGACCTTCCATGATGAGCCTTATGGGGGGAATTTTGCAGAAAGGAGGACAGGGCACAAAGCGCTAAGAATGGGTTACTATTGGTTGACCCTTTTTAGGGATGCAAACAGATATGTCCAGTCTTGTGATAGTTGCCAGAGGATGGGCCAGCCCAATAGATTAGATCAAATGCCTCTTCAACCACAATTGGTGGTTGAACCATTTGATAGATGGGCCTTAGATTTTGTTGGTCCTATCAGCCCTCATTCCAAGCAGAAATCCTACATCTTGGTCTTTACTGACTACATGACGAAATGGGTAGAAGTTGTGGCTCTAGTGAAGGCCAATGACTAGGCTGTGATCGATTTCCTATATGGTGAAATCTTTACCCGTTTCGGGGTACCCAAGGAAGTGGTTACTGATGGAGGACCGCAGTTTGTGTCGCATCAATTTGAAGCTCTGCTACAAAAGTACCATATTCAGCACCGGATAGCTTCACCTTACCATCGCCAAGCCAATGGAAAGGCGGAAAGCACTAACAAAGTTATTGAAGCTATCCTTACCAAGACGGTCAAGAGCCATCATAGAGATTGGGCTGATAGATTTCTAGAAGCATTGTAGGCATATTGTACTACTTGGCGCAACACTACAGGTTTCTCTCCTTATGACTTGGTGTATGGGAAAAATGATATCTTCCCGATTGAATTTGAAATTAATACTTTGAAGACAGCTACAGAGGTAAACTTAGATGTAACCGAAGCTTAGAAAAGAAGATTGAATCAATTGAATGAATTGGACGAGAACTGTTTAGCTGTTGTGGATCAGACAGTATTAATCCAGCAACAGAGATCCAATTGGCATGACCGATTCATCAAAAATAAAGTCTTCTACGAGGGAGATTGGGCATTATTATATGATTCAAGATTCAAAAGGGACTTCAAGAATAAGTTACACACAAGATGGTTGGGCCCATACGTAGTAGACAGAGTATTTGATAATGGTACGGTCTGCCTAGTAACCATTGATGAGAATCGTGCACCATTATTTGCTAATGGTCACAGGCTGCGACTGTACCATAAGCCCATTTCAAAGGGCGCATTCACTTCACAGATTGCAGTTGATCCAGAATACCAGTTAGAACAAGGGCTGGAATTTTTTTCTACCCCTGTCAATCCTTAGTTAACCGCTGTAAATATTACATGAATATTTGTACATAAATAAACTGTTTTTTTTACTGCTATCATTATCTTTTTCTTTTGCACTTGATCCATTTTTTTTTATAAATAAAATGTGCAGGGACGTGCCTAAGGAGCGGTGGTCATCATCGGGCCTATTGACTAGGGTTTTCCTTCTGTAACTCCCTACACCAGAAGAAAACTCCTTAAATAAATATGTTGCAGCCGCAACACGTTATTTTACCCCATTCCACGTAGTTGCAACACCATAAAACTTCTGCCTTTATCCCCTTTCGCACAGCTGCAACACCGTAAAAATTTCTCCTTTATCCCCTTTTGCACAGCTACAACACCGCAAAACTTTCACCTTTATCCCATTCCGTGCAACTGCAACAACGTAAAATTTTCGTCTTTATCCCGTTCTGCACAGCTGCAACACCATAAAAATTTTGCCTTTATCCCATTCTGCGCAACTGCAACACTGTCAACTTCCATCAGCTTAAATCCTTTTTTCGATTCCGGTAGCTGCAACACCAGTTTACTTTTGTCCATTTTCACCTTTTTCGGCAGCTGCAACACCGTTAACTTCCATCAGCTTAAAGCCTTTTTCCGATTCTGGCAGCTGCAACACTGTTTTACTATTGTCCACTTTCACCTTTTTTGGTAGCTGCGACTCTGCCACATTTGGCTGATTTTCCTATAATCCAAGGCCGTGACTTTGCTAAAATATTTGATTTCTCTATTTTCTGCAGCTGTGAATCCTCCATTATTGGCAAAACTCTTTGCAACCGTGGTTAGCAACTCCTCTAGATATAGCTCTGATTCCTGATGACGACGATTCCGATTTATACTCTAGCACTCATCATGTTTCTGACCAATTTGACACGATGGTTTTGGTTCATCGGTGGAAAATGTCATTACAACATCCCTATAATAATGATTACACTTAATGGCTGCACTTCACACGCTCTACTATTCTCCAAGGGTCACCATCCATCATGTATTTTTGAAGGTATGGTTTTGATTAACTACTTGATTAAGTATTAACTGGATCTGACAATATTAATCATACCTTCCTTTCTGTGCCCATTATTACATTGTTAACTATCCACTCATGCAACTTAATGACTAATTATGTTACTTGATAACCGTCGCCTTTCCTAATTTGGGATAAATTCCAAATAATCCGATGTGCTGAAACTTTCTGAATTTACCCAACTCCACTCTCAGTTGTTCATGCATACTCTGTACTTTAACCTCCATTGTCAGGATTTGTAATTTGTCGAACTGCAACATACTTCTGAAGGCAAACAAACATGGGTATTCCAGCTCGGCATGACCTCCAAACATGTGAGAACTCAGAAGAAATGTTGAAATTTTCACTATTTTTCAAGCTGCGGGTTGGACTGATTTCTTCCAACACCTGAATGGATTTCACCGTGAAGCAACTATACAGTTCACTTTGAATCTTATCATAAGCCCACTCAAAGGTTTGGGGATTATGTATTGAAGTATCTGATGCAATAGTGGCTGAGGTCACTGGCCTTCCTTAGGTGGGCAGAGCGTGGTTTGGATGAAGAACCCCCAATCCTGCAGCAGTACAGGATTTTCTTAGGGAAGGGGAGCACATTCAACTGTCACGGAGGGGGATAGCGTTACAGTCACTACCTCAGCCATGGAATCAAGTATCAATTTTCCTCAAGAAGTATATCACCTATGAAGGTAGGTATCAAACGGTCTATCACTTTGAATTTCCTTTATTATCTCATCTCCGTCACAGGGCTTTGCTAAACATTCCATTTTATTTATTCAATGATTTACATCATATGGAGGGGTTTTTACAAACTTCCAAGCATCCAGTCTCTTCCCTTACCCACCATGGCCTCATTAAATTAATAATTTTATGGACCCTTGCTCAAAAGAACCAAACCTGGGAGCAATTTATAGGTCAAGGTCAAGAACCTGTTCTTTTTCCCGGTGTTCCAATAGAAGAGGAAATAGAAGTACCTGTACTCATGGGGCCTATTCAAAACCAAGAAGAGCCTGCCAATCCATAGTTGGGGGGAAATGTAGAGCAATAGGAGGTTCAGAGTCCCTCCAATTTAGTTGGGGGGGGGAGATGAGATTGGATCGGAGGATCAGTCAAGAGATCAAGCAAAACAATTGGTAGAGAATGTACAAGAAAACCTTATGCAAAGACTAAATAATAGGATAGCTCTGAAAACAGAGGCTAAAACTGGAGCAGCATTAGATGTTGCGACAGTTGAAACCAAAGATGTTAGAGCTATGATAACAGAAGAAAACACGGAGGTGTTGACCATTGAATCTTCCCCTAAATGGGGAGGAACCCTGATTGAGGAAGAACATCCTGAAGAACAAGAAAATGTTGAAACAAAGGATACCCCTTCTACAACAGTCGCAAATCTAGAAGTTCCAGCACCAAAGAGAAAAAGGAGGAGATCAAAAGATGAAATAAGGGCATCACCACCAATAAGACGAAAAAGAACTAGGTCAGTTACAGCAGCAGAAGCAGCACGGGCAAGATGGGAAACCCTAGAAGTACAAATTGAGTTCCCCATTCTTAGACCCAAATAAAATGATGCCCCACAGGAACCGGCTACAGAAGAACCTCAAATTGAAGGACTTCTGTATGAAAATGGGTTGTTAAAGGAGGAAGTGCAATCACTCCGGAAGGAATTAGAAAATTGGAAGGAAGCATGCAAGAAAAAGAGTGAAAGGAAGATGCACACATTGGTCAAAGCTGTAGACCAAATAGAAGGATCATCTCCTACTGAGGTTGGTGATGAGGAAGAAAGAGTGGTTTTTCCTGTGTGTGGAGAAATATTTAACGAGTCAGGTTACAAGGTCATAGTTCGTGCCTTTGTAACACAACAGCTTGCACCTATAGTTGTGGAAGAATAGGGACAACCTAATTGGAAATATGGTGAGGCTCCCCAAGAGAGACTCCAGCAAAAGGAAGTAGTAGATGAATAGGATGCTAATACACAAGAACGAACATATTTGAATATCCCTATTGAAATTTCCACCCAGATCAGGACAGATGAACCAGAGGATGAGGTTATTCCTGATTTTGTTGAAGAAGTATGCACTGTGACCCCTGAACCTTCTCAGGACATAGAACTAATAAGAATGGAACCCCAGTAGCAGAACGATGATGAGGTTGAACAAGACATTGATACACAAGAACCAACATCCTTGAATATTCTTGTTCAAATTTCCACCCAAATGGGAGAAGAGGAACCAAGGATTGAAAACATTCTGGAATTTAACGAAGAAATTTGCACCATGACCCCTGAACCGTCTCGTGACACAGAGATAATGGAAATGGAACCCCAACAGCAGGAAGATGACGAAGTGAACCAAGATGTTGCTACACAAGAACCAACATCCCTGGAAATTTATGTGGAGTCTCTTAGGATGAAATAGGAAGCCAACCCTAGAACGAATATCATTCCTGATATGGATTTAAGAGAAGATGAGCAACTGCAATCACAATCCTTGGGGGCCACTAAAATCCTTGAGGAACAACTCCATATTGAAAAAGACATGACATCAACTCTAAAATCCCAACAGCATGAAGAAGGAGAAGAGCAGGGCTCTATTACACAAGAACCAATAGCCTTGCATCCCCCTGTTGAAGTGGCAGCTAACAATTAGGTAGATAAGGAGATTAAAATTCAGGAGGAAGTTCCTCCACAAGAACCAACATCCTCACAATCAGCTACTGAAGTTGAAATAGGAGAACCCCAAAAAGAGGATGTTGTTACACAAAAAATAGCATCCCCAGAAGTTGTTTCAGGACTACCTATGGTTGAAGTTATTGTAGAAGAAATTCCAGGAAGGGATGGTTGTTACACAAAAAACAACACCCCCATAAGTGATCTCATAAGTGCAGGATGTTCAATGTGGCATATCAGGTGATAAGGTATGGGTCGAAATTCCTCGAAATGTTGTCAATTTGGATTCTGATTAGGAAGAACACCCAAGAGAAGAACAAATATTGAAACCTACAGAAGAACTCTCGATCCCGAGGACAGAAGTAAGGAAGTGGAGAAGTCAAGTGGAGAGATATCAGGAAGGGATGGTTTCCCTCACTGAACATAGAAATACCATTAGGGAATTGAAGGAAAAATGGGCAGAAGAACTCATGACCCAAAAAATCCATGAGGAAGAACTACAGAAGGAGCTAAGGGAGCTGAACATTTTCAAGTCTATGCACGTGGAAAAAGACCAGCTGTATGCTCTTTCTCAGGAATTATTGGGCACCAGAGTACCATCCTCCTCTTACCCTGTGTTTTTATTAGAGTAGTTTATTTGGTTTAAACTAAAGGCTGTGAAAGAAGGAGGTCATATGAAATAGCAACCTCAGCGAAATTCTTGGAAACATTTATGGGAAGTGATTTTGAGGACCAGAATTTGTTGTGTGAGCTTTATTTGCATGAGATGGCTTTTCCTTTGGACTGCCATTCGAATCCTGTTCCTTTCTCAGGCAATTTTCAGCTAAGGGCTTTTGCCTCATTTGTGAGAAATCATGTTCAGTGGGAAAGGTATTTCCAAACTTTCTCTCACAATGAAGCCCATTCTAATCTTTCGATCTGAAGCAAACCTCAGAATCCTCGTCTTCTCCTTGCTCGACATCAGAGTCTACTCTCATGTCCCATCCAAACTCCGCATATAATGGAATTGCAGGAAAGGGTTATTTATACTTGTACCATCCAGATTTCCATATATCAACAAATGAATTTGGAAGGTAGTCAACACAAATGGCAGGTTGCCTCTCCAACCCTTAGAAATAGGGACTCCTACTATTATAGGAATTTTTAACAAGCACTTTCTAGGATTGAGGATTATGTTGGATGCATAAAGGAATGTGGGGTTAATTGGCTGGGACTAAAATTTAAATTTCCTCTCATCTGGTGGCCAGCAAAACCGTACAGGGAAGACTTCTCATTAACCAGGGCAAAAGAGCAGAAGCATTGGACATATTGGGTTGTCCACAAGGGATTTATAGAAAAAGAAGTAACATATAAATTTCCATACAACTTTTCTTCTCTCCATGAACAAAGCATAATTCCAGATTCAGATTCAGAATAATGGAGGTTGTTGCATGAGGACATGCAACGAGACAGTTGGGGGGAGATCTTGGGCCCAGAAATGGCCCCTTTTTGACCACCCTTATCCACCTCTTTTTGCCTCATCCTACCCTATTGTGCATGCTAAACAGATGTTTTTCCCTCACTTGGCCCCTCAAGTCATAAAGGTATGGTTAATTATTGTCTTATTTTATTAATGCTTAGGATTGTGGTAATCAAGGCTCTACATCTTAAATTATTCTTACATATGATGGTTTTATAAAGATATCTCAAGATATAGAGCATACAGATGTAGCGGGCTGAACATGCCAAAAGAGGTATGGACATTCATTGTTCAAGCTGATCGCCATCCATTCCATAGTTGCCCATGTGAGCTGTACAAGGGTAGCTACAACAGATTGCGACAGATTTGGAGACAATAGTGCGTCGTTGCTCAAAAAGAGTTGTAATCTGTGGGATATCTTTTCAATCAATTAGGATCATTATTTCTGGGTCAAATAACAGCTTCCCTATATCTTCTACTCTCATCCTGCCATGATTGTAATAGTTTATTGTAATTGGAGCAGCCTGAAGATCAGATATCTTCATGGCTTCCCAATAACAGGAAGAGGATGTTATGACTGTAATTGTATAAATATGGGGAACTATTCTGAGCCAGGGGTTTAACATTTAACTAAATTATTGTATCAGCTGTGAAGAAGGTTGCGTGATTCATCCACCCTCTCTAATACAAGGAGTTTGATTCAGATGTCAGTGTTTTAACGTGTGTTACTTCCAGCATCTCTGTGTTAAGGCTGGGCCCGCCTTCCCATAGGGATTGCTGAGTTAATTAGGTATTTATTTTGTTGTGTGATTTTGTGATAATTTCCTTTCTTCATAGTAAGCTGCAACAATTATTGATTGACAATGTGTTATTAGATAAATAGTAATTGCATTTCTTGTAAGATTTCAGTGGTAATGTGTACCAGTTGACTGTATAGGTAATTGTCCCTTGTGCACTGTGTGATACCTGTGACAACCCTATTCATCCCTAGTTCTTTCAATTGTTGTTTCCATAGATCTTTGTAGTTCATTCCTTTGCTTTTATGGTTGCAGAATTTCATTCCTGTACTTTGAATTTCTAGAATACTTGAATTCAATTCATGTCCTTTGGATTTCTAGAACAACTAGATCAATATAATTGGGTAAATCTTAGATGGTTTGGAAATCAGGATTTCATTTTCTGCAAGAGTAATCTAGATGTTATTTCTTGAATCTTTCAATTCTAGATTAAGAATCGTAAAAGGTATTTGTGGATGTATTCTTGAGAAAGTAAATTAGATTAAGTGGATTATGGGATGAGCATGGTTGAACAGGAAAGTAGGATCATTTACTTATAGAAACTTAGTGTTTAAGCATATATAGTGCATATTATCCTTGAAATAAAAGACTTCCATGGGTTGACAATAAATATTGAACACTATGTATGTTAACTTTAATTAACTTGCATATAGGTTTCCCAACAGGTGTACTATTAATTCATCCTTGTGTAAGGTCACTGGTTCGAAACTCCATGGGTTCTTACTTACAAAAACTAAAACATGAGAATTAAAATAACTACCCGAGAATAAAGTTCCAATGGGATCCAAATGGTTGTTCAAGTCGAAATTAAATACATATGGTAGTATAGAAAAGTATGAAGGTAGATTGGTACTTAAGGGTTAATCAGAGAAAGAAGGGATGGACTATGAAGATACATTTTCACCTATATCAAAGATGAATACTATTAGATTAATGATTGCATTAGCTTAGATGTATGAATGGAAACTACATCAAATGGATATTAAGTCTTGTTTACTGAATGGGGAATTAAAATAAGTATATCTTGTTCATCCAAAAGGGTTTGTAAAACAAGGTCAAGAAAAACATTTTTGCAAGTTAAAAAGGGATTTGTATGGATTGAAACATGTACCAAGATCTTTGATCGACTCAGCAGTTGGAATTTTTTTTTACCTCGACAGGTTCAACATCGACTTCAACAAGTTCTACACCTCGATAAGTTCAATGTTGACTGAACGTAATGGGAATACAACCCAAGCGTTCCCATCACTCTATTTAAGCATGTACATTATTATAATATACAAGTGAGTAATGAAACAATAATGAACTTGGTTCAAACTCTTGAATATTGTCTGTGTTTGTATGTTTATATGTGTAGTGTATTTCTTGAATACAACCCAAGAGTTCCCATCAATCTATTTAAGCATGTACATTATTATAATATACAAGTGAGTAATGAAACAATAATGAACTTGGTTCAAACTCTTGAATATTGTCTTTGTTTGTATGTTTATATGTGTAGTGTATTTCTTGCTTTTCTTATTATTAATATGCTTCCTCCATAATAGTACTCAATTCATTCAGTCAAAATTTTTCCCCCAACGTGCACCTAGGCACACGGATCATTGGTATCAGAGCTTGTTCGTGCTTAAGTCATGAGTATACACTTCTATCAAGGTTACCTGAATTATGTATGTTCAAATTCACTCGCAAACTCAACAATCCAAGCAGGAACTACCTTCGACTTTGAAGTATCTATCTACTTGCACCACTAGACCGAAGATGGCCAAAGAAACAAGTAACAGACGTGTAGCTGACAATACAGAGAAACTCATAGAGCAAGAACTGGCTCAACAATGAACCGAAATATTCACCCAGTTGAATGATATTCTCATTTGATTATCCTCGACATCAAGAGGATTCTCGATGAGATACAACTCCGAAAAAATCAGTCCATTAAAAGTGTAAATGAACTTGGACATACTGAATCTAGAAGGAAAGATTGACGCAAAATACAAAGACAATTGGGTATAACAGATAGAACCCTATTACTTTGTGAATCAACTCTCAGAAGCTGAAAATATCACCATTGCATCCTTAAATATGTTGACCTTCATGTATTGTTGGTGGGAGAACCCATCGACAAATATGAGAAATACGGAGACCC
The DNA here is from genome assembly GCA_001517045.1 of Pseudotsuga menziesii. NCBI lineage: Eukaryota > Viridiplantae > Streptophyta > Pinopsida > Pinales > Pinaceae > Pseudotsuga > Pseudotsuga menziesii. The sequence continues at coordinate 631,295 of LPNX010903283.1, read as the reverse complement.
CATAGATACATGGGAGAAAATTGACAAGTGCACTCAGAAGAAGCTCTACCCACCCAAGTACATTGAACAACAATATAAGAAGTGGCAGCATCTAAGGCAATGGAAAGATCAGTCCCAATAGAGTTACATCGATGAGTTATATTGAGCAATGGTGAGACTTGGTGTTTAAGAAGAACAAAAATTTCTTGTTTTGAAGTACTTCAGTGGATTGTCCTCATACATTCAACAAGAGATGTATTTTTTTACTGTCAGTATGCTAGAAGATGCATTCCACTATGCTAGTAAGCTTGAATCCAAACAAAAAGGAAAATCACACTTTATGACTAAGCCAACAAGATGAACATATGATAAGAAGTCACCAATCGCCTATGGAAAGTCAAGACACCCTTCTCAACCGACCCCGTTGAAGAAAAAATATGGAAAAAAAGACTCTCAGAAATACAAGAGGGAACGCATCAAATAACCCCCTATTGAAAAAAGTTGTGATTACCACAATTCATCATCAAAAAGTTGTGATTATATCATCAAATTCCCGTTAATCCCACCTATGTATGGAAAACTACTTTCAAAACCAAGGAAGGATTGTTTCAATGGTTAGTCATGCCTTTAGGCTTAACCAATGCATCCATAACATTCATGCAATATATGAATGAAATTCTTTGACCTTTCGTGAGCAAGTGTGTCATTGTCTACCTAGACAACATCTTGATTTTCAATCGATCATGGGAAGAACATGTCCGACAATTTAGATAAGTACTCGACACACTTCAACAACATCAACTCTATTTGAACATGGACAAATGGTCGTTTGCAATGAACATCATCAAATATTTAGGGTATGTAATTGACTCTACAAGAACTCACAACGATCTAGACAACGTACAAATCCTTAAAGTGTGGCTCATTCCTCTAAACATTGATGAACAAAGAAGTTTTCTTGGTTTGGTGAATTTTTATCGACGATTCATACTCGACTTTAGTCACATAGCATGGCCTTTGAATCAGCTGACTAAGGGAAATGGGAAAACTATCTTCAAGTGGACACCAACACAACAACAAGATTGGAAGAAACTCAAACACAATCTTTGTACTGCACCAATACTTGCATTACCTGATTTGCATCATCCTTTTGAGATTGATATGAACGCATCAGACTATGCCTTAGGCACAGTGATCACTCAGTCTAGTCACCCATTTTGTTTTCATTTTGAAACCTTGAATGACACCGTTAGAAGGTAATTGACATATGAAAAGGAATTTCTTTCCATTGTGCAATCTCTTAAACAATGTATACATTACATTTTGAGAAAAAATACGGTCGTTCTTACTGACCACAAGCCTTTACAGCTCGCACCACCCCAGTAGAAGTTGTTAAAGACTAGGCAAATCAAGTGAATTAATTACCTGCAACAATTCTAGTTGGTAATTAAGTAACCGAAAGATAAATCCAATGCCACAACCAATTGTATGAGTTGATCACCCATTACTCTCCTTTTTACAGTGATGAGTATGTAGGACTATGACACCACTACATGGCCTCAATTTTATTCGGTAAACTGTGAAGTTTCTGCAGTTTATTGAAAACTTCAAACCAACCCACCATACACTACTGGCTACTTCCTGAAAGATACATTGCTATACAATCTTGGACTACTTTGTGTAACGAGAGGTGAGCAACGACAGAACCTCATTTGGGACGTGCACTACAACAAGACTACATGACACTTTAGAGTAGAGAAGACCCTTGAAATCATCCAAAAGTATTTTTATTGGGCTTCACTTAATTCTTACATCAATAGGTAAATTCAATCATGCATGATTTATGCCATTTCTAAATCGTTGAATGACAAAACAAATTCTACACGCCTTTGCAGTTCCAAGTCTACCACAAGAATCTATTACTATGGACTACCTGATGGGATATCATATTACCAAACATCATCATGACGCACTATTAGGAGTAGTCGACATATTTTCCAAGATGGCTATTCTCATTCCATGCAAGAAGACTACAACCACACAATAGACTGGACCCATTTCTTCTTCGAACATGTCTGCAAACATTATGGCTTATCAACGACCATCGTTTCCAACATAGATGCCATATTTGACAGCATATTTTGAAATAATATCTAGAAACAACTCGACACAAGACTCTCCTTATCAACAATTTTCTATCCTCAAACAGACAAACATACAAAAGCTGTGAATCACTTGGTAGTACAACTGCTCTGCATGTACAACCATAAGCATCATCAGATGTGGGATGATATTCTCCCATATATACAACACGGTTGCAATTGTGCTCAACACAATTCTATGGGAAATAGTCCATTTGTGATCTGTTATGGATTTCAACCACCATCTCCTATCATCTTGATTAGTTCATTGACACGGTCGAATGACACCAACTCTGGCTGTCAAAAAGTTGAAAAAGAATTGAAGTTTCAAGATCAAATATATAACATCCAGAAACAAGAACATCAAATGTTGCAGCGAGCTAATGTGAAAGTGAACGAATGACATGATAAGAATTGTATCCCTCATTCATTTCAAATTGGGTATTAGGTCTGGTTGCATCTCAAGAAGGAATGCTTCACTCATCCATACATGAAGCTGAAGAATTTGCAATATGGTCCATACAGTATCCTTAAACATATTGGAGAAAATGATTTGCATCTCGCCATTCCTTCATGCCTGGGTTTGCATCACTATTTAATGTGGATCTACTTCGACCAGACCATGCACCATTGTTGGAACAGAACACCTTGGAGATAAAAAATCCAAATACATCCATCCAAATGTTCAGGAGCCTCTTCCTTTTAACACTATAGTGGTACATCGAATACACCATATAAGAACGAACATAATTTCCTTGTTTTAGGTGGCTAATGGTACTTCGCTATCGAAATAGCCAACAAGTTTCCTCATATGTACAAGCAAACAATCGGGACCACTGTTTTGGAACGAAGGAGGTATGATCCACCCAGTAGTTGGCATTGTTTTCGACTTCAACAAGTTCAGCATTGATTTTGACAAGTTTCGCTCCTCGACAGGTTCAATGTTGACTTCGACAGATTCAACATCTCGACATGCATCGTCGATACAAGGGACTGATGAACTAGGAGTGATTGTCTCTCTGTATTCCAGTCATCTATTAAAGTTGAACTTCTCGAATCGTTTGGACTTCTCTTGTGACTAAACATAATGAGTAGACAACCCAACCATTCTCAATGCCCTATTTAAGCATGTACATTATTGTAATATACAAGCGATTAATAGAAAAATAATGGAACAGTAATGAACTTGGTTTGAACTCTTGCATATTGTTTGTGTGTATGTTTATGTTTTTGTGTGTAGTGTGTTTCCTGCTTTTCTTATTATTAATATGCTTTTTCCATAACAATACTTGATTCATTTAGTTGAGTTGTTGTCCTCGACATGCACCTAGGCACACAAATCAATCTTGGTATGTAAATATATATAATTGGTTCTTTGAAAAAGGATTTATGAAAAGTAATTTAGTGATCCTAACATGTATACCAAATTAGATAATAAGGGACATGTTTCTTTGGTTTCCTTGTATGTTGGAGATCTTATCATAACATGTAGTGCTTCTACTTTTATTGAAAAATTCAAACAATAATTTTCATAGGTGTTTGAGATGAAGGATCTTCGAGAGTTACATTATTGTTTATCCCTTGAAGTCTAGAGAGAAACTGGTAAGACACTTGTCACACAAATTAGATAGATAAGGGATTTACTGCAAACGTTTCATATGAATGAGTGTAATTGGTTGTGTCTACTCCATTAGAACATAATACTAAAATCTATAGTAATGATGAAACAAAAGAGGTGGATGGTACTCTGTATCGACAACTAGTGGGAAGTTTGAAGCATCTCACTATAACCAGACTAGATATTGCATGTTCAATCAACATTCTTAGTCAATTTATGTCTAAGAATCATGACAGTCATTAGAAAGAAGAAAATAGAGTTCTTAGATATTTAAAAGGGACTATTGATTTTGGTATTGAATAAACTAATAAGTTTAATGTTGAGTTGATAGGTTTTTCAGATTCTGATTGGGCAGGAGATCTAGATGATAGAAAGTCTACCATGCGATATGTGTTCAACATTGGATCTGGTATAATGTCTTTGAGCAGTAAAAAACTAACTTTTTCTTTGTCATTTACTGAGGTTGAGTACAAGGGACTCTGTAGTGCCACATATGAGGAAATTTGGCCAAGGAGAATACTTGAAGATGTTGGAGAAAAGAAAAAAATACCAACAATCATCAAATGCGATAACCAAAGTTCCATTAAGCTAGCAAACAATAAAGTGTATCATGCTAGGTCAAAGCATATTGAGACACGATATCATTATGTAAGAGAAAAGATACAGTCGAATGAGATTGACTTGTTGTATTGCAACACAGATGATAATGTTGTTGATATTTTCACCAAGGCTTCGGAAAGGTCAAATTTAAAATATGCAAAGATAAGATAAGTGTTGTAAAGGTTTCTTAATTAAGGGGGAGTGTTAGGATAAATTAAGTAACCCACTAGAAACTTTTGTTGAACAATTGATATCTAGAAGTATATGTTGTCAACCAGTTAGTTGAGCAGATAGTTGATACAAATAAGACGTAATAAATAGGCTTCTAGAAGAAACAACTAGAGCCATTGATCTATGCTCATGATCAATGGTTCAAGTGCATTCAAATTGTGTATAAATAGATCATACATCTAATGCAAAAAATCATATTGGTTGGTGTATTCTAAGTTTCTGAGTTTTGTATCTAATCTTTTATTAATATGCCATCCAACATTTGAAAACATGAATCTCATCTTCTATTCTAGCTTCCCCAAGTCGTTGTAGAATTGAATTATTAATTCCTTAACTAGTTGGTTAATTTGTAGTTTCATGGCATTTTCCACTAACTTCCCCAAATGGTTGCATGTTGGTGGTCCTATAACAAGTGCTTGTTCTCATTATAACAACATATAGAAAACATTAATCGTGCACTTCAATGGCCTGCAAGATCAAAAACAACTTAAGGGCTTCATGGAAATCTCAATAACATGCAGTAACCATCCTATAGCATGTAGCTCCATAACAAATGGAATTTTAAAGCAATATCATGTAAGTTGATCATGTGGATTGATCGACCAGCACACGCAGAGAGGTTTTTACTTTGGCTAATGGTGCATCCAGAGAGTGATTTGGATTGTTATGAAAACTATCAGCAGATGATCAGAGATCGTGATCTTGCTTTCCATCTGTTCTGTGAGCACTTCGAGAAGCACCCATTGTAAGTTTTGTCAAGCTTACATTTTTTATATTGATGATCAGTTGTGGACACTTTGCATTATTTAGTAGGCAGGTATCCCCTGTTGAGTGATCGGTGGTGTTCCAAGGAGCTAAAAGAGAGGCATGGATAGAGGGCAGTAAAGGCCGAAAGAGAGTGCCCGAGTAAGTCCCTAGTTTGTTCCAGCCACTAGTGAGACATAGTTCCTTTTCAGATGGACCCAACGATGGATAATGTAGCTCACACCCGTCTAGACTGTCAGCAATCTGAAGATGTCCTTGTTATCCTGGCAGAACGTATATCTTCTTTCTCAGCTTGCAGTTCTTCTGATCTTGATTCTAGCATCATTCATATCGATGAACCTAATCCTTCCTCTGAGTGGAAATTACCTTCTCTGCTTCCCAAAGAAATCTATAAGCTTAAATGTTGGGAATATTTCTCTGCACAACATTTTCGTGTTTCCTTGATCGATATTGCTTTTACTGACAGTGATAACCCAGTCCATATAAAATTGCTTGAGAAATCTCAGATTGATTGGGCAAGGAACCATGGGTATAAGTATGCACATCTTGGTGCAATAAGACTTGGTCTTAATCCTCTTGTTCGACTGTTTTTGAATGTTTCTTCCTTATGTGTTGCTGTGGATACTAGGCATAAGTATTTTGCAGACGCCATCATCAGTGGCTTTGCATCTCCTCTGCATGATGGTCCCGCATTCGGAGCCATCTATCCTAAGTTTTCTGTTAGTCTTTCCGACCCTCATATACATGAGCTCCTTAAAGCCTATATTCTTCCTCAAGGCTTCTCCATGATGGATGGCTCCTGGATTATTCAACTTAAGACTGCCGTTATTATCCATTTTGGCAATGATACTCTCCCCCCCTTAAAGGATAATGTCCATAATATATCGCGCTTGCTCAGCGTGGTGGAAACTGATATCTCCCGTAAAGCTCAACCTGTTCTTTTCGACTGGAGAGGTATCCAATATCCTCAGGAGTGGGAATGTAAATATGAAGAACTCCGAAATGCCGAAGCATTGAAAGCTTCCTTGAAGTCTCAGCCTATTACTTTTGACAGACAAAACAGTTCATTCCGGCTACCTAATGTTACTCCTTTCCCTTGCTTTTCCCTTGCAGATATAAATCCTGCATTAACTCGTTCTGCTTCTACTTCTTCCCATTCACCTATGAGCATTGACAGAAGACTTTCTTCTACCCCATCCGTTCCAGTCCTTGAATCTTGTTCAGAATCTTTTTTAGGTTTAAAAGACACAGAGCATAGAGGCCAACATACAGAATGTCCAGCTTGTCACAAGACACTTGAAAAACTTCGAAGACATAGAAAAAATCCCCATTTAGGAATGTTTTCTCTTCCAAGAGAAAATGATGCCCATGAAATTGAAAGGGATGGCAAAAAATCCTATTTTCCAGGAAGAAATCTTCCTAATACCCCTTTCAGACAATATACTCCAGATGGTCTAAGTAAAAGAGAGTATATGCCTCAGAAAACTGTTGAGGTAGGTGAAACCCCATCTGATGAAGTCTGATTAAGTAATTGGGGAAATTTGCAGCTTGCATTGACTGCCAAAAACCTGGATGATTTGGCGCAAGATATTTTAAGTATAAAGGCAAGTATGCAAGAAGAAAAAGAAAAAATTACCGAGGTTTCTACTAAGTTGGATTTAGTTAAACATTTATTGGCTGATTCAGAAACAGTCAAGAAAATGATTGCCAAGGCCCATGAGAACATCCTTACGCGCCTGAGTAAAGTTGAAGAACTTTCAACAAGAGCTTCTAGTTTAGGATCCAAGGTTGTAAAACCTAGTCCTGCTATCTTAGCTTTAGCTGCTCAAGGTTATAAAAGAAAAGAAGATAAAGCTAAGCTAAACCGCAGTTTGTCATTTGGGATGATGAGTGTAGAAGAAAAAGATCAGAGACCAGAATTTGATTTTGGTAGATCTGATAGAGAATTTCGTTCTCTGCACAAATGGGTTGCTGCCATCAAAGGACTTCCTCCTTGTATTTCCGAAAAGAATATCTCAAAAATCTTAAGTCTGGTACCTAAGGCTCCTGAACCAGTATTAATTCCTCCAGAACCTATTCCTGAGCCCTGCCCAGCAGTAACAGAAGAAAACCCCGAAGTCTCGATAAACTTAAGCATGCTTTCTACGAATATTTTTAAAGGATCTTCTTCTGGAGTCAAGTCGGAACCAGAGTTTGATACTCCTATGACTGAAGGAGATCAGACCAGAGCTCCCAGATTACCTCTAAATTTTAGTACCCACACCTTCAATAATATTATCTCCCAGATGCCTGAGCATCCTATCCTAAACATTGACTGTCAGTCCAGAGATGCCATACATGATTCCCTCAATCTTTTATTTCATTGGACTTTGTCAAAGAAAGCTCAGAATCCAGGAATCACTGGACAACAAATTGCTACTTTGTTAGTCACTGGATTAACAGGGTTAGCAAATGAATGGTGGCGATGGCTGCCACAGACATCCCGAGATGAGATTTTAAATGCTGATGATGCAGATCAACAACTGCTCAAAGCTCTAGCGGCACAATTTCATGGTGGTGATGATGACGACGATGCTGATCATCTAGCATCTTTATATATGTCTGCTAGACTTTGCAATCTATCTCAGGCAGATGAATATTTCTGCTACATGCAGAAATTGTTAATTAGAGCAGGCAAAGCAAATGATCCTGCTTATTTAAAGCATTATTTGAGGAGCTTCCCAGGTCATGTACCTGATGCAGTTGAAAAATATATGAAAGATAAACAGATCAATTATCAGAATCTTTCAATTGCTCAGCTCCATTATCATATAAAAGAAACATGGCAAGAACACTGCCTTGCCAAAAGAATTGATAAATATTTCAAGCGACATCAGGATATGTATACACCTTCATTTTGCAAGAAGGTAGCACAGTTGCCCGACTGGGGAAGTGGTGCACACAATCGTGGCCACTTAAATCAGAACTGCCACTGTTCTAGTAAGCGGCATAAGAAAAAGAATTTCTTCTCTAGTGATCCAAGATATCACTATCCTGACAAACCATTGAAATTTGACAGGAAAAAGCCTAAATATAAACGATGGATAGCTAGGCAACCTCCTCCTCCGAGACAGAAAAAGTATATTACTAAGCGCAGGAAACCTGCTGATAAGGAATCGTGTTTCCTGTGTGGCGCTAAAGGCCATTGGGCGAACAAATGCCCTAAGAAGAAAAGTAAACCCCGTCTTGCTGCTTTCTGTGCTTCAGTCCAGCCTCAGTGGTGGAAATATTCTTCCTCAGATCAACCTCCCACTGGTGACTTCCTCTATCTTCCCTCTGACTCTGACTCTGATTTCTCTGATTCCGATCCTGATGCTCTTCCTGAACTTAATAAATTTGGTCCCTCCTTACCCTCCTCTTCTGATCTGTAGGATTCTGCTTCTGATTCGGATGCTTCTGAGGTCCCAAATTTGGGGGGGTGTAATCTACCTAGTTCCCCTCGCTCTGTTAGTTCCTCTGTACATACATATCAACCTCCTGAGTTCAATTTTTCCCTGTACATGCTTTCCTTCCAAAAGAAGTTAGATATAGAAAAACAAATAGCTGCCATTGATCTTGCTCTTGCTGGATCCCAACCTTTTTAGTATCAATTAAGAGGACAGTTAAGAGAAGAAAAAGAATTGCTGCTAGCCCAATTAAAAGGTAAGCAAAAGCTGAAAGAAAGCTCTGAAAGAAGCCCTGCTTCTAAAGCAGTGAGTTTCCATGAGCCTGCAACTGTCTACAGAGAATTCCCTGATAAGCATGAGAGTAGGCAGCAATACAGACTCTCTACAAGAGAAACACTTAGAGCTATGGTAAAATAAAAGCAGCAGCAGATAAAGCAGCTTTGTACAGAAATAAGTGAGCTCCGTGATCATATAAAAATTCTAGACACTGAAGAAGAACATTCTTCAGAAGATGAAGTCAATAAGTTTATCAAAGGAGCCTTTGACAGAAATATAGAAATAGAAGATGTTCCTAAACATACTGAACAGATTGGTTTATTCCAACCCAGCATGTCTCTTATGTCTGGACCAAAGCTGTATATACAAGTTCAGTTTGATTTGCAGGAGTTCAAGCCCTATACTCTTTCCTGTCAGCTTGATTCTGGTTGCCAAGTAAATCTTGCAAAAGGTTCTGCATTACCATTTTATTACTGGGAAAAGACTTTTGGCAGTGGTACTGCTATCCATGGAACCCCAGTACCTATCAAAGGTAAAGCAGAAATAGTTCCAGTCATATTTGGTAAAGCTCAAAAGAAATTAACATTCTACCGACTGGATGAATTAAAAGATGATTGTTTGCTAGGTTCTGATTTCTTGCATCAAGTCAGTCCCTATACTTTCGATCATTATCAAATGACTTTCACTTGCTATATCAATAAGAAAAGGATTGTTCTTCCTTTATCATTTACCAGCGAAGTCAAGTGTCAGCAAGTGATTGAACCAGAAATTGCTAGTATTCCGAGGCTAGCAAAAATGGAAAGAGCAATAGCTTATTCAGAAACGCATGGTGAAAAGATGTTGACAGACATTTCTGATAAGCTTAGAAAAGATTGCTGCTCTGACAGCCCTAATGCCTTTTGGATGCGTGAAAAATACTTTGTGTCTTTACCTTATGATCCGCATCAAAAGATTAAACCCATGAAAGCCTCTGCAAGAATTATGACACCTTCAGAGAGAGAATTCTGTAAGAAAGAAATTGCAGAGTTATTACAGAAAGGACTTATTGAACCTTCTAAGAGTCCTTGGGCATGTCGTGCTTTTGTTGTAAATAAGCACTCGGAGCAGAAGAGAGGTAAGCCAAGGTTAGTGGTTAATTTCAAACCACTAAATGCTGTTCTTCAGAAATTCAGGTACCCACTACCTGATAAGGCAAGTTTGTTGCAGCGCATTACAGGCTGTTCTATCTTTAGTAAGTTTGATTTAAAATATGGATTCTATCAGATTGGAATAGAGCCTAAAGATAGATTCAAAACTGCATTTGTGGTTCCACATGGTTTATACCAGTGGAAAGTTCTCCCTTTTGGCATCAACAATGCTCCATCTGAGTTCCAAAAAAGGATGGAGGATATCTTTAGAGACTATCCATGGATATTGGTATTTATTGATGATATCTTAATTTGTTCTCACAGCCTGCAGGAGCATCTCAAGCATCTGCAGAAATTCTATGATCTAGTCTATAAGCATGGATTGGTTCTCTCTGAGCCAAAGATGGAGGTAGGGAAAACTGAGATTGAATTTCTCGATTTAAGGATCAACAAAGGAACAATTGTTCTTCAGAATCATGTTCTCCAATGTTTTCAGAAGTTTCCAAATGAAATTATGGAGAAGACACAACTTCAAAGGTTCCTTGGTTCTCTAAACTACATTAGACCATTCTATCAAGGTCAGGCTACTGATATTGTTCTACTACAGAGCAGATTAAGAAAGAATCCGCCTGCATGGTCTAAAGAAATGACTGCAGCAGTTAAGCGCATTAAAGAAAAAGTTTTGAAACTACCAGCATTAAGCATGCCTACAGGAAAAGGCAATTTAATAATTGAAACCGATGCATCTGCCCATACATGGGGTGGTGTTCTGATTGAAGCAATCGATCAGAAAGAAAATATTTGTGGCTACGGATCTGGATCATTCAAGAAGGCTGAACTTAACTATCCATCTAGTCATAAAGAAATCCTTGCAGTCAAAAAGACTGTACAACATTTCATTCTCTTCCTCAAACCGGTTAAATTTATTATCAGGACAGATTTAAAAATCATGCCGGGAATGCTTAAAAATGAAAATGTTATGGCTGAAAATAATAGCCGTATTTTAAAATGGTTTATTTGGCTTTCTAATTTTGATTATGAAATTGTCTATAACCTGGCTATCTAAACTGTCTAGCTGACATGTTAACCAGGGAGTCAGCTGAAGAACTTGCAGACAAATTCCAGCCAGAATTAAAGATGTTTGATCCAGGGGAATCCGGCTCTGGACCTGCACGCAGAAGAACGAGGAGAGAAAGAGATCAAGAAGCAGCTACGAAGCCCCACTTGACACATGAAGAGCTGCTCCAAAAAGAAGGATTATTTATCCTTCACTGGGACAGAACTATGCCCAGAAATGTTCGTATAGAATCCCTGGAATATGCCTCCACAGATGAAGCAAAACGATTCTTGCAGCTAACACTGATAAAGCATATTCAGGAGTCTCCATTAAAGCTAAGCATAATGGAGAGATGGGAAAAAGAAGCATTTTTTAGCTTTGCTGATGCTACTGCCAAACTGAAAGAGTGTCTAGAAGTTTGGTTGGATTATGATGATGAAGAACATCTCTGGTATGTTGATATCAGCAATGGAAAATTAACGTGGTCTTCCTACAACCTAATTCTACAATGTTGTAGGGAGAATGGTAAAATTGTTATATTCGCAGACCCTGCGGTTCTAAAGCATAATGTTAAATGGTCTGGATGGACTGAGATCCTCTTGGAAAGATTCTGCCCTAGAATTGAATGGGAGAATCAAAAAGCAAACTTCATCCTTCACTTGAAAGCAGATTTAGAAGTTGCTAACCAGCATGAATACTGGTTCAAATTTATGCTTCATTTCGAAGGAGGTTCCTACAGGCCCCTTGAGCACAGGGTTTATGTACAGCAGAAAGTTATCCGGAGGACACTAGAAGGTGACCATATTGAATCTGTGGTTACTATCCGAGATATCCCTCTTGACTTCAGAGTTGAGTCACACTTCAGAGGGGAATTTATGTGCGAACCGTTAGAAACTTTCCGCAGTTCCGATGTTCAGTGCTGTTTTAGCCCTTGGCTGTATCCCTTACCGCCAGAGTTACCTGCAGAATCTCCGGTTCAAGATGCTCAAGGCGATGACTCACCAGATGACGAAATATGGGATTATCTACAAGGTCGTGATCTTTACGACTGAAATCAGTGGTGGGCCTCTTTGTATCCTGAGTGGGCCAGGTTTGCCCCACATTGTTTCCGCCGCGGGCCGGATGAATGCTCCGCTGTGTAAATAGTAGTATATATGCTGTCGTGGGCCAGCTATGCTCCACTTTGTACCTTGTCGATTTGTCGGGTCTGTCATAATGATTCTCCGGGTCCCCGTAATGCCACTGGCCAATGAAGGGACGAGATAATGGACGTGGTTGTCCCCACGCTCCACCCCGGTGATTCGGTTATGACTGGTAGTTGTCAGTAAAGTCTACCAGATCTCTTGCCTACCGGTTAGTGCCAGTTCGCTCTACCGGCTGCATCGGCTAGAGAATTATAAATAAGAATCCTGAGCTCATTCTTAGGATCGTGAGTTGCCTTGTAGGAGCTCTGCAAGTATAGGAGTCAGTCTTGAGCAAGTAGTCTGCTCAGCTTTTAGTTTTCAGTCTGTGTGTCGAGCGCTGCATATGCTCTCCCTCTGCGCCTAGAGCGACCAGCTGGGATCAAAAGCAGTGATCTCAATTTGTAAAGAGTCTGTAAAACCAGTAGCGTATGCTCTCCCTCTGCACTTCGTGTGATCAGCTGGGATCAGAAACTCTGGTTCAGTTATAGTATGTTAACTCTGTGCTGATCTTCGCCCTCCGAAGACAATCAGAGTATCGAGTCTGTAATCTATAAGATCGAGTCCCAGGTAGGAGTGGAGATAACATCAGATAATGCACCTCCTGGAAAGTCCGTCTATGTAAAGCTTGGCTCTGTGACTCTGTCAATGTCACTGTAGCTCGGCTCTTGTCACGGTAGCTCGGCCCTTGTTACTGTTACTTGGCCCTGTAATATCACTGTTGCTCGGCTCTCTGCATTAATACTGTTCATATACTGTGCACTCTTCCCAATGTTACTGTTCACCATAATACCTCTTATCATAGCTATTTGTATTGCTTTGGTATATAAATTTGTAGCAGCTACTAGTCAATTGTAAATATTAATTAGGTAATTAAATGAAATATTTAAAAATTGCAATGAAAAAAAAAACTTAAATATTAAAAAAAATATTAATTACAATATTAATTACGTGATCAAATGAAATATTTAAAAATTATAATGAAAAAAACCTTGAACATAAAGAATGATTAATACACAAATGAAAAAGTGAAAAAAAAGGAAAAGTGAAAAATATGAAAAAAAAAGAAACTACTATTAATACCCATCTGAACTCTTCCCATGTATACCCAATGTCCGTTACATTCTTTTATTTGGCTTCTTTTGGTTCTTTGTATTTCAACATATTGCTATCACATTGAACAGATACATAATTTTGATTTGCATTGTGTATATTAAGTGTGATAGGGGAATCATTTCCTTTTAAAATGCAGTATGTATATTCACATTAAATTTAAGTTTCAAAATCTTTGCTATAATACTCAATTTTTTAATTTTTTCGGCTTCTCAAAACTATAGTAAGCTAAAAATACTATTCTTTAAGTTTTTTTTACTATATTAATAATATTTTAAAACAAATCAAATAATGTATACTTGTCTTTTTTTTCTTTTAAAATTGGATAAACCAAATTTAATTTTAGTAAACAATAAAAACCATCATCATCATTTCGATTAAATCCTTTAAAATTTAGTACAATTAATGAATTTACAAATTTTAATTACTTAAATTACCATATCATGCATATTGATACATTTTAGAAACGGCTCAAAATTGCAGTTTCATGTACTTGCTGCTGAAAATTGCAGTTTCATGTAGCTCAAATTAATGAATGCCAACACATCTATGTAAACTTGACTGAGTCAACAACTTCCAACCTAATTCTTTCGAGTTGACTTTGGCTAAACACATATTTTTTAATAATGAGTTGTTATTAACCAACAACAACAATTTCTGTTATGATAAGCTAACAAATGGCGGCAACTACAACTTCCACTTCACAAACTTCTAATGTATTTGCGCAGACATTGATAATAATGAATTGATGTAGGGACTCCATGAAATGTCGCTCTATTTTCAAAACGAACAATCACTCCAACCAAATATCTTCCGGTATACTTCCCTTTTCCCTTCCGATCAGACAATGCAGCTTGCCCAGCAGCTGCCCATGAATTCACGGATTTGCTGTAGCATAGAAATAGACGAGCAATCAATGCATATAGTCAACGGTTGCACATGATGGGCACTGGGCATGAAGGAAAACAATGTTTCTTCGTGCAAGTAAGGATCATTCCGCGAAGAAAGACAGGGAAAGCTTCTATGTAACGCTACGAGTTACATAATTGCACGCACATGGTTTCCCGGTTGAGCAGGGAGGCTCGTGAATCTACAGTGCAAATATAGGTGTCATCAACCGCGTACAGATCAAAGTCTTCCTGAAAGATCCTCGTATGGAATTTATGTATTTGACTAGGAGCTGCAACGACATGGGACAGGCTAACGCGGTTTAGAGTCTCGACGAAAAAGCAACAGGAAAAGATGGACATATATACATTATTATATACCAGAGAATCCGACATCAAATAATGACACGGTGACGGAGGTATAATATAGTGAAAAATATAGAATTGCAATTGTATATACAGAATGTATGTACCGTTGAGCGCGTGATTCTGGCCTGTCTTTAGATTTTCTATTATTTCTCCTCCCACTGACCCACTTCCCTTCCCGCGGTTTGACCAGCTGGGGTTTCTGCGTTCTTACGCCAGTTCTGGCTTCCATATGCTATAAACCCAACGGAATTAAAGTGCGAAACTCAAGTGTTTTTCTGTCCCTGTATGATTTATTTAGTTCTGGTTTGATCAATCATATATTTATCCTAGGGTTTGGAACCGTCCAAGATTCTTATCAATCCTATATTCGCAACTGCCATACTGCCCCAGATATCTTGTACTTTACATGAATGCTTAGCAATGGGGAAATATAGTTTGTTTGGGTTGCTATTAATCCTGCTTCATGTTCTTCATGGAGATGGTTTGAAGATGGAGATGAACATGATGCACCGCTATTCCATACACAGTCCTCTCTACAGGCACTTCCGCAACAGGCACGAGGCCATACAAGAGCTCATAAGCCTGGATTCTGTGAGAATAAGCTCTCACATGCACTACAATTCTGATAATTGGCCTGCTTTGCCTCCGGCAGATGCACCCAATAATGCATTTGAAATGGCAATAGCCTCTGGTGCAACTCTGGGAACCGCTCTTTATTTCGTACAGCTCTCTGTTGGGACTCCTCCTCAGAAAATTCCGCTTGTAGCAGACACCGGCAGTGATCTCGTCTGGATGAACTGCAATCCCTGCCAAGATTGCAGATCTTTTCCAACATTCAATCCCAACAGATCATCTTCTTTATCCTACGTCCGTTGTTACTCCAGAGAATGCTATGACCTATCTCCCACATTATCATGCATTTTTAGGCCTAAAATGGCCTGCAAATACAGCTATGGATATATGGACAATTCCAGCACCACCGGCCCTTACATCCGTGAAACGATTACAGTGAATTCCACCTCTGGGAAGCCATTGAAAGCGAAGAATGTTTTGATGGGATGCGGATTGGATAACCAGGGGCAAACAGAGATTGGCTCAGGAGGCGTGCTGGGATTAGGTCAAGGAGCCAATTCATTTGCAATACAAACAGCTAGTTTATACGGAGGCAAATTCTCCTATTGCTTAGTAGACTATATGGATCCCACCACAGTGAAAAGCTCTCTGATATTTGGAGACATGGCAGAAGATTCAGCGCACTCCTTATTGAGAAAGCCAATTCAATATACTCCAATTCTGCAGGGTGGATCATCATCGTTCTATTATGTGGGTATTGAAGAAATCGCCATAAATGGAGAAAAACTTCCTATATCTAGCCGTGCTTGGGAGATGGATGAATATGGCAACGGAGGAACAATTATAGACTCTGGGACTTCACTCACCTATTTAGCAGAGGAGGCCTATGAAATAATACTGGAGGCCCTGAATGTGGCAATTACATATCCAAGGGCTACAACATTGTCTCCGCAGCAATTTGATCTCTGCTTCAACACTTCGGGTGTCAATGAACTGAAATTGCCAGAATTTGCAATTGTTTTCGAAGGAGGAAAAACATTTACTCCGCCACCAGAGAATTATATTCTGCAGGTCGATGACAACGTGAGATGCCTGGGACTCAGACCCATTACAGGACCGTCGCCAAGTATTATTGGGAATCTCTTACAGCAAAATTTCTTCGTTCAGTACAATGTACAGCAGTCTCTTCTTGGATTTGCTCCTGCGGACTGTTCAGTCCATAATTGAATTTGAATTATTTTCAATTCCTTCCGGTAATGCGTCTCAGTATTCAATAAAAGACCTATGAATGGTTTTGGTAATGGTTTCAATGGGATTTTTCTTGTTGCAGTAAACAGGGTTTGAAATTTGACATACCTTTTAGGTATAACGTTTGTAATTTTAACATGGTCTTCTTTTTTTTAATAACATTTAGAATATCTTCAAAGCATTGAATTCTTATGTCTAGTTTTTTAAACTAATTTTATCAATCATTGAATTCTTATGTGTAGTTTTTTTTATTTATTTAATTTTTAACTTAGTTTTAAAAATTTATTTTATCAATCATAATTGTAATTAGTAAGTTGAATTTTTTTTAAATAAAGTTTATAATGATGAGATGAAACATTGAATTTTTATACTTTATGTGGTATAAGTGGGCTTGATGGTTAATATTTTAGCAATGAAACAAATTTCATTTTTATTATTGAAACATGATCTACTCTTAACTATATTGTCAATGAATTTGTCTTCATGCATCAAGATTAATTTGAGATTTAACACTAAAATGTGGAACTTTAAGGTTTTTTCAAGTTTTCAAGTTTTGATAAGAGGTTATATGTTTGTTGTATGATAATATTATGTTGTAAAGAGCAATATTTAAAAGCAATTATGGTCCAACAAGATGGGTGGACACTTATAATCCAACTACAACTAATAAATTGCAAATTTGTTTAATAAATATTTTTAATAAATTTATAAGAGGAACATATAATTATGATCCAACTATAACTAAGAAATTACAAAATTGTTTAATAAACTTCTTTAATAAAGTTATTTTTTTATATTCAATTATCAATATTAAATAAACATAACTTCTTATTCAAAGATTTGAAATTAATATATATGAAATTGTAGAAAAAATGCATCAATTATCTAGATACTAAAACCAATAGGTTGGTCTCACAACTTTCAATTTTGGTTGTGGTGCTTCAGTAATTGCCACATTGAAAATCCAAATATTTTAAGCAAAATGGAATATTTGAATAAATATTTATTTTTGATGATGATCATGATGATGGTTAAAGTCTACTAACATCAATTTTGATATATCAAACTTTAAGAAGGAAAGTAAGAAACTACTTGTATTGCTTTGATAGATTTCTATTTCTCTACTCAAAAAACTTGGAGAGGATCATACCTAAATTACCATATATATTGATAAGTTAGAAGGTTGTAGGCACTCTTGTATTGTAACAAAAATTTTGAAACATTGTCAAATGACCTACTCATGAGACTTAGTTCTTATTTTAGCTATGTTTAAAACCTCTTATAGGGAGATACTTTTGGTGTTCTAGATCAGGGTTAAGACCTTATAATATCAAGTAATTCTATTTGATCTTCTAAATTTTCCTGAATTTTGAAGTAATATTTTTTTTGATATTATCTATATTTTGCAAAGTACATCATCAATTCCTAGGTCTTTTAGCTAAGACATGGCATCTTTATGCCAACATCGCATAAGCCTTAGAAGCGTTAGGTGGTATTGACTAGATTTTAAGGCAATTTTAGGAATCCTTTGATCTCCCAAGCTATTTGAATTTTTCTTGTACATTAGGTACCTAGTCATAACTATGCTCTCAATGGAGGGAAAGACACACTTCTACCAGAAGAATAAGATAGGGAATAATGATTTTAATTTTAAGATAACAAGTTATAAAACACTTCTCGATTTGCTCAATATTTCTCCAAGATTCTCTAGATATGTTGAACTCCAAAATTCATGCCTATATAGAAGAACGAGAGTGACAAGAGTCTCAAAGAAGAGTTTTTTTTAATCCTTTATCACAACATTTTTCTAGTTGTTATACTTTTAGTTGAGCTTGTGATGGACGTCAATCCCAAGATGCGCGTATGAAGCCACTTCCTCCAAGTTGTTATTATCATACAAAAAATTAGAATAAGTGACCTTATTGGATTTGATTATCATAACTTTTATTGTGCTGGTATTAACAATCATGGCCATACAAGAAAAAAAACCTTAAGAATTCTTAAATTCTTATCAAGATTAGAGAGAAACCTTGCAAGAAAAACAATATCATTGGCACAAAGAAGAAGAATGATGACAATTCTTGCCAATGTCATACTAGTGAAGCGTGTATATACTAAAAAACATTCTATATTATCATTGTAAATACCAAAAGGGATAGGACAAAGGAGTTAACCTTCATTAACTCCTATATTACAATCAATATGCTCTCACTAACACTCAATGTTCTTAAATTTGGTAGTGACACTATTGTACAACCTTATTGTAGTAGCTCTTAACTCGAAAGGAACCTCTATCTCTTCTAATATTTTCCATACGTTATTTCTAGCAATTATATCAATAGCTTTCCTAAAGTCCACAAAGAAGCAAAGGAGATTGAATTTATTATTGCAACATTCATCCACTATGATCCTTAGAGCAATCATTGGTGGTCTATGACAAAATGGGACCTTCTAAAATTGGCTTGGCCTTTATCCTTTTTACCTTGACTTTCTAGCTATATGATGATCTTATTTTAGAAGATAATGCCACCTAAAAGAGAGCTAATTACAATAGTCATATAATTAAAATGGGAACAATAAGTATCTCACTCCAAGGCTTAGGAAAGCCTTTCTCAATTTCCAAATTGAAGAGCTAATAGATATAAAAGATAAAAATAATATCTCTAATTTTTAAAATTTATACTATTTAATCGTGATAATTTGCTTTGCTAATATATTCAAATTAAAAAAAAATACAATTTTATATATTTTAATTATTATTATTTTAATTTACTAACCCATAAAATTAATAAAAAAAACATTTTATGATTATAAGTTAAAATATTAAAACAAAATAATTTTTATTACTTTTAATCAAATTCAATAAGTCAAAACATTTCTTTTTCACTAAAGTTTTTGTATTCTAAATAAAAATATTGGTCTTTGTACTTGTTTTAATTTTTACTATTGTAAAATCTATTTTTCTCTTTGTACATGAGTTTAATCCGTGTGGGTGTTCATCATTATGTAATAATGATATATTTTTAAAATATTATTTTTAAATGATAAATAATTAATTATTTAGAAAAAAATTCTTTAGTTTTTCCTCTACTATGTTTTGATCTGAACGGAACCTTATGCCAATGGATGAGGTGGATTTGGTTGATTATGAACTTGAAGGTGAGATAGAAAACACCTAGGATAGTTTCTATACTTGAGGGGAGCCTTTGGATTATTGGGCTAGGAACAAGGTCTTGGAAAGTGGAAGGGTTCGTGGTGGGATAGCTCATGGTTCCTTTAAAGGAGGCTTTTCCATAAAAAGATTGTGACAAATCTCGCACAAGGAGGAATGCTTGCTAGATGATTCTATAGTATCTAAAGTTCTTTTGCAAGCATAGGGACAACATGAGTTTTAAATCCCCTTATTATGAGGGATCAAATATCCTTATTGTGAGATGCTCATGGAAAGTGAACGTAGAACAATGGGTTTCCACAGATGGTGTACTTAATCCTCACCTGAGTGAAGTTGGGTCGACATGGGAGGTCACTTCTATAGAGGGATATGTTCATTCCACCCTTAATGATGAATCACCTCTAGAGAGTCCCCTCAAGAATAGGGATTCTACTCCTAAGTTTAAACCTTGGTGTCTTGAATGGGACCTCTCACGCTAGTCTATATTTGATATTCTTGGGCATTAAAGAGCGTAACCACTAGATGATTAAGGGTTTTGTTCAGGGTGTACTTAATATAGAGATTTTGGTGTGTAGTTTCCAATTTCTTGAATATATACCCATAGGTTTAGAGGGTTGAGTATTGGGGGCGATGTAAGGGATGAGAAAAATATTGAAGAGTGATTAAGAGTCATGTAAATATCTATAGGATGAATAATGGAAAATATATATGAGCCAAGAATATAATGGAATTTTCAGGAAAGGATTTTTGGTGCCATCCTTTTGGAATTTGGATTGTGGAGTATTCCCTACGAAAGTGGATTTAGGAAAATTGGGGGTGGCTTATTGGCTACTATCCTGGTTTTTATATTTTGGCTTGAGGAATATGGATGGGTTTTAAGTTCTAGTTGGAGGAGGATGTGATTCATATTATTCAAGGTTATTGGTTCTAGGTATTGTGTTTTCCAACGTTGAAGTTTTGGCATCCCTTCTTTCACCCTTGTCAAGAAGCATACCAAAGCTTCTCCATCTAGGTTAATGTGTTGGGCCTCCTAGTGGAATAATGGATTGATGGATTTTTTCATAGATTTGGGTAACCTCGTTGGGAAAACTCTTGTGTTTGATCCTTCTTACAAGTATTTCTTGATGTGGACTATGGAAAAGATATCAGTTCTCATGGACTTGGTTGAAGGCCTTGTAAATAACATAGAGATTGTTGTGGGGGAAATGGTGTTCCAACAACAACTAGATTATAACAATGTGCCCTTCAGATGTGTTCAATATCATAAATATGACCACATGGTTGAAGAATATTTGTGGTCATTTTAAAGGTGAGTATGTAGGAGGAAGTCACATGGATTCTCATACTTAGATATTTTAACAACGAGAAGTAAAAAAAGTCTACTCCAAAAGATGTTAAAAAATAATCACCATTGAGAGCTACAATCTCTTTTAAACTTCCTTATGCCTATGAGCAGAAGAATACATTTCTCCAAGAATGGATCATGGCCATTTTGTGTAGTTAATATTAGCATTATGTATGGTGGGAAAGGAAAAGATGTGAAAGTAGAGTGTCGTCCATAACAATGAGGTAGTGCTTGCAAATGGATCACTTAATGTGGCTCATACCTTAGCTAAGGAATCATGGATATGCCACCAAAAATTCAATTGGTTTTAAAAAGGGATGTAAAGTTGGATCCCATTTCTCAAATCTTGGAAGATGTTGTCACCCTTCCCGAATACTTTCTAAGATATTTTGACCAATCATTATCACTAGAGGACATGGGATCAAATCAGAGGGTTACATTAACATCTATCATTGGCTCGATTATGGTTTTAGTGGACATAGTCAATCCTTTAGAAATAGACTCACCTATAAGTGGTAAGGACCCAACCTATAGTCATTTCTTTTATGTATGTTCTTTTGTTACTGGATTAGGTAACTTGGGGATGTCTCTTATTAACTGTGAAGAATCATTTGTCAATAAGTATTTGTAACAACCCACCAAAGGGTCTGACAAAAATACTAAAACTAATATGCCTGCATATCATAAAATCTAGATCAAATTAAACTGAGAACACCATTTTTTTTCTAAAAGCCAATACAAGCAAGTCATATGTATATTATCAACTTTAAACAAATGCATTTACATCATTTTGGATTTAACCATTTCCATTATTCATGTGTAATAATAACAAATTCAAATACTTTAAAATACTTGTTCATTGCTAGTCGTTAACGGTTGAGGATAGAGTCATCAATGGTTTCACTATTGAAATCCATGTAGTTGTAGTCGTCAGATTTCCAATCATGTCAAATCGACTGGTTTCCTCCCTACCATACCCTGATGGGTACTCTCCTTCCCCCAGGACCCCTAAGCTCGACGGGGCTGAAAATACTTTGATAGCAATGCAAGTATGATGCCAAGATGTTGTTGGGAGGATCCCAACCTCGCTCACGTCATACTAAACCACACCCTTCCATAGTTTCCTTAGAGCCACAAAGTGCTCAAAATTATGGGTCAAAAAAATCCCCCCCCTAAGCTCTTGCTCTCATTTGCCTTTCATTAACCTTTTCATTAATTCCCATGCATCACATGCACCACTTTTAGTTATCATATGCTCTCTTGTTTTTTTTTATTAGTGAGGACTTTAGTTTGAGTTCCTTAATTTACTCTTTTAACTATTTTCTCAATTTAGCTTTATTTACCTTCATTTCCTTATATATATATATATATATATATATTTGTTTTGTTTTATTTTATTCATTATTTATTTTTATCTTTATTTTAATTATTATTATTATTATTTAGTTATATTTGAACTGATTAGAATTTTACTAAATTCTTTCTAAACATTTTATTAATCCCCCCAATTCAAAATTGATGTTGATTACCACCGCATTCTTGTCAGAACTAGGATTATCAAGGTGTTATGCTTCTCACATTCCCTTCCGATTATTCCCAGAGGCGGGGACCTGGTATGATGCCTGAGCCAATGTTACCTCAATCCTCCTACTATGTGGAGGGCCAAGTGGTTCATGGGAAATAAGAATGCATCCTTATTGTGTGCCCCCCATTACAATCTTTGTGAGTGACCGAATCACAACCTACCCTCATGGCACACACATTTCATGAGCTGGAGTTTTCCTTACTCTATTCAAAGCTCATTACGTTGTCCAATCTTCTAATCTTGCAAGTATAAGTTTTGATCCTCGTCACCTCATGTGGATCGATTGGAAATCACAATCCCATCATCTGCACATAAAACATTGTGTGCATCAAATATTATAAAAAAAACATAATATGAATATCAAATTGACATTAAATGTCGAAGGCTCCAGTAGTGGAAAATGAGAGATTAGTGACCAGGAGACCAAACATTTTGGTCACCACTATTTTTGTCAAGGGATAAATGAACAAAATGGATAAATTTAAGTGAGATAACTAAAAAAATACCAAGATAAATGACCACTTTTGGTCACGGGATAAAAACCAACTAAAAACAACCAAGATAAATGACCAAATTTGGTCATGGGATATCTAGACTAAAAATGACCACATAACAATTGGTCATTTATTTGGTCATTTTTAGTTGTTATTATGGCAATGAAAAAAATTACAAATTTGACAATGGATTTGTACATTTTACTAAATTATAACACTGCAGATGGATTCAGAGACCCCCTTTAAGAGGATCTCATTTTACTAAATTCTAATACTGCTGATGGATTCAGAGACCCCCTTTAAGGGGATCTCTAAATCCATCTGCAATGTTAGAATTTAGTAAATTCTAACATATATATAATATTTATTTACACATCCATATATTAACAAAATTGAATTAATGCAACCCAACTATATGTTAATTTGGACATGACCTTGGCATATAAAAAAACTACTAAACCTTGGCATATAATGTTAATTATAAGGCTAATTTTCATGACCTTGGCATCTAATTATAGTTTTTATAGGCTAATTTGGACACAACCTTGGCACTTTGGCTAATTAAATCGGTGGGATCCATGTCAATTGAAACCAATGACACTTGCAAGAATCTCGTCGCACTAAACTGACACGCAGCATAATCTCCTTCCTCCATCATCTTCATTGTCCTCCATTGGATTGTCTCTCTACATCCCTTTTCGATAGCGTAGGATTTGTTGCATCATATATCCCATATATTTCTTTTGTTTCCTCTCTCACTACGTCGCTTTCTGAGCCTTTAATTCTCTCTATCATTTACACTTGCAATGTCGTAGTGGACCTTTTCCTTATATTCATTGTAAACTCTCTTCTAAACAAAAGCATGGTCTGAGTGTTTGTAACAATATTTTGTGGTCCCTTCATTGGTAGGTCACAGGTTTGAGTTTGCTCTTGTGTTTTCTCCACGTATGGAGCACTCGGATCTTGTATTTCAAGGCTTCATCTACCCAACTATTGATCATTTGAGTCAAATTTTGTCAATTTCCATGGACGACTTGGTATTTTTGTTTCTGTAATGAAGAAAAAGACTCAAATTAGGCTCTTGATCGAGGAAACAACGATATAAATAACCATTTTCCCCTTAACCTGGCCATCTACAACAAAAATTCTTGGAATGGAGTTTTAGAAGCATTAGATTGATCATTCACTGAAGAAAATGGAGGGATTCTTTCTAAATCCTCTCTAGAGTTTCCAGATCTTGTATTCTGAGGTGAAAACTGGGGCGAGGTAAGTTGTTTTGAGCTAAAATTTGTTCATTTCTGCGAGGAAAGGGTTTGTATAGTTTATTAGAAGGGAGAAGACTTCAAATATGCTAATTTTTCCTTGAAACCATCTGATAAAGTATCATATTAAATTAGAGATTGTTGATTTATGTGGAAGAAATTTTTTCATAGCTATTTAGAACGTGAGGGCTCAAAATCGTTATTTTAGCACAAGAATTCTCGTATCATGCTTATGGCCTTCACCAGAATGCAGCATAAGGGAAAATCTTGCGATAAAACGGTTTATTTTGTGGATCAACTGTCTGTCGATGGACTTTCTTACCACAAGGCTTGCTTCAGGTGCAACCATTCTAAGGGAACATTCAAGGTATGGATTTTGTATGCCTTTGTTTTAATATTATTGGTGATCAGAGGTTGTTTTTCTTGAAAATATTTGTATCATCGTGACATTTAGTTTGTTCACCGTATCTAGATAGGAACCTGGAAAAAATGTGCATCTTTCTCTCTTCATGGATAATATGGCCGATTATATATTAGGCCATATATTTTCCCTGAACTGGTTAAGAAATATGTCAATTTATGTTAGGCTTTTCACCCTATCCTTAACTATCACTGTGAATTAGCTGGATAATATTTGGATAGGCCATAAATCTTGTTCCTGTCATTATCATTGAAAATACAAGTTGTTTTGAAGATCTACAGATAAAAACTGTGAATATTAGATGTCTTCCCCCTTGTTCCAAAACCAGTCCCTGCAGTCTCCAATTTGTTGACTCTGGCCAAGCTATTGTTTGTATTTTCTTTTCATAGCGCCACTACTCTATTTTTAATCTCATCGAGCCTGTCTGAATAGATATGTACACCATATAATGTTGCATATAGGTTTAAGAAAGAAAGATAATGCAATTAAAACAGATTCTTCCATTAGTACAGAAACTACATTGGTTAGAAAATTGCTACGACTTAAATACACAAGCATACTTATTCTTCACTATCGTCTGCACTAACACTGGCACAATTTATATGATTTTTCGTATGTAACTATTCCCTTTCAATGAAGAGATGTTCTGTTTTCAAAATACATTCTTTAAATGGGAAAATGTTACATGGTACAATTTGGAATTTTGTATAGGGAATTTATGGGCCTAATTCTGCCGAATTAGGTAACTATGGGTTACATATTGTGATCGTTGTGTATGAGTGAATATTGACGTGCCTTTTCTTGACTTACATAAGGTTTAGTAGTTGTTGTTGCAACGACTGACCAGCATTGAAGTGCCATTTCAGACTCTCCGTTTCCTTTGCTCACATCAGTTGAGGTTTCTAGTTCCAACTTGCAATGGTAAAGGAAAAGTGTCGCTCGAATACAACCTCTTCTGGTGCACAAGTTGATTCTCATCATGACTCCCAACCCATTTTCAAGAAGGAAAGGATAGATCCACCCTCCTTTTCTTCAAATTCTGATACTAATAATCATAGCGTTGCACATGATCGGCTTCAAGGGATGCCCTCTTCTTCTAGCATTTCAGATATTACTAACAAAATCATCTTAGCTGTTAATGAAATTTACCTAGAAGATGTTGATGTTGATGTTGATCGCCTGATTGATTACAAAATTGATCTTTTGGAACATGATAGTTTGGATAACATGAAGAATGTACTTGATATTCATTCATCAGTATGAGTTATCCATTCATAGTTATCCATTTATCAAGTTCTACCAATTATTTTTTTATTCTTTTTTTTCATCATTGTATATTTTAAAATTTGAATTACTACCATAAAATCAAAATTAAGAGTAAACTCATCTCATCCTAGTTCATAGATGAAAAAACATAACCCTTAATCTTACCCAAATCTCAAATACAAACCCCTAACGCATATGAACCTAATTAAATGGACATATTTGACACGAGTTAAAAATAAAGAGCTAACATAATGATTTTTCGTTTTAGGAGAAAAAGACGGTAAAACATTCTTCAAAGACTGCAGCGCTAAAGACATCCCCTAGAGATCTCTTTAGAAAGCATTTAAAAATTCAGGGAGGTCCTATCAAAGGTGCTAAATGTCTCTATGAGTATTAACTATTGTCTATAATATCAGATTCATTAACACTATACAAATTCAAATGATAAATCTAAATTATTCTTTGTTGTTATTTATGGTATTCATAAAGATATTATTCCTAGAGAAGCCAAATCAGTAATTCAGGGTCTCTTAAAAGGTATGGGGGCGGCACACCTAACTACTACTAGTTTTATTATCGCAACACGTGTTGGAGAGATTTGAAACCGTTTCTACTAACAGAGAAAACTGCCTACGTGTTTTGGATGAAATTCGTCATTTGACCCAACATATCAAGAAGCTTAGACGGTGAGATGGGTTGAGGAAAGAAATGGAGGGATCAATGAAAGAAGAAATGGGGTTGATAGTAGAAGCCTCCATTATGTGCTCCACTCAAATCGGTTCTTCAAATGTCGGAGGTGGCTGTTGCTCCATAAACGAATTCCCTTTGTCTAAACTCTACACCGTGTAAGGATCTTGTCATTCTGTGTCCGCTTTATGATTAAGTTTCGTAATAGATATCTATTAATGCAGGTATTTTGAAGCCACGTAGAACAAAGAAAACCTAGAACATTTTGAGCAAATCTTGCAAAGGATATATAGGCACATGGATAGCGAAGTAACCATATGTATTTATGATGCTACGATGCAACTCCGTCCCTAAAATCCACGAGATGCAGGTAAACTGTAATATACGGTGAAAATATTTTTATCTTAAAGTTTTGTTATTTTTAAAAATTCTATAATAGTATGTGCATGCTTTATGTTTTAATATTTTACTCAAACATTTGGAATTCTGAAACCATTGGAAGAAGTACTAACTTATGGAGTGGAAAAATGACGAAAAATCAATAGCATTTATTGTGCGTGGCTTCTGTCGAATGGGAAATACCACCTTAAATATAATATATTAAAAAATAACATATATCTTACAATAAAAATATATAAGTAAACAAGATATATGTTGGAATAAGAGTTTTTGTGTATATTTGAGTGGTCCCGATGGTTATGTGTTATCTTTGTATCTGAGTGGGCCTGATGGTTACGAATATGTGTTATCTCTAGAAGTCATATGTTCAAAACTGTCCAAGGTAGGGTTTCCCATTGGCCCTTTTTGACAAGGCTTCACTAAGGGTCGGTGATCTAGTAATTGTTGCACACCCAGAATGTTGAATTTCATCCATCCATGCCCATGCATATCACAAGGGTGTATGTGTTATTCCTCGAGGCCACAGGTTCCAAACTGTCCACAGTAAGGTTGCTCATTGGCCCCGTGTGACAAGGCTTCACTAAATATAGGTGACCCAGTAATTGTTGCATGCCTAGAATGTTAAATTCCATCCATCTATGCCCATGCATATCACAAGGGTGTATGTGTTATCCGTGGAGGTAACAGGTTCAAAAAAATCCACAGTAAGGTTGCTCATTGGACCCTTGTGACAAGGATTCACTAAAGGTAGGTGACCCAGTAATTGTTGCACACCCAAAATGTTGAATTGCATCCATCCATGCCCATGCATATCACAAGGGTGTATGTGTTATCCCTGGAGGTCACAGGTTCAAAATTTATCATTGGCCCCTTGTGACAAGGCTTCACTAAAGGTAAGTGACCCAGCACACCCAGAATCTTAAATTGCATCCATCCATTCCCATACATATCACAAGGGTGTTGCAAAAAATTGCTACACACCCAGAACATTAAAAATTGTTACACACCCAAAATGTTGAATTGCATCAATCCATGCCCATGTATATCACAAGGGTGTTGCAAAATTCTGAGATTACTTATGTAGATCTTGAATGCCATCCATCCATGCCTATGAATACCAAAAGTTGCACCAAATTGTTACCATCCATGGACATCTTCATCTCCGTTAACTCATATAGTTTCCTTTCTCCTTTCACTTGCAAAAGATCCGTCACATGATTTCCAGGGGTCGTTGAGTAGGCAAGTCAGATTGTATCATTGAATTGCTTCATTATTCAAATTCAAAACAGTAAAGACATTTTCTTCCTATCTCCTTGCCATCTTGTTTTGAAAAATGCTCTGCCGAAAGCTTTGCATTATGAGAGTAAAAAATGATCTTAGAAAATTAGTATAAATGCTAACCAAAACACCTCTAACTAGTAAGAATTGGACATTTAGTTTAGACAATCAATTACTATTTCTGAAATTGTAAAATTATAGAAATAACAATTTCCAGGATAATTTAGACATGTTTTATAAAAAAATCGCCTAAAAAGCAAAGCCTTTTACTTATCTTCTATCATCTAGCTCTATGAATGGATTGATTTTCAAAGGTACTTAATCTGTATTTTTTTATTTTGGCTATTTTTTGTTACCATATTTTTTCTATCATGTTTCTTAATTGTTGCAAAGACGCATTCTATCATACCGCCTAGTAGGGGGAGGGGGAGATGTGCATGTCCTTCAATACTCATCCGAGAGCTAACGCATGTAATTTATAAAAAATAATAAAATATTATTAAAAATAACATATCCACTCAATTTAGATTTAAATTTTTTTAGAACCAAATATATAAAACTAGAAATTAAAATCAGAAATATTCCATTCACATTTCTTCAACAATTCTAGACTAAAAAAGGTTTTGTAGTTCAAAAGATTTGATCTTTTAGGCCCTTGATAAATATTTTAAAAAAAGTTCTACACTGGTTAATCAAATATTGCATCATAATTCTTTAATTGAGTAACAAAATAGGAGTTTTCAGCTTAAATTCCTCCACACAGAGTTGTATTCCAATGGATAATTTATGTGGATCTTTTATTTCCATTTCCTTTTGTATGGTTTTCAATCAAATACTAAACCATAGTACTTTAATCATTGACTAAGTAACTCCAATTTCCAATGGATCATTTTTTCAACCAAATATCGCATCATAATACTTTAAAAGTTTTAATCATTCAATGAGTATATAATATGATTCAGGTTTGAATTTCACACAAGTTGTTATGCTTGGAAACCTTTACAATACTTAACCTACATTGTGTTGTGTATAAGGTCAAAACATACTAGGGTGGTTGTTGGCGTGGCTTAAACACTTCAATTTACAACCTAGAGTACGAGATGCTCAAGTTCAGGGTTTCAATCAAATACTAGATGATTGATTGTATGGTTTTCAATCAAATACTAAACCATAATACTTTAATCATTGAATAAGTAACTCCAATTTCCAATCGGTCATTTTTTCAACCAAATATCGCATCATAATACTTTAAAAGTTTTAATCATTCAATGAGTATATAATATGATTCAGGTTTGAATTTCACACAAGTTGTTATGCTCGAAAACCTTTACAATACTTAACCTACATTGTGTTGTGTATAAGGTCAAAACATACTAGGGTGGTTGTTGGCAAGGCTTAAACGCTTAAATTTACAACCTAGAGTACAAGATGCTCAAGTTCAGGGTTGATAAAAGTTGACAGCCGTCCAAATATGTTGGTGAATTCAAACCAACATGCAAAGAGATCAACAACAGAGCACGGAGATGTCACAAGATGTGAAAAGAAACAACATACACATTATCCCAAATGAAAAGAATAAATTTACTGTAGCTTATTTTTAGTTCTCTCATTAAGGTTTTCTTTTCCCCTATGTTTTGACAGAAAAATCAAGTAAAGTACTTGACAGTATTCAACCTAAAATGGTATAATTTTCTATCTTTTATGAGGAAATAATTTCCAATGCTTTAGTATCAAAGTATTTTAGTGCCCTTCCTATGAATAGCAAATAATATTATAGATAAAATTGACATATATTAAATCTGAAGAAAAAAAATCTAGTTTAAGAATCACAAACTTTAATCAAGAAAACACAGTATAAGAAATGTAAACCTTAGTTATACTAGAAGAATAAAAAGTGGTTCATTCCTATATTTATGAAAATATTTTCTTTTAAAGGAAGGGGGTGGATGTCACGATCAACTCAAGAGTTGGGAGATGTAGTGTTGATTTCTAATTCATTGAAGGTTCTTTTACAGACAAGATCTCCTAGTTTAGTGTCCATGAAGTTCTCTGGAACTCAAGACAAATGTGCTACCGGTGGAAAAACAACATACCCTCTTGAGAAGGTAATACTATTTGAATTAGTAGTTTGGTTTGCACTTTTCTTGTATATTTGTTTGTAATGTACCATATTTATTCATAATTTTCTCACAATTTGACTTCTATCATCTGAAAAAAGGAAAAGTTGTATTTTAAGAGACCTGGCAGTAGCTTATATTGCCAGATCCACAAATAAGTTGGCGATTGAGTTTTTCTACATCTTCTGGTGCACCCCCGCCATCATTTCTCTGAAGGAAATAAAAAGGCTCTAAAAATGTTAGGTACCGGTGATCTCTGAAATGTAAGCCAAGAATATTGAAGCTTGAAGGGTAAGCAAAAATTCAATTATTTTCATGATAGCTAGACCTTGGTGAAGTAGGAACAAACCTTATAGAAGTCTACAACGAGAAAATTAACCCATCTTTTACCATAATCCTCATAACACACACTTAACATGCTGGATAATGCAGCAGAATTGTCCTTCCAAGCTTCAGGTAAATTTGGGTGATGAAGAAAGTACTTTTACTGAACTAGTGATATGCTCGTTGTATTCAAAGCTGGTGAATCTACACAATTTGTACACGTTCCAACTTTCATACCAGCATTTCCATCTACAAATATTAGCAACGACGCATCTTCTTTGAGTTTATAATGAGCTCTGCCTCAGTATGCATCCTAGACTATTCTCCATATATATAATAGAACTGATAATGGATGTAGAAACCAACCCGTAAAGACTATAGTACTTACATTTATTTTCAACAACATTCTTCCACTGGGAAGCAATGTCTTCTAATGCTTCTTTGTAATACTTCGAAGTAAATACTACAGGGCATCGATTTTTGGATACCATGTCTACTACAATAGGCTAGTTCTCACCATTTTTGGGCATTATCGACACTGGAAACAAGTAGTTCTTCAAGCCAGTTGCAGTAAATACTTTGGTTAGGCCATTGGGTGCTCTAACATAGTCTTCAATGAATATGGTAACAATTTCAGAGGGATGTGCAGACAGGAATGCCTCAATCGCTTACAGTGCATTGATAGCTGGTTCCTGAAAGATTGACACGAGGTCACAAGATTTCCTTCTAGTGATAATGTATGATAGCTAGAGAATGAAAAGAAATATCTTTTTACTCACATAATATTTGATGTTATAACAATTTCCTCCAATTGAATGACAGATCCAAACATCATTCTCAAAATCATACATGTCTAGCATGAGGCCTCTTACACGATTCTGCACAAAATCCAAGCAGAATCAGGCTCTGTGACCAAATTAACCTACTAAAAACATAATAGACAAAAAAATGACTTCTACTACAATTTCAAAGCCTCCTTGATTGTATCTATCTACAAATTTAGATTTAGATGCTCAATACATCTAAAGATTGAAAAATAAAGATCATGCATTGAGCTGAATTGCAATACTATCTTGTTGATTTGAGGGTGACAACCATTGAGTACCCGTTTAAGATCGTTCTCCGAGAATAGAAAATCAATTGTGAGTATTTAGCCATGAGTACTTGTTGAAAGGTAGACTCCTGATCTGAAACTAAAGCAAAACCAGTAGAAAATCTCTAAATTCACATTTCCTCAATTTCTTATCATCCCCTGAATCCTAGCTTTGATTTTTTCAATTAAAAAATCCTCCCATTTCAAAATCCATAAAATGTTGTTATGTTCTTAAGAATGATTGCTTATTATACAATTTTACATTTCAAAGCCTCTAATAAAAAAACACATCAATCAGCTATTACATTTTGAAGCATTTTTATTGTGTTGTCTAGGTACTATCAACAGAATGATACTTCTATGTTGATTAATATTTTTAAAGTCGTATTTAGCATCATGTTCCATGACCATTTATTTTCTCTTCCGTATAACTCATCTGATGTTCTTCGACACATATAGTTTATTGAAAAAAAGAGAGTATTATTAAAGTACCTTAGATGTTGGATTTACAAGTTATATACGAGTGCATCTTGGAAGCAAATCCCCTGCACAACATAGGTTTCGCAATGTAACCCTGCTGCATAGTATCCTTTCACCATGCCAACATCATGAACCTAAAAACTCAAACATGAAATTGAAAATTCATAGCTTGTTGACTTGCTAAATTTCTTCAATGGTACATATGTTTCAGTTTATTAAAATAAACCTAGAGACTCATATTTCTGTAAGAAAATAAAAAGACAAGTAATCAAGCAAGTAATACCAGAAAACAAAATTTACCAACATAACAATTTCCATTGGAACAAAGAGCATTTATTGTTCCAGAGAACATTGTTAGGAGGAGGACTATAAATGCCAAGCATATATCCATGTCAACAAACTTTCCACGTTACCAACCTACAGGGTATTTTTCAGTTAGAAAAAGTCAATGATTCTGTGATTCCCATCCAAAAATATTAGAATCTGTAGGCCATCCCTCATTTAAGGATTTAAGAAAACTTGATTATGGAAGTTAAGCAAAAAAACTAACTAGATACATAATAAATTTAATGATCTTAGATAAAAATGAACAATACACATTTAAATAACAAGTTTAACACAAATAAGGGGCGACGGGTGCGGAGGAAGTGGGGTCGTGTATAATCTTAATAGATAGAAATTCATGGAATTTGCATGGGGTTGGGTATAGTTACTAATAATGAATAAAGAGAAGCATTTGCAATCCTTCAATGGCTTACTGTTCATACAAACCAAGGTACTCAAAAGGTAACAGTGATTGGAGACTCAATGGTGATTATTCGATCGTTACTCTATTGAAACCCCTAACCAGAATTATGGGACTTGGTTTCAATCAAATTGCCTACTTCCAAGAATTGTGAGTTCTAAACACTAAAGTCCCATAGAAGTCCCTTTGGATATCTTGTTCTTCCCCTCTATCGAACCAAGTGACAGATCCATTGGCTCTACCTCCTTTGGCCTCCCTGGAGCACGCAAGGAATGTGTTGTTGACCTAGCTATTGATAAATATGATAATGAGATGGTTGAAGATGTTACTACAAACTTCAGGTGACTACTAATACTGGTTTCAGTCTAGATTCCATGGGAAACAGAGACCTAGATACAAAGGTGGGTTTGGATACTGAGGTTGTCCAACCACATGCAAGCTAGATATACCAATAACTTGTGACTTAAGTTGTAACAACGGGTCAATGAACAACCCTACCTCACATATTTTGAACATGTGACCTCCAGGAAAATAACACATGTTCTTAACCATTAGTCCCACTCGGGTTCTCTTTGTTAAGATATTGTTGTTAGGTTGTTATTATTGTGATTATGTCAGTTTGTTGAGCAACACACCTACATAATTTTGAGCAAAATGAAAATGATAGGCCTTGGCACTAATTTTTAAAGTTTGTACTTATCACTAGACTCCGAGCTTTTTCTTCCTGCAATCATTTATATTTTTAAACCTACGTCATACGGTTCAACCAGATCTTTTTTAAATATAAATTCTAATAATTATTGTGCCAAAAAAACAAGTCTGACAAAAATAAACATTTTAAAAGATTGTGTTCTCACAAAAGAGGTGGGATGGAATTTGAGCAAATTGAAATGGTAGATCCTTAAATACCGTTATGTTTTGTTTTTGTTTAATAACTAATTTGGGAAAATGAAAGCATCTTCTCATGCAAAAAAGTTTAGAAAGTAAATGTCTTGATCTAAATAGGAGGGCACTAAATATGCAGAATCTAGTGAAGGGTGCGATTTAGTTTCTCTTAATTGCAATGTAAATTGCAGCCCATTTCTTGTTGTTATGAACTTAAGTCATTTTATTAATTGAACCATTGTTGTAGTAGATCAGTTTTTTTTTCTTTAGCTTATTTCGCCTATGTAAAGTTACAAAATATTGAAAGATTTGATGTTTTAGCTTTTTAGCCTTCCAATGGATACCACTGGGTATAAAGGGATGCCATTTTTGTTCTATTAGTCCCCTTTTCCAACTTTAGATTGTATTTCCCTTTATTTTTCTATATTAAGGGGGGTTATTTAGAGGAAGCAGTTTAGTGATAACTGGAATAAGGGGTGGATTATTTTGCTTCATAAGGGGTTATTCTGTAGAACCATGGGAACTCCCATCTTACCTGTTCAAGATTGTTTGGTATCTTGTAAAGAAAATAGGAATAGGCAAACAGTACATGCCCATAGGATTTTGGGGAACAACCCTGATATCGGTTTGAAGGAAAACAAATCCCATGTGGTTGCAAAAAAATGTGGCTTCCAATGTGATTTCTTCTAGAAAGTGTAATAGAATATGGTCTTATCAGAGTTCTCAAGGCAGTGTTATTTTCTACAGCAGCCTATTGGCACATCTCCCAACATCAATGCAGATGGAGATTTGCTTGGTGATTATTTTTCCATTTACTATGGTCAATGGCCTTTTTCTTCTTATTTTTCTACAAATTTATCAGGCCAGAGATTTGGGAATTCTCTGCAACAGTCAGTTTCAACAAGGCATTATTTTCATAATGCAAAGAATTCAATGGGAAATATTGTTCATACCGAAGAAAAAGGTAGGAGAGATGGTCAACATTGAAAGAACGTTGCCATGGAGAAGGTCGCAATATTCAAATGTGGGGAAACAATAAATAATGTTGCTAGGAAGGATCCTAATAAAAAAACCAGGTGAGACAAAAATATTCGAGTCATTCAAGTGGAAGGGTTATTGTAAATAATGTAGAAACCAGGCTATCTAGCTTGAAGGGAAAGAAATCAAGCTGGGTATCGAGAGAAGTTTCAAAGGTTTCTGGCGATGAGACCAAAATAAATAAATATCCTAGGAATATAGACTGTGAGGATTGTAACCTCCCTAAAATGATAGATGATTTGTTGATTACATCAACAGATCCTTTGGGTCCAGACTCAAGTGTTCTTCCAAAGGATCGATCAGGAATTTGGTAGTCTGTCTCCTCAGGGGTGAAGGCATCCCTGGCGATGGGGAAGGAGTTTCCAAAGATGTTGAAAGAGTCCCAATATGTAGCTTCTTTTGATGGTATTGATTACACAAAATTCGGAAGTCCCTTGAGTAGTGGCTTTGCTTCTCTTGTATTTGAGTTGGAGAAATGGGTCGATCCTGCATATTCCAACAGTACACCTCCAAGTAGTTTACCATTTCCTAATTTATATATGTAGAAAATGAGATGTATTGCAAAGGATCTGATAGATGCCAATCATTGCTCCAAAAATGTCGAATCTAATGACTCTTCTTGAGTATTGTCTTCTGAAGAGAAAGCACAGCACACATTCGGCGCCATCCGATCTTGTCCTAATTCTCTTAAATTTGGAGTTGATACCTTTGCAACACAAGATATGAGATACCTGTTGGGTCTGGATTAAAAAAATGCTCTCATAATTTGCTCTCATATAGAAGCATTGTGGTGGTATTTTTTTCTTTTCATGTTGGAGGTGTATCGTTAGAGATTGATGTTGCGGGAAATTTTCACAACTTAAACCTTCCTTTTCTTTTACAGGAGAGTTTAGCCCAATCATAATCATGGGTTCTATGGCGATGGATACATTTTATTATGGTATTGCACCACATTTCACACATAAGGACATACATATCAGGGCCATGTGTTCCTGGATGACAGCTACTACTGCAATTTCATTTTAATTCACGTATGAGTTGTTTGATAGTTTGATGTGTGTAGGTGAGTCCCCTTCCTCATCAGCATCAAACATGGAAAACTTAAATAACCATTTTCTGATGGAGAAAGATCCTTGTATAAATCCAGGAAGAGGAGCTGGATCTCTACCATCGTCTGGAAATAATGTAAATTTTGCTCGAAGTTATCAACTTGTTAACTGCATATTACAACATGTAAGTGTAAGAACACATTTGGGAAAATTTTATTAATGAAATCCAACGTTAAAAATATTAAAGGCCTAATGTGATAGAAAATTGAGCATATTTTTTTTTTCTTCTTGTAAGTTGTAATCTGGTATCATCATTTACAGATTGCTTTGTGTAAAATTGATGGATTTTTATTAGTTGAAATTTTCACTGATAGCTAAACGGGAATTGTTGTTGAACTGCAGACACCGGATGTTAATTCAAATTTAGATGCTTTTGCAAAAGCAAGTAGTACTTTCAGGGATTCCAAATATGAAGCAGATGAAATATTTCCAGTGAAAAAAGTCATTGATTTTATCTTTCATGATGTAGACGAACTGCTCCATCTTGTATTGCTTGGTATGAAAGAAATCGATCATTAAGATGATGTATGTAACACCAACCCATGTGAATATGAATTTGTTTCACCTCGGTGTTGCTCAGGTGATAAGAGCACTAGTTTGGAAAGCATTATTGGTATATTCATTTCACTCATTTAGACATGCAATGTGTTCTCATCATAAGATATGTACCAAGCTTCATGATGCCTTGCATATTTTGCTAAGGTTTATTAAACTGTAAGGACATGCAAACAAGCAGGAATTTTGGACCTTGAGTGGTAAAACACATTATTCTAGATCTACACTATTGATATTTTAGGCTAACTTCAATGGATTGATCAAAAATAGGATGCAACCTTTCACAGTGGTGGAAAAATTTCAATTTTCATATTTTCTCTTTCTTTCTTCCTTCATATTTGAAATGCAGCTCAGTTTATAGAGAGAATGATTGTATTAAGAATCTCTGCAGTTGTTGTTTTCATATTCAGATATCTTAATTTGAATCCTGTAGGTTTTGACTTCCACTGCTCGCAATTTTTGGAAGATATTGACTGGAAAATTTGGAAAAAGGATTATGAATTCTTACCATGAAAAAATTCATTGTGATACAGGGAAGCCAAAAATGTCAACATGCCTAGATTTATCAATGGATCAGTAAAATTATTTCTAGGCCATCAACATATGAACTAGGTATTTATCTTGGCCTTTCATGAAGAAATTTTTTATGTGGCATGGATTATACTTTGGTTACTTATTATCACTTCCTTTGTTATTGCAGGTCTTTTATATATGTCCATTCCTCCATAAATCTGGTTACTTTATTCCATGCCAATAAATTAATACAAATGAAGCAAATGTGAATATCATCAAGCTTTATGATTCTTGGGTATTGGTTCCCATGTGGTCTCAACCCTAGTGCACAGTTAAAATAAAAAATTGTACACTCGAGTCCATGCCATGCAGGGGTACACTAGTCATGAGCATGTTATGTAGTGGCAATACTAGGATGTTTACCACAAATGTTGATGTGTGCAGTAACATGCATGCTATTTAGTACACGGTCATGATCATTAGTGTCCATTGAGCAAAGCATACACAGGTACACTACAGAAAATAAATATATAGATTTTATTTATATTCAAAGAATTTGTCTAATTGGGTTATAAAGTTGACCCAATGAAACTCACAATCCATACAATAAAAATAAATTAAACAAGAGTTAGTAGGTTGGGTTGTAATTTCCAACGGTACTCAAGTTGAATTGTAAGGATTTTAACACCTTCTTCTGGATATTTTTAGGACTTTGAGAAGGGTACTCATGTAGGATTGTACGCCTTTTTTTGCCTTGTTCTGGATACATTGTATAAATACAAATATAATTTATTTCACTTCTGTCCAAAAACTAGTTTTGAGTTTGTTACGATGTGTTATTTCTGGTCAACACAAGCCACATTACAATGTATTTTGTCCTTGTTTAAACATTGTGCTCAACAGAAATTTCCTTGATACATTAGTGTTGTATATTTTGGTCAAATAGAAATGATTATTTTGGTTGATTGTATTTGGGAAGTCAAAGTTTATCAGTATATCCACTGTATTACCATATTTGAGAAAGCCAGATGCATGTGTACTTCTGGTTTGTTTTACATATTTCAGAGTATATGGAAAGCTTCCTAAAACTATTGTGGGGTGGCTTGAATTTGAGCGGGAATTTACTTTTGATGTTGATTGGCACAATTGTCAAATTTCAAAAGCTTCTAGAGATAATGCCATGAAATTAATGGACTTTGTAGTTTCTAGTCTTAGTGAATGTTGTGCTCATGATTCTCTTGAAACCATGCATGCATTGGTTGTTAACCATGCTAAATTTTTGTTAGCATTTGAAGCACTGACAAACACATGCAATCTTGGTTTCCAGTATAGAAATCTCTACCCAACGTGTGTTGATCTTGTTCCCATCTCTTCTTGCATTGAATCACACTGTGGAGGTGACACAACAAGCATTAGTGTTTTTCAAGGGTCATTAGTTAATTCGCCAGACAATAAACTTGGTATTCAACATCTTTGGAATATGTTTGTCCATTATGATTTAGAGTTGAAAGGCATTGATTTTGCAAAGAATTTAAGCAGCCAATGGTTTTGTTATATGGACCAAAATAAAATAGTAGACAACATTATTCTGGACGAAAACAAAATGGGTGTAGGTTATCATGTGTTCTGTCCTCCAGAGCATGCAGTGGATAAGCAGGGAATGGAAGATTCCAAAGACAAAAGGAAAGAAGCTCATCATTTCTTTGCAAGAATAGGCATTGATGAGAGATGTTGGTCTCATGAATTGATGTTTGGCCTATTAAACCTTGCAATGCATAAATTACTGAATAATGATGCCGAAGAAGCTCAAAATGTTGTAGACCAAGAATTGAAAGTAGATTCAGATGATAGAGATGTCAAGCATTGCATTAAAGAATACGCAACACTAGCTTTCTTTGGTTTTCCTAAATTTTATCCCATAGAGGATGTGCCCAAGCCCCTCATTAACAAGAGGAAGGAAAATCCCACCAAGCTCAGGTAATATTTTACAGTCATGATTGAACTCCCGTATAGGTAATTTTAGTAATTCACTACTATCCACATGGTGCTCTTGACAATTTTATTATACTACCTTATGTTTGAAACATAGGTCCAACATTACTCTCGGAACTGTTCTAATCCTTCTGGATGGACGCTTCAAGAGGAAGCATATTGTCTTCCTTAAGTAACTCAATTCTGGCCTTTTTCTTGTTACGGGTATGCTATTCCTTCGCCCCAACATTGTAACCAGTATAATATATGTATCTTCAGTTATCAAGAATATCATCCATATTTTAAGTTATCAAGAATATCATTGTTGCTGAAGATATGAGGTTCTTCAGATCTTTAAGGAAGTAACTATTTTAGGATGAATCATCCAATCATATACATATTTCAATGATATTTCAAATATTAAACATATTTGTTTCTTAATTGACATTTTAGATATCAGGTCATATTGGTAACAATGCAGTTTAATCCAGTGCAAAGATATGAGCTTCTTTTTTGTTTTCCTTTTACTGGGTCAGTGGGATGAATCAATCCTCAACTGTCAACCATATATATGCAATAAAATGAGGTTCTCTATAGCCATGGTGGGTGGATGGGTTCCATCAATACTGCGTGTTTGCGGGAAAGACTGTATATGTGACCCTGTATTGAATATGGACTGCATTAGGTGTGCATTATACGGATACTAGAACACACCCATCTAAACCTATGTTTAATGCGCATCGATAGGTCGCATAGGTCAGGAATGTATATCTCAAGTTCACACGAATGGATGATGTCTCGTATATTAGAATTTAAATGGGTTTGTGTTAGTTATAAAATGCAAGGAACAACAACATGCCATACAGAATGTTTTACATGTTGCGAGATACATACACAAGGAGTGAGCACTACTCCCAAGAATTCAAAATGGTACTTGTAAATGATGTGCAAGGACTTTCATCAATCTCTAGTGGAATAGAGCTTTGTACATCCAAGTAAGATTATGAATTTTGCATTTGTTCTTTCATTTTAACCAAATTTTCTAGACACCAACTATTTAGGCATGAGGAAATACTTGTGGTAGAATTGTTAAGACATGAAAGCTAGATGTAAAGCTGATATGATCTACACCATGATCCTATAGCTTGAAGTTAGAAGAACCAAATGAGAACTAATAGGAAACAAGTTTATGATGTTTCAATCGGGTATTGCACAAATATCTTTAGCATGTTCCCTGCTAAAAGACATATTTTTATTGTTGTATTTACAGACGGCAAAAACACACACATAAATAGGGGTTCTTTTCTGGTAATTTATTATTCATTTATTTTGGTTCTTGAAGTTTTCAAAAATATATTTTAGTTTACTATAGGAAGTATGCAACGTTTCTGAAAAATGCTGATTTCCTTAAAGGGACCAATATATTCAAAATCTCCTTTGGTATCTGGTTTGAAAAATCAATCTTTCATTTTGTAGACATTCCTTCGAACGTTCCTCAAAACGAGCATTGTGATATCATCTAGGCCTAGTCAGTGACTCAACTCATAGTTTTTTATTTGTGTTTTTTCAATAGATTCATGAGTAACCTCTCTCTCAGTTTGGTCCTGCTGCCTGCTATTGCTTATAAGGACATGCTCTGTCAATCCCCATAGTAGAGTGCTTAGGGTTTTCTGAAACTCAGTAATGGTGCTTGTTGTATCTTGTGTTGCATTGGTTTAGTGTTTATTTTTATAACTCAATGTTTGATGAAATACAGAGTTGAAAAGGAAAAATATTTTTTTGGAGCACTCTATTGCTTTCCATTTCTTGTATACCCTCTATGGTTACCTACTGTTTTAGGCTATATGCATCTGGTGCTACTTATAAATTGGTATA
The DNA here is from genome assembly GCA_001517045.1 of Pseudotsuga menziesii. NCBI lineage: Eukaryota > Viridiplantae > Streptophyta > Pinopsida > Pinales > Pinaceae > Pseudotsuga > Pseudotsuga menziesii. Next base: position 590,091 of record LPNX010903283.1, on the reverse strand, counting down.
TTTGGATATGATTTGAGATTTACATGTGATGAGCGATTTTTTTTGTATTTTATCCTTGATATGAGTTATTGAGTTTATTTTGTTTTCTTACTAATGTTAATAAGTTGGTGCCACATGTAAAGAAATTTTTACTTTTAATTGGGATCTTTAAGTCTCCTTGAGCTTTCCTTTTGTTTTCTCTCTTATTTTCCAAGTTTCAATGTTATTCTGCTGATTGTGTGTTGTTCATTTAAGTTACTGTGTATTTTGTGCTTTCCATGGGTTCACCATTGATGGGTTTATTGAGTTTCTTGTGCTCTCTTGCTCATAAATTCGCTCCATATATCAAATAACAATCATATTTACTCTGAATTTGGATCTTCACATCGTCTTGCGGGTTCTTAATTTTTTGAGAGTTTCTATGTTATGCTTATATTTTGTTTTGTTCTTTGTTTGGTTTATTCCAGGCCCTTTTAAAGTGAATGGTGTTCCAATCAGAAGGGTAAATCAAGTTTATGTCATTGCAACCTCCACGAAGATTGATATAAGCACTGTTGATGCAAGCAAATTCACAAACAAGTACTTTGAAAAGGAGGTTGTTAAGAAGAGGAAGACCGAGAGTGAGTTTTTTGAGGCAGAGAAAGAGGTAATTTTTTCTCTCTGAATTGTCAAATTCCTATGATCATGTCAATATTGAGCATCATTATAGTAGTAGCTTTTTTTCACCTGCATGCAGATGAAATGGTTTTTGAAAATTTACTAGATATCAACCCTACTCATATGCGATGAAATGGTTTTTGCAAATTTACTAGATCTTAATTTGAATTTGTAGATTAGATTTTCTTATTTTGCACATGAACTTGGTTATTGTTGTTATCTATTGAACATTATGCATAATTTGCTTCATTGTTTTTCTACTTTACAGTTCATTGTTTTGCTACTGAGATTTTTTTATTGGATTTTTCAAAAGTGAACTTAACTAAGTGGGCCATTGAGTATGAAGAGCCTGTTGCTGAGCATTTTCCAATAAGTATGAAGCGCTTGTTGCTGAGGTTTTCAAGGTTCTAAGTATGGGTTAATTGAAGCTTCCACAGGATCTAAGTATCGCTTAGCATCCAAGTACAAGTGGGATGGTTTAGCCATTGTAATATTTTGAAAAGTCATCGATGTACTAGATGATTTTCATGTAAAGTTATATGGAGATAGTTTTTGAAAAAACTCATATTTATTGTAATACTTGAAATTTCATATAATATAATTTGTGTAATTTAAAACTTATATGGTTGTATATTATATTATTTATAAGTGTTGTAATTAGCTAATTAATGTGACATTACATAATTCACATGTGTATTAAATGATGATAAATAATGTATGATTATTTTTTTTAATTTAAACATAATATCATATTAAAAATTTATATTGATTAATAATGGACACCATTAAAACTACTAAAATATAATAACCGCACATAAAACAACTAAAAATGATTAAATTAGTGACCAATAAATGAGATTAATGACCAAAATTCACGTATAAAATGACCAAAATTGAGAGATACGTGACCAAACAATGAGATATAAATGACAAAAAAATGACCAAAATTCGCATATCGATGACCAAAAAGCAGTTTTGGAGGCTAATTTACGATCTTTTATTAAGCAACCAAATTTGGTCATATACTAGTTTGTCATGTGGTCATTAATTTGGTCATAAATGTGGTCATATATTTGGTCATTGATTCAAATTAATGACCAACTGACAAGCTATAAATGACCAAAATAGAAATGACCAATTTTGGTTGCGAAATAAAAGACTACAAATTAGCCACCAGTGATCGCCAAACCAAAAGTGGTCATTGATATTTGGATTTGGTCATTTTTTTTGTCACTAATCTCTCATTATTCACTAGTGTTCTCGAGTCATCCATATTCGATGCGCATCATACCTAATGTGCATTAAATTTTATAACCAATATTTCAAACATAGTATGAACCTCGAATCGACATCAATTGCTGAATTATCTTGACTCACCCAGAGTCCCTCCACATCATATCTCATGTGCATCAAATTTTATAAAAAATATTTCAAACATAATATAAAATTAGGTGGATATCATCTGCCATAGTTTTTGACTAATCTAGAGTCCTTGTATTATAACGATGCTTTCTTGCATCTCATGTTCTTTCATTTCTTGTCACAATCGACAAACCATTAGAGCAGATGCTTGATATCCGATAAAATTTTGTCAATATTCCTTTATTATAATCATCATTTTTCATTTGCACATCAATCAATATTTATCGATAACATGACATGACTCCTCATTCATCATCATTTTCATAATCACAATTACTTATGATTTGACAACACATCAGGTTATTATCCTTTTAGTTATTTTTCTTAAATAAATTTTTGACACATATCTAGGTCATCCAAAACCAATTTTCCTGAAAGAATAAGTTCATACATAGTTTTAGTGCTTAACCCTCATATAACCAGGTCATTCATCATTGAATTCCCTCAACAAATAGTCATAATAATCTCAAGATTTATAATAAAAATAAGGTACTATAGTATTCCAACATGCCTCTTGGGGAGTTTTTAGAGGGGAAAGGTTCTCTCAAGGGAAGAAGCACCTTAGGTATTCCTTAGTATGCCAATCCTCTCCATTATCTAAGTGTTTTCTAGACCTCCTGTTGAGCTCAGAAATTCCTCTTCTCTTGAGACCAAGAGGGATCCTTATTCCCTTTGTTCACATGGAACTATTTCCTCTAGGGGTGACCCTCTTATAGGTGGCTTGTGAAGTGACCTAAGTGAAGATAACATGACTACTAAACCATGATGAAATTATTTTATCCATCATGCATAATCAAAAGTTGATTAAGAATTCAAATATGTCAAACCATGCACCATCTTTAAGGTAGTTAGATATAAAAATCCATCCTTTGGTTTAGGCCCACGAAATTCCTTACCCTGATGTGTAGGGATTTTCCAACCTCTCTAAAAATTTGGATCCACATAGGTTGGTTGAAAAGGAGAGTCCCAATGTGATTCTAATTCAAGAATTGTTGTGCAAAGGATCATTGATATTTGGTATTTTTTCATCCATATTTAAGGATTGGGAGTTATTATGGGTGGAATCTTCATGTTTATTGGGGATATCGGTCTCTTAAGTGGTTAGAATCAATATTATTCCCTAACAAGTTGATTTTATGTGTAATGGAGTCTATGCATGTGTTGGAGTCAATTCCATTGAACCTGGTTTAGATTCCTTGTTCGTCCAACAAATCCCAAGATATCAGCCCGACAGAGTGTAACTCTGTTGCCAACACCTATGAGGAAAGTGAGGTATTACCCGTGATATCTATGGGGACCGCTAGAACTAATTTTCTATAATTATGGAAGGGAATTTCTTCATCTCAACATTAACAATCCATTTGACCAAAATCGAGGGATGGATCACCATCAACAAAACAAGAAATAAGGTCAATCCTTCAACACATTCACATCATATAAGGATATATAAAACCATCAACACATGTAGGATATATAAAGCATATGCATATAAACCATATTTATTGTCAACATTCCACAACATAATTGCGATCAACTCATAAAGATTCAAACACAAGACATACAGACATCAAATATACAGATATTTAACATGGAAAACCGATACGGGGAAAAACCACAAAAGTGCTCTTCATCTGGCATGAGTAATATTTGGAATGCTTTTGGTCTACGCACACAGCTTGCAGAATTCTCTCATAATATTCTTTGAAATCAATGAGTTTTATCTATCTGTATCATGCTCTCATGCTTTCTTAATTATTTCTGTCAGCGTCTTTGTCAAAATTACAGTCATCAAAATTCCATAAAAGTTCTTTAGTCATCTGTTACAAGTCGTCCACACACAACTTCGATTGACCATATATACATCTTAATTTTTTTGCTCCAACCATTGACTAGTTCTCAACTGAAAGATGTTCGGTTGTTCAAACTAGCCCAATAAATATCGTTACATTAATAAAGGCATTAAAGACCCAACTTACAATCATGCCCATTCCCAAAAATAGACTATTAGTTTAACTTAACTCATCGTTACATTTATTATTTCCTCAAATCATGTCGAATTCCTGGATTTGACTTACTTTTATCATTTTCCCATCACTTCCTTACTTTCCTTGCGACTGGATTCTTCACAATTCTGACCAAAACTCGTATGCTCTTTCCCATGGAAAATATGCACCCAACACTCACTTGTGGCTCATCTCAAGCCACTTTAGATCGAGGAGTCTGTCGTGTTGATTTTACTCTGGAACTCCCTATAGATACTCATCACCCCTTATGCTTCTCTCTGTAGATCTTCTTTCCTTTCTACATTTCTTCGACAAGTTTGAAACTAATATGCTCCAAAGTTTCTACTCTCGTTGCTCCCATTTCATATCGCACCCACTCATGCACCCGGTGGATGCTTCCTGTAACCTTTTCTGCTTCATCTTAGAGCTCTATGACATGTTATTTTCATCTTTTCTATTGTTTCCATAGTTTAGAAACCTACTTCTCTGATGCCTCGAAGTCAGCACCCTTTCTCATCTTCTCGACTGAAAACAATTTCTTCAATTGATTTCTTAGCCTAGTCGGATTCACTTCTGTGGTATGAAGTTGCTCTATAATTTGCTCCAACTTTGCAACATCCATCAAGGCTTCCCACACCTAACAAACCTGTGCATATGATTTGCCACAAAGTTCCCCGACCTCCTTAATCTTTTCCACATTTTCTGTTACTTCCTTCCATCATGCTTCCAGTACCTTAGGGGGTGTACTGGGAGTTGGCCTTGTTTCTAGATCTACAATTCATTGGTGGATTTCGACAAATACCTTTTCAATTAAATAAACTTTGGCCTTTGGGAACATTTCAGTCATAATTCCATCTTTGAATAAATCGTGGAACACGAGCATGACAACCTGCTCCAATATTTGCACGTCCTTCTCACATTTCCATAATTTCAGCTCTATCGCTTTCACTTTGTTCTTGAGAGATGTGACAACATTCTTTGAATGTTTGAGCTACTCAAACCCCACAAGCTCTCTTTCCTTCAAATCATCTACTACAAATTGTTGAATACTATGCAATAGATATATAGGAATTACAGAAAAAAAATACTTACATCACCAATTTGTTTGATCATGGAATTATGCTCTACCACGCCCAAATCAAGTGCCTTAGAATCCACTTGAATCTTTCAATACTGGGGTGTTGAGGGTACCTTGAAAAGTCGATCCTTAAAAGGATCAACTTTTGCCTACGACTTAGTATGGAACAATTCTCGCTTGACCTCTACTCTAACTTCTTTTACTATGACACAGAGAGTCTGCAACAAGTATGTAATGCCTACTACTAAGTCAATATTCCTTTCATCCATCCTCTTACAACTCTCATTGGAAAATTCCTCCATTCGATCAACAATGAGGTTTTATTCATCATTGGCAAGGGCACCAGCTCCAAATTTTTTATCGTCCTTCCATTTTTTTTACTCTTCTTCGATTCTTCAGATATTTTGCGCTTTTCACCTAGTTCCGGATCTGTCAGGGTCATGCTGAATTCATCTTTGCTTTCTGTTGGTCCTAGGAAAATATAAACAAAATCTTATCCAGGAAGATGGCGATTCTAGTCGCAAGGAAAGAAAATTCCATGATAGAAGAAGTTGCGACAAAAGATGAGGAAAGCAAGTTGAAACGAAGACTTCGACAACGTTTTTTGGGTAAAACGTAGTAAGACAAATAGTCTATTTTTGGAATAAAGACTAATTGTAAACTGGTCTGATAATTCCTATTTTTAGATGTAACAGGAATTTTTGGGTAGAAAAACCTATTGACTAATAGTTGAGAATCAGTTGATGGTTAAATAAAAAATTGTTAAAGGTTATAAAGTTGATCCAAGCTGTATGTGGACGAAATGATTATGAACATTATGGAGATAAAGAGAGAGAGAGACCAAAACCAAAGAGCATGAGACGAGTAAAGAGTGCATTTATTGTAATGAATATCTAAAGAAGAGTCTGTAGGTTGCATATGAAGACCAAAGGCATTCAAATATTACTCATGCCGTATGAATAAATATGTTGTGTTTTTTCCCAGATGGATTTCCACATTAAACATGCGTCCTTGTGTCTATGATGAATGACTGTCTATGGTGAATGAATATTCTTAAATGTGTCAATCATATAGTGATTTGATAGTGTGGAATGTTGATTAATGTGTGCTAGAATATTTATGGTTTACATGTTGTTTAAGTGTTTCAATGGATTGACATTCTATATTCTATGATATATGTATGATTCTATTCCCTGGTTTCTATCGAGTGGCATGACGAATGCTGAGAGAAGAAAGTCCCCTTCCATAACTGTAAAAATTTGGTTCTAGTAGTCCCCATAGATATCTCAGGTGAAACCTAATCTTCATCGCAGGTGTTGTCAAAGCAGTTATACTTTGTTGGGATGATATCTTGAGATTTTTTTATGAATGAGGGATCTAAACCTAGGTCAACCGAACAGACCGCAAAAAATGGTTTCATTGTCGAGACCTAAATCATTCTGGCGGGGATATGTTTTGGCACTCGACAAAACCAGAAATTCAAAACTTTGTGGATTATAAAGAACAAGAGTTTACGCAAGAAGAAATTAAAGGATCACGACTAAGCCCAACATAATGGTTGGAAAGATACCTTACATAGACATTCATGATATTTTCTTTAGTGAATTTCCCATGCTATTTCATGAGTGGTTGTCCAAGCTCGAAACTCAAAAGAACAATTTTCAAGGCGGAGAACCTATAGAGTGGAGTTTTGAGTTGATCTAATGGTTGAAAAGAGTTAGTAATCCTATATTTAGGGTTGTCATCTTCTGGGTTGACAGTATTCTAGAGGGATATATTATCGATATTACAATCGATACTATCACATCATATAGTGAAATAGAAAGATAGTTATTCTAAGAACCTTGAGGCCATTATTTGAAATCTTTGAAATTGTGGATAAAGATGCTGGTATGCTGGATTCTGAAAATGGATTATGACGGATAAATATTTGTGCACAGAGACCTAGGCTAATGTCGCAAGAAATATTATGAGTAGAATGGACCAAATTATGCTGAGATGTTTCCAATTGATAGAGAGACTGATCAAGAAGGTGGACACTTGAGGAATGGAAAAATATTTTGGTCGAGAAAGAGAAGAAGGACTGCAACAAGAAGAGGAATTTTCAACATGACTGGAAGAAGGGACTATGAACTGACACCAAATGTTGATGTAAAATCTTGCGATGAAGAATAAGAATATTAAATTATATATAAAGTAGAAAAATAAGAGGTACCATATCCAGATCCATATTACGGCATACCTGCGACCCCGTGTACATCTCCAAGACCTGAGGTAAGATATAAAAAAAACATCACCTAGTGGTTTTATCGATCAGAATAAATATAATAGTGGTAATAACAATAAAGGATTTCCTACTAGTGGAACCTTTAATTCAACAATACCAACAGTAAACAGAATGGTTGGAAATCATATAAAGTTACCAATATTTAACGATAATGGGTTAGAAGAACCTGAAAAACATTGGTTCGTATGTGGAGTTGTATGGATAGTACCATAAGTCCAATATGAGGCTATAAAAATAACCCATATGATCACAACCCTTAGAGGTCCTATGCTTGAATGGTATATAAAATTGTCGGTGGTTCCAGTAGGGATCCCTCATAAATCATTAGATCATATCTTCGTGGGATTGATAGAGTTCAAGAAGCACAAATATGAGTTGCAATGCATTACAAAGTTATAAGAGATCAAGCAGTTTTCGATTGAGTTTTTTTTCAGAATTCAACCAAATATTTAAGACTCTAATTGCCAAAGTGAGTTTTCAGATGTCGGATGTCCAACATAAAGAATGGTTTATTGCGGTGATGTTACCACACATCCGTATTCCTTTAATGCAACATAATATTTTATGCCAGAGCAAATATTTTGAGCTCCCCATGAAATTAGAAACTTCATCAGTCAAAGAGACTGGTACGAGAATGATGCAAATCGAGTCGCAGCTTGCTAACCTCACATTGTAGATATAAGATATCAAGAAATGAAAAGAAGTATAGGAGGAACTTTGGTGTACAAGATGCATAACAAAAGGCCATCATAAATATTCATGTCCGACATTTATGAATTATCTTGCATTGGGTGCACCAAATCCAATAAATACAAAAGGAATTCCTTGGTGTAGAATTTTACAGACTAGAGAACATCGATCTA